>QEIL01000048.1:0-147236 GCA_003116535.1 Paecilomyces niveus
CATTTCATCTTTTAAATAGTCTAATTTAATGGCGTTGGTGGTTGAAAAGCTTCAAAATCCATGGAGGGGTGCGGAGAAATGGGCGGTTCGGTGGTGTGGGCGGTTCGGTGGTTGATTACGTTACTGCTAACTAGTAGCTTAGAGTGGTTTCCCAACGCATTATTGCCAACATTCTTTTCGACTCCGAGCCACCATGACGGGAAAAAAATTTGTCAAAGTCTCATGAGCAGGGGGTTCTCCGGGACTTGTTTATGTTCGAATCTCAAAGCCTCCATAAGATTTTTCTTTTTCTTTTTCCATTGAAGGTTGGTCTCGACTCGTTTTTTTCTTAGTTTAGGTCTGGAATGCCAAAAAAACCGCGCAGTCTTGCCGCCAAATGAAAAAAGTCACTTCAGATACTTTCCCATCTAGTAGTACTAAGTAACCTAATCAATTGTTGGGTGTTACGCGCAATCTGATTGGGCAGATAGTCATTATTTGCGAAATTTAAACTTTATTTTGAGTAAGTAGTAGGCAATACCCGTTCATTTTTCTCTCCCTTTTCTTCTTTGAACTTTCTTTCTTTCTTCCCTCCCCATTGTTTCCACCCCCCATCTTAACAACGTCCTAGGTAATACTTACGTACTCCTATGTCGCACTACTTGCATTATTCCCATTCGCTCTTTATTCCAAGTGTTCCTAGAGTAATCTAATCATGATAATTTCTACATTTACATACAAAACGTGCCCTTGCACAAGCTTAGTACTTTACTCTACTTTCTTTTTCTTTATTCAAAATACAGTAATAGTGTCCGTTGAACAATCCTAGCTTCATTGGGAGTAATGGTCCGCGACCAAAATGGTGAACTGAACCTTCGGTGTGAACGTTGCATGCCCACCTGATTAACCTTCACTGGGATCTTGCACGCCGACGCCCGTGGCGCGAGTCTATCTTGCATCGACTGGAACCTTTGTGAGGTGCTGCAGCACCAGGGACTATGAATAATTGGAATCTCATCTCTGAAATTTGCCACAGCCAGTGAGACGGCAAGAGATCTGGAGTAGAGTCCCCATACATGCAGTTGGTCTGACGTCAATTGGCATGTTGCATGTTGATCTACTATGATGGAGGGGATCGATCGATCGATCGTGGGCTTTTCTCTCCACAGTTAAGAGATGTCGGCGTATGGTAAGACGAGGACATGATGATGATAGTAGCGTAGTGTGAAGGATAGTCTCCACTCAACTGGAGGGTACTAGTAGTAGTCTTGTACTTGTCTTTGATTGTCATGTGCCAAAGAGATCTAGATACCTTCTTACCCCGTTTTGAATGATCTAACATGTGGGTTCTGTTTAGACTCTGGCTACTACAATATCAAGGGAACGTCTTGACCTATCTCCTCCTTCTTCAGCCAGCCATTCTTTCCCCCCTCTCCTAGAGTAAGGCTAGAGGATTGATATACGGCCGTATTCCCTCTCGTAAGACGTATCGATGGGATCTTCAGCCTTGGCAATCGATCGAGTTGACATTCTGCATGGAAACTTGAAGCCAATCTCGAACAGGGAAAAGGTCCAGAAAAACGTGCCACAGCCGCGTGGTTATCATCATTATTTTCCCATTATGCCCCCTATAGAATCTGTGATGTATCGTGTTGAAGCACCTATTGCTTCGTAGTGGGAAAGCTTCATTTTAGCGAGAAGGGTTCATGCGGGCATGTATATTTGTAGTAAGCCGCGTGGATCGGGCCTGAGGTTAATTCGTTTAGTGAGAATTCTAATCGCAGTGCGCATCCTGTATTCGTTCTGCTTGTCCTTGCTGATCTGATCATAAAATAGATCCCGATGGAGAAGATACAAGTGATGAGATCCTGCAAGAATGTTCGATCACAGCATGGCCGAACTGGGAAGGGTGCATAAACCGGTGCGTTGGGTTCGCATCCAACGGGAGTCATATGTGGATCTACTTACTCGTAGCCCCAGAGTAGAGCGAACCTCCGATTTTTCTCTTTGGTTCCTATTTTTCTTTTTTCCTTTTCTTTTCTTTTCGCTTAGAACTGAGAAAACCTGTCTTTTGGGGAGATGAGTTGAAAATAATGGTGAGGATTGCACATAGGGCTGTTCCAGTCACGCTTTAGTTGGCTGTATGACTGATGATCTCATAACAAATAAATTCTGAGAGCATCTATCTGAGCGCGTGTGCCAGCTACGCCGTATTTCCAGGAAGGCAACCGTTCCAGACTCCTCATCCGGTCCTGTAAGGAAGAAAGCAAAGTCGTTAAAGGACTGCGTACTCCTCTGCTCACTCCCACCCGCCGGTTTGGTATTCCCATACATCTCTGGATAAAGTTAGTTACCTAGATCCCAGAAGAATGGTCGATAAGACAGCTGAAACGCAACTGTACCCGTCAACCCACATCCAGGGCTGTTGCAGAAACTTCCGTATTTGGTTGAATATCGTGTCTTGAAGGAGTAATAGGTACGAGGGCACGGGACGGAAATGAGATCTCCCTTCGTCCCCCCTGAGTTCTGGTTCCGAGCAGCATCCGTCCCCACATGGCCGCGATCGAAGACGGATGAACCATAATAGCGCGAGATTCTACTGATCTACTTGCAGTAGTCACGGAGAATGGGACGCGATGTGGAGAGAACCCACGAAGTCAAATCTGGCTGACCAAGAGTCCGGGTCTTGTCCCAGTCGATACCACTGATGGGGCATGGTAAGCTTTCGGGGACCACACTGCCTGTTCTAAGACCCTTCAACTGTGCGCAAAACAGGAGCGGCAATGGTGTCGTCAACAGTTGTTGATCCATACATGATTCGACGATATGAGCACGAGTCGATAGCCACCGAGGTGGCCGAAGCCAATGTGCTAACGGTGCCTGGCCAGCCTGGTCAGTCACACTGTGCACCAACAGAACTACTGCAACTGGCTAACACGCACAAGTGGAGAAGAGATATCGTGCATCATGATGTATTCAGATCGGACACCGCCAGATGTAAAGCGATGCACTGGATGACGGACTACTCCGTATGCATCATAGGATCTGCTAGGTGAACCTTTCAGGCAATAAACCCGTATGGTGTGGCTTTGCCTAAGCCCTTGCAGAAGAAGCGAGCTTTCTCGTAAAGGATCGTGTAGCAGTGATTCACAGCTCGCAGTTGCAGGCGCCAGAGGCGATCTTCATTCGCTTAAGGCTCCTAAAACATGGCATATGTGTTCGAGAGACGAACGCGCTTAGGCACCTGTGAAGCCTCGCGTAAACCAATGCGGAGCCGCACCCAGGATCACTGCAGAATTGGCATCAGCAAAAGAAACTGCCGACAGGATCGAGATCAGCGTTTGCAGTGCTTCCTCTTGCTCTAGTGCTGACTATCGTGAAGTTTTCCAAATCATTATGGTTTGGCGATTTCGTGTAGGATCCATTTCGCCGGAGCTGAGGCCAGTGGGATCCACAATTCGTCAGCAGGGTCCTAGCACACACTAGAGAAGTAAACCACTGAAGCACAGCGGGAGGGATTCCCCGCATCCGTCGATTAGTGATCCCTTGTGATGGGATAAGAGATGAGATGTGAGAGGCAGCGCTGATCCCGGAGGGAAAAGCAGGGAAAGGTGTGGGTTCGCGGGATTGAATACACGACGTCAGATGGGGCCCGGGAAGCTATGTCGTTCTAATTTCAACTAAGTTATCTCCAAAATCAAGATTCTCCCAAGACGGGTGCAACTCTACCAAAGTGAAAAGTTTCCGAGCTAGATCCAAATCGGAGGAATTTGCTCCGTGACTCTTAAGGAGCCAAAGCTTAGACGGCGGATGTTATAGAAATTAGAACATCTCCACTAGAATGATACCTGTGGTAGAGCGGAACAGATGCACTCAGATAAGGGACACTGGGTTTACTGTCCCGATTCTACGGTACCAGGCAAAAATTTGAAACCATGATTATAATGAGGTTCTACTGATGTTGGATGTGAGTTGCTCATAAAATACATAGAACTCAATCCTGGAGGTAGATGGGTAAATAGCATTGTACCCTAAATATGGGAGGTATGGTGACACGCATAGTCGCGCGGCTCGTTGATTCAAGCTCCTTGTGGCTGGAGAGTCAAACTGTCCAACTAGCAGGCTGAATCTACATTGATATCAAGACTCGAAATCATATTGTCAGGGTGAGGGGGTGCAGAGGACACTACCTCCGATCGTCATCATGAGACTCACAGATAACGATATGAACAATGACCCAGGAACCGGGACATCTCCTTCGCGCGAACCCCTCCATCCTGGTGGGAACGCAGTAGATCGGGGTCTTCGGGGACCTTCAGTCTGAAGTAGTAGTACTGCTACCACGATATCGCTCAGATTTCGTCACAAACTCTGAACGAACGGTGTGACAAACTCACGATCACGATTCTATCCAACCGGAACGCATCTAAATCCACGAAGCATGAGGTTGCCGCAAGCAAGGGACAGACGAGAGTGCCCTCCCTAATTTATCCGAGAGAAAAGAGGGAACGGAGTGGCGCCTTCGGTACCATAGATTTTCTTTTTATGAGCAAAGAGGTAGGTACCAATCTCACTGGGAGATATCTAAGTTTCTCAAAACGGGCCCCGTCTGTGCTAATGCAGATAACATCATCTTCACCCGCTTCCGCGGTATGGGAGGTGTGGATTGGGAGATGAAACGTGATCCGTCGAAGTGTAGGACGATTGGATAGAAGTAGAAAAGGAATTGTCTGTTCCGCTGTTAGTGGGACCTCGTGGGCCCGGAAGGCTTTGAGGCGTGGATAATTTGTCGTATGGCTGCCGTGCTCAAGCATGTACGATACATATGATGCTACTAGTACTAGATTCTTCGACCACGAGGGCAAGAGATATTCCGGCGCGATGCGGTGGAGCCTGATACATAGTAAATAGTGCACCAATTCATTGAGAGACTTGAGAAAGTGGGCAAATGTTACATGGTGACCTAAATATACTCCTCCACAGAATTACATGAGTGTTTCGGTTCAGTTCCAGCGTCCAAGCGGATGCCGTCTGCAGCGCCAAAAAGAGCCACTCTGGGTGCCACCCCGGATCTCGCATATCATCGCAGTACCGTGACTCTAGGCGGTGCTTCCCACATGGGAGGATCGCCCTAGAGCCACTGAGATTGGAGATAGTACGTACCCTACAGTAGGATGACTCGCGTTGTTCAGATCCAAGTAACAATGACGCGGTTAGATGCCGGTCAGGCCCACTGCCGCTGATGGGCCCCCAGTGTATCTTTAAGGCGCAAGTAGTAGAAAGAATACGACGGAAATGTGGGAAGTCGTGCCGTAATCTGATTCGACTACCAGTGTATGCGCTGTTCAATATGTATTCTCATATGATATATGTACAGTGCCATCATACCAACAATCTAGACCTCTTGCTGTCCCCTTCTGCGCACGCTTTTGAGCCAAACAGCCCCCGTCTCCAAATTCATATTGTTGTCCCAACATGGAAAGAACAAAAAGACTTTTCGGCCTACATACAGCACCACTTATTCACGTTGCCGTGATGCTGGCAGGTCCGGTATGGGCAAGACCTGACAAAGAAATCTCGTACCTCGGGTCCTAGTGCTGGCGATCCCGCAATCATTCAGAAACTACAAGCGCGCACGGACAGCCTTCAGCCGCCAAACGGAAGATCCAGACCCCGCGGGAAACTGCGATGCCCATAGATGGCGGATGGTTGGGTTTCGGCCAAGAGAAATGCCGTGTCACAGTTCCCGCTGGGTGTCTGCGGCATTCGAAGGAAATGGTAACGCAAACAGGGACCCTTGTCACAGGAAGCAACATCGACCCTGGCAATCATCCCAAATCTGTGGAACGATCCGCTTCCCCGATCGCTAGGGCACCCAATCACAACTGTGGCGACATGGATTACTGCAGGGTAGCCAGGCCTTCGCTATCGAGCAGGCCGGCTTCCTTAACCAGCTCATAGAATTTGCCGCCACAGCGGATAAGCTCGGCTGGTGTGTCAAATTCTGCAACTGTGCCACGATCTAGGACGACAATTCGGTCCGAATCAAGGATCGTATTGATGCGGTGAGCAATGGTGATGATCGTCCGATGCTGGAACATGTCACTCCGTAGGGTACGCTGGAGGAGCGCATCAGTTTCGACGTCTACCGCAGCCTGTATCCCATATGGTCAGCAGAATATCAGTACTAGATTAGCAAACATGGCTTACGGTCGCTTCATCCAATACCAGGATATTGCTTGGAGTCAGCAAAGCGCGTGCGAGAGAAACAAGCTGCCGCTGCCCTTGACTAAGGTTCGACCCTGTAGAATAATGTATCAGCTTCGCTAGAATCATGAGATTCTTACATGTTGCCAGGACTTACCTCCTTCATTGATCTGGGCATCTAGTTGGCCTTCCATGCTGGCAACATGGGCCTTTAGCCTTGCGTGTTCTAAGCTAGCGTTAGCCAATATTTCTCTATTATGGGAGGACAATACGTACCAAGCACACTCCAAAGTTCAGTGTCGTCGTGCACATGTCGAGGATCGAGGTTATCGCGCAGAGTGCCTTCGAACAGGGCAGCGTCTTGTGGGATAATGGCAAGACGACCCCGGAGGTCAAGCAGCCCGATCGTTGAGATGTCTAAGCCGTCGATACTTCGTTGCATATCAGCACATGGAACTAGCTCTGATAGTTTACTTCTTTCACACACCTGATATTTCCATTGGCAGCCTCGATGATACGGAAAAGGGCCAATGTGAGAGAACTTTTGCCTGCGCCTGTACGTCCAACAACACCAATCTTCTCGCGGGGTTTGATGTCTAAATTGATATCCTTGAGCACAAGGTCAAGTCCTGGTCGGTACCGCGTGCTATAGTGATTAAATGACACAGCGCCTTTGGAAGGCCATCCGAGACTCGGACGGTTCTTAAAAATCACATCTGGAGCTTCGCTGGGAAGATTGGCATATTCCAAGACTCGTTCGACAGAGACAATGTTGGTCTCTACCTCAACCGTCTGTCGCACGATCCAGTTCAAGGACTGGGTGATCTGAAGGGCATATGACATGACAAGACCAACCATTCCGGCCGACAATCCACTTCGAGTAGATACTGAAATAATCGCCAAGACTGCAGCCGAAAAGATAATGATAGATCCAATAAACTCGAGACGCACTGCGAGCCATCGATTTGCGCTGATCGATGGAAAGTAGGCCCGAAGGTTAGCATCCATACGCCATTCGTTCTCCTGCGCGAATCGATCTTGTTGTCTATAGGCACGAATGGTCGTGATACCGCCGAGAGATTCCTGAAAATGAGCATAGATCGGGCTTCTGCTGACGCTATCCAACCGCTTCAGTTCTCGTGAAGTCCTTAAGTAGTATTTCTGATATGCCAAGTAGACGGCACCCAATGGGATAATAAGAATGAGGAAGGCCGGAGTGGAGACTGAAATGACCGCCATTGTGAACCCTGCACGAGCGGTATTGACGAACAACTAAGACCGGCATTAGCTATTGTCTCCGAATGTCTATAAGATAGTAGGTAGATTAGATGCTTACCATATTGAAAGTGCGTGCGAGTACTTCGTCAATGCGGTAGATATCACTATGCCACCATGTGTCAGCCTGTCCTGTGCCAAGCGACAAGCAGTCTAATGTCCTTGTAGGAACTCTAGCCAAGCCATCGAAGGGGAGACGAACCTTGAGAACCGGTTAAGAATACGTCCAGAAGGAGTGGTTTCGAAGAAGCTCATTGGAGATCGGAAAATAGCAAATGCCATACGTTCATGTAGTTTCCGGGAAGCCTGGATTGTGCCGGTCAGCAATGAAATGGTTCTCGACTTGAATATCTCCGAAGGATACATACCTCAATCGAACAGAAGATCCACAAAATGAGAGTCTGAAGAACGACTAATGCAGAAGCCCCTAATCCAAAAGCAAAGTATATTCCAATGTACTTGCCAACGTTCGGGTTTCTTCCTTCTCTCTCGTTAACCTCGGACCATCTCTTTAACCAGAAATTGCCGGCCATGGTTGCTGTCTGCGCAGCAAGCAATGAGATCAAATAAATCGCTACCGCGTATAGATTGCTGGTTTTGGCATATTCTCCGTAGACACTCCATTTCACCTTGCCTTGCTCTGAAGTCTCTTTGGTCTGCTTGCTCTTCAGATTTTCTTCATCGCCTAGCTTACGTCTCGGTCCCTGCCAGCTGACAGTACTAGCCCGCCGCAACGTGGAGAAGCTGGTCCTTCTCTGACCAGTGCCACGAGGTGGGATGGGGGCTAAGGGAGCTAAATGCTCCTCAGCTTCTTCGATCTCTGAGATTTCGGAATCATCAACTTGATCAACGACAGTTGCCGATTCCGAACTTTCCGGACTGTCAAGACCTTTGCCGTCATCAATGCTCTCAGAAGAATCATCGTCGCTTGTAACCGTACGAACAAGGGCAGCAATCTCGCCTTTCATTGCAAGCAACTGCTCGTAAGTTCCCTTTTCAATTATGGTCTTGTCACGTAACAAGCCGATGAAGTCAGCCTCCTTCAAGACTGTTATAGCATTGGTGGCGAGGATTCTGGTTTTGCTACCAAGTATACCAGTACGGCCAAGTACTCTATTTATGATATGTCTTCCAACATGTTGATCGACAGCTGACAGGACATCGTCCAAAAGATACACGTCTGCCCGAGCGTAGACAGCTCTGGCAAGGGTGAGGCGAGCCTTTTGACCTCCGGAGAGTGATATTCCTCTCTCCCCAACTTCAGTCTGATCTCCATCTGGTAGTGTTTTGAAGTCATCCACCAAAGCGCAAGCTTCCACAGTCAGGTTATAGAAGTGAGGGTCCCAACGGTGTCCAAAGACAATATTCTCTCTAACACTAGCGTTCATCACCCAAGCCTGCTGCGCGACGTAGGCTACTCGACCCCGGACAATGACCTCGCCCTGCTTCTTCCAGAGGTCCCCTAGCAAAGACTGGAGGAGCGAAGATTTGCCAGAGCCAACGCGCCCAACAATGCAGCTAAGCTCACCTTTGCGAGCACTGAAATCGATATTCTCAAGAACAGTGCCTTCCTGGTGTCTGTTCCAGGTAAATGTTGCATCTCGGATCCGAACAGATTCGTCGCCGATGTGAGTGACAGGCTCTTCGTAGGTGACGGCATCACTTTGAAGCTCCTCCGCCGTAAAGTAATCTGTCAAACGTCGAACGGCCACGGAAGCCTCGATGATGGATGTAATAACCATCGGTAGAATCGAGAGCGGGAACGTAAGAAGATTGAACAATGTCAATGCCGGGAACACAATGTCTGTTGTAAGAGGTTTGTCGTTTACCAAAACAAAGACTGAGAATGTAGAACATGACACAAGAAAAGGAGTCGACGACCAAGTAAAGTTCGCGACTGATGACGTTGCTCCAATTTTACGGAGAGTGTTCAGTTCCAGGTCATTACGGATATGGCTGAGTTTGTTCATAAAGGCAGTATTCCAGGCATAGAGCTTGATGCTCTTCATGTTGTTTAGAATCTCCGTCATCAGCTTAGTGCGCGCGTCCTTATTTTTCATCTGCGTGACTTGAAGACTCTTCATCATTCTCGCAATAACGCCGTTCAAGGGGATCATGAGTATCATCATTCCGATTCCTGCAAGCATGCTGATCCCGACGAGTTGATACAAGGACACCATACATAAGATGATCTGGAATGGAGCAGACCAGAGTTGCATTCCAAATTGCGTAAGATCTGACAGTCGTTGCTGATCGACGGCCATATGATTGACGATGTCACCAGTAGTTTTGGCAGCGCGACCTTCGTTCGACAACTTAAGAGCCTTGGAGTATATCATAGCAGTCAACGAAGACTTGACACGCATACCGGTCTCAAACGCTCTCTGGAAGTATTGGTGAAGGCACATCGTCTGCGACACGGACACGGCGAACATTGCAAGGGCGATGGCGACTCCTCTAATCACAGGCTCAGGCTCGTTCGTCCGATAAGAGTTGGCAAACTTGATCAGCAAACGCAAAAGTTGTGGCTGGACGAATGCCAAGATGTCACTCCCAGATTTGATAATGGCACCTCGAAGATATGGTCTGCCGAATGCTCGGAAAAGAGCAATCCAAAGCGACGGTCTCTTCTTCCGCAACTCATAATCCCAAGTCTTCTCCAGGCTCTCCCCCGTCACGCGAGTTGTGTCTCGCCGGCGCAGGTTCCACAAGTCGTCCTGAGTCAAGAAATTCTTATAGCCATACTTCATCATCGGAGTCATCCAGCTGAACGTGAGGACCGAGAAAATGTCGGAGTACTCGTAAGGGCACTCATCTTCGTCACCCAGAGCGTCGTACGCACTTTGCTTTTTTGGCACGAAATACTCCAACACAAACTCCAGTAGAGCGAGTCCAACACTGACATTGAATGAGATGAAGTAAGGAAGTCGGCCTTGATAGGCCTTTTGCGCGACCAGCGACCTCAGCTTCACGCCGGACGCGATAAGAAAGAAGACCCAGTAAAACAAGACGACTCCGTTCGGCTGCCTGCTGCGCCAGTGTTCATAATACTGGACTGCGAATATCACGAGGAGCGATGCGAATGTGAGGATGGACGTCCAGAACCTGAAGTCGGCCTGCCAGATGCCAGGAAGCGACTCGATCTGAATGGAGGCTTGTAGAGCCGTGTTGAGTATCAATGCACCGAGAACGACCTTTTCAGTGTTGAACAACATATCAGTCTTCGTCGTAGACCACAATTGAGCGAGGATGACCTACCAGTTTCAGATAGAAGTGCCAATTCTTCGCGACCGGTTGCGGATGGCGCTTCTTGAGCAAGTACCAGATCGCACCTGCTCCCAGGACGAGTCCCCAAACCGCTACCAACGAAACCCACACGTCCAGGAAGCATGGAGTAAAATCGAATCTGATGGGGCTAATCGGACCCCATCCTTCAATGTCACCGCAGAATGGTTGGCGCTTGCGGGATGCGAGATCTAGACCGGGGCTAGCAGTTGGCAGCAACCCCGATGAAGGATCTCTGAAGACCGCCTGTTGGTTGCCATCGACCATTTTCGGGTCGTGAGTGCTGTGCTGGATGTATCCTCCACACCCGATTGCGAGACAAAGAGGCAGAGTCTGCAAAGGTCGACGACAAAGAGGCGACTGGCGTCTCAAGACCTGGAGGCGCGGACCGTGAACCGCCTAACTAGTGCTGACTAAAAGGCAGCTGGACTGCCGGGATTCGGTGATAGTTGCCGCGGCGGGGAAGAATATCCATTAAATCCGAGTTCCAGACACTGCGTCAGATGTCCTTAAGTTAATATTTGAAGTTCCTGGACTACTCTTAGTACAAGGTTGCTATGTGGTCTTTAGATGTTGAGGATGAGCATCCAATGTGGTCAATCTGATCCTCCAGTTGCTGTGTCGGAGTCGGACGCGACGTCATTGATGGACTCAGCCTAGGAAGCGGTGCGTGCGACTAGCAACCACAGCCAGAACCTTCAGCATTTCCCACGGGGAATTATCTAAGCAACAGCCAAGCCATCTTATGATTCTGCTTACAGTACGCGAATTTGAAAGACAAAATATCATTTACTTTGACGAGAAAGCTGTGGTGAGAGAAACATAGCAAGCTACCTAATCACTCCTCAGCGGTACCTTTTTATATACTCTCGCGGATCCCCAAAGCTTAGCTTGCCAGTAATTACCGTAGCTATTATTCCTATGGAGCGCGCAAATGCAGGTCAACAAGAATGTGTGGGTCGCGCCAGTTCCAAGTGTGTTGTTAGCCTTACAACACGGGCTATATTTCGCATCTACCAGTAGCATCCTTGGGGTTTGAAAAAAGAAATATTCCGCTGGAGGATCGAAGGTCTCTGAAGTGATCAAGGGGAAATAGGAGCGCAGCGAGCTATTTGATAGCTACACATGCTGTTGTCTAATAGGGACGAGCTAGATGAGATTATAGCACACAGCCATCATCTAGATACATGAGTCGATGTTCTTCTTCTAGATACAGGAATAAGGGGTTGAACCCAGTGGTGTTGCCAAGCGACTAGCACCCACGTGATTCCGCATATTTCCATATCAGTCTCAAAATAGCAAGCCTAGCAAATAAGGTAAACCAATAGGCTGCCCGCATATATATGTAGGAGTGGCATATCCTCAATCATGAGCTGAGCTTTATATGTGGATAGCCTAGTAATTCCACCTAAAGTGCGAATACTGGAGACGTTATGGAGAATGTTATCTAGTGCTTGCATGGCATATTGGAAAGACTTTCCTGCATGATCAAACCATGCTTACATACTTTTAGCCTGTTCTAGTTCATTGTAATACTAGTAACGTGACGGGCTAGGCCCGATATAGGGCTTCGGATACCCTCAGCCAACATCAACAGCAAGCAACTAGAAGTTTGCAGACCACTCTACAAACTTCATTCTGCCACCCTTTACCGCCCCTATTCATCTCGAGCCATCACGGACCCACATTATTCCGCCCCGAGCTCCATGAGTAAACAAAACCCCTAGGAGCTACACCACGTCTTTCCCTTCCTTTCCTCAAGATTTAATGTACTCGTAGAGTGGCCTAGCTAGTTGAATAAGCTACCTCGAGACCGTTACAAGTAAAGATAATTGGCAAACGCTGGACATTATACAAACGCAAGTTCTACTTATAAAAAGTGTCGTAATACTTCCTCAGTCTATCGCTAGAAGATTTTTTGTTAATAATTTTCTATATGTCTAACTATGCCTTGAAATGAATGAGGAACAAAGTGAGAGGGGGGATAAAACACCATGACCTTGCTGGCAAATTTTCGCTGCATTTTCACGGTCACTTTTTGAGTTTTTGGGCTGTTCAGTTTCTACGCCAAGACCCGACTGATTGGCGGTTCTTCTCCAGATCTATTCTAGCTGAATATATACTTCGCTTATTTCTTTTTTTTCTAATCTCCTCAAGGATGGCTGCTTTCTCTATGTATGGTTGTGTTTTTTTCCTTCTTGTCTCTTTCGAGGCGCCCAGTAACTAAGAGAACATATCCAAAAGAAGAACCTACAGTTGCCAAGTTGAGCGCGGCACTCCGGAATAACCGAACCCGGGACAGTGATGAGCCGTTGTTCCCCATGTCAAGCGGGTAATGTCGTCCAGGAAGCCACTTTTGGCGCCCTTCTGACGCGAAAAAGTACACTCTACAATTTAATAATAATACAATGAATTTAGCCGTCCTGTTTTGATTAAGCGTGGCGCTATCAGCGAAGAGAGGGTACAATATTGTTGGTATTTTCGGATCACTTCTACCACAGAAAAGATCGGATGGACGTTGTTCTTCGGTCTGTGTGGACATCACAAGAGCCTTCGTTCATTGAAAGTTCCCCCATACCAAGTCAAGTCAAGCCCACAATCAGAACGATAATCCCAGAATTCTCATGGTTCGGTCTGTGAGTCGAAGTAGGGGCTGTGCTCAGTGTCTACGACGCAAGAAGCTCTGGTGTGGGAGGCTGGTCAATGCTACGCCCGGGCAATTAAAGGTCAGAAGGAGTACGTTACCAGACGTCTCCAATGGCTAAAAATTCCAGAAATCCCGACTGAGCAGGATATCTGTGCATCTCTGATGCTGATGTATTACGAGCTTCTTCATCCGGCTGCCATAGGCAGCTGGATTACACATTTGCGAGGAACTGCTGAGCTATTACTATTAAGAGGGCCACAAAATTGCCAAGTCGGTGCTGGTCACTTTCTGTTCCGGTCTGTGAGGTTACTGATGGTGAGTGGAGTGTAGTTTGGTTGACAGACAAGAGACCTTCTTTGCCTACCATACCACGGACAATCAGAATACTGAGACATATAGGCTCATGTATCTCTCCGAACTCAAGATGCATCGTGTTTCGCCTCTCCAGACTGGTATGAAGTGCCATTTGTTCGATCCAAAAAGACAGCATTAGACACTCTTCTTGATGCAATTCATGGGGTTTCTGAACTATTGAGGCTATACGACATCGGGAAATATAAAGATGAAGGCATTGAATCCCCTGATACCTTGTTATCAACATTGGAAAGTTGTGCACCTAATGTCACAACCTGCGAAGGTATGTACACTCACGAATTGCTTGGGGTCTTCCCAACCGAAAGCCTAGCCGCGTATTGCCTACCCCTCCAGTTGATAGAGATCAAATGTCTGAACGACACGGTATGGCTCGGCGGAGGCGACTTCTGTTCGATCATGCCGGCTGTGCTGTATCATACCATTTGGATCATAATACATCATTTAAAGCTCCTAAGGAGGCCCAACAATCATGTTGCTGAAGAATCTATGGCTAGATGCCTGTTGCTTTTGGAATTTGCACATGGTCTCTTTCAGCGCGATCTGCTTGATAAACTCAACCCTGGCTCATGTATGCAACTTGTTTTCCCTTTAGAAGTGGTCAGTTGGCATAGTCCACGTGAGGATCAACGGGCAAGAGCCAGGGTTTATCTTTGTCGATTGGGATGGGAAGAAGTGTCTCAGCTATGAATAAAACTTACCATCATAAATGACCCAAGCTTGCGAAGAACTCATTTGAGCCTCTTGAAATGGTTTACCCAGCGCGGTACACTTCCCTATGGCCATTTACTAAAATAACAACAATGTCACTACTTTAGAAGCAAATCCCTTCTTGAAGGAGCTCACGTTGCATCACTGGCGTGGGGAGCTCATAAATATAATTTGCATCAACTCAGTTGAACAATAGTCTCTAGATAAAGCTCTTCGGTAACATAGATAACTATAAAATCAGGGCAGAGAAGTCAGAGCTGCGTTTTCCTATCGACTGCGAGAACTTCAAGCAGGGTGTGATATATAAACATTAAAAAAAATATCCCCTTCCCACAACTGCGCTTTCAGTTCCAGAACTTCTTCTTCTATTCAGTGTGAGGAAGAGGAGCCAGCTAAGGAGCCCTTTCTATGATATAGAATTCCGCATCGACTCCCTCCTTCAGCTTCGATGTCTCCAATAGTGTTCCCGTCTGGACCAATACAAATGCCTTTAATTCTCTGCTTGTAGCCTGCTTCCACGGCGTAACTCCATACACAGGATAGAAGAAGACCGTAAGTGTCATGCCATACTCACGCTCAGCGGAGAATGTTTGGGGTTCTCTTTTGTTAGGGTGAAGTTTTCTCTCGGGACAGCAAAGTTGACAGTATTCGTTCTTCCAGAAATTCTGCGACAAGGAATGCAATGGCAAATGGCCTTTCTCCTAGTCAGAAGGGAGATAATAAATGCAGAAATAATACAAACTTACCCTAATAGCTGGCTTGTTGGTGTAGGAGGAGGCACATGCGCCACACAAACAATTACTTCCAAAGGTAACGGTAACCATTGCAACTAAACAACTTCTCCAGTAGATACCAATGGGCTTTAGTTCACTGAATGTGTAGACTCCGTTGTTGATAATCGAGAAGACATTAAAGTAGCACTTGGAAATCACACGGCTGTATGAGCAGTGCTTAACCTACGGCAGATATTATGACAATTTTCCAGCAAGGGTATTATACGCCTTTTTATTTGCTGATTTGACGGACACAGAGATCCATGAACAACCATACTGAAGAAACGAATGTTAGTTTTCCGAAGAACTCTTCTTTGGCATGGCGCGTACCCACTGTTGCCACATCCTAGTTTAAAGTCTCTATTCTTTCTATTTAGAGTTAGCTTTCCGAGTTAGCGCATATCTTTACGCAGTAGTGCATGCGGTATTTTACCTAGTAATTACATGAATTGAGAATTATTCAGTTACAATCGACTAAGTACCCCGCTGATTATTATAAATCAGACGCCAAAATCATAACCGGTGAGCCGAGTCTCTCCGTGATAGAGTATTTTATCAGACAGGGGGGAATATATATAGCACCGTTAGAAGTGCAGGCTGGGCTACACCGCAGTGCATATTTTATTCCTTTCAACTCAATCATCTATATCTTGAATTCCTCCCCCTCCATTGCTTACCAACAATGGCCGCAAGGAACAAGTACGTGAATAAATTGTCTGGCAAACACGTCGTGATCTTCGGCGGAACTTCAGGAATTGGCTTCTGTGTTGCTGAAGCGAGCCTTGAACATGGTGCGAGCGTCACCGTTCTTTCATCAAACCCCAGCAAAGTCGACGCCGCCAGGGCGTGTCTTGTGACATCCTATCCAGAGGCCAAGAACAGAGTTTCAGGTCTAACGATTGATCTGAAAGCGCCAAATGTCGAGGATCAGATCGTGTCTGTCTTTGAGAAAACTAAGCCGATCGATCATATTGTGTTCACAGCAGGAACCTATATGGCTGAACTTGATGACTGGTTACAACCTCGAGCCGACTTGAAACGAATTCGAAACTCTGCCAATGTTCGCGTTATAGCGCCTTTCCTCATCGCCAAGCATGCACCGCGGTATCTGAGAAGCAAATCACCCTCCTGCTCTATTACACTCACCAGTGGAGCAACCGCCGAGAAGCCTATAGGGCAGGGACTGGCGATACATACAATGTATTCGGCAGGTCTTTACGGGCTCGCTCGGAACCTCGCCTTAGACATTGCACCAGTAAGGGTTAATCTCGTTAGCCCTGGTGCAGTGGCCACAGAGATGTGGGACAGAAACCGGGAGAGCGACACGATATTCGCCCGTATAAAGGAAAAACTGCCAATAAAAGAGGTTCCGACCCCTGAAAATGTGGCCGAAGCATATATTTATTGTATGAAGGATCGTGGGCTCACGGGGGCAATCATATCAACAAATGGTGGTGGTACTCTCGTTTGAATTCTATGTCGATGAACATCAAAGACTGTCGTTCAACTACTTCAGATCATGCCTTTGCCAGCAAAAGGGAGACTAGACTGACACAAGCTTGAGAGATCTTTCAATTTTTGTGTCTAGTTCTTCAGTACACTCTCGAAGGAAACACCTCGTCTTTCATCCAGAACTTCAAGGAAACTGTCAAAGTGGTGTTCCGGTACTCTTTGAACTCTAGTGATAGGTTAACTTTTATTCTAGAACTAGGGGAGGGGATTTTACATGCGCAGAGTTAGAATTTCAAATTCCCCTCTGAACGGGACTAAGTAGACAATTGAACTACCAAACTCTAGAGCAATCATATGTCAGCTCCTGCCGTCATACAATCTACATCGAAGGATATTGTACTGATACTTGAACTCCGGGCTGTCTCGTTCTAAAAGAGGGAATCTCACTTACCATCAATATTAACAGCTAATGGTTAAAAGTATATTTTATATATTTTACTATTTAGCAAATAAGCAAAACCTATATTTACCACCTAGTAAGCTTTTAAAAAATAAAATATTAATACCTACTGTCACCACTACTGGTAATAATTACCAGTAACCTAAACCCCAGCCACCCAAACCATATATATTTGGTTCAAAATGCTTGGGTTGCGGGGTACGGAGAATACCGCACTAGCGCGGTTAAATCCGAACTCGAGGGGTATCCAACGGTGCGTCACTTACAGCAACGCCACCACGCTTCACATCTTTCCTCTTCATAGAATTATCTGGTCGCCATGGCCCAGAACGCTTCGAACATAGAGGAGCTTCTGAAAAGACCCCTATATGGTACGTATCGCCTCTTTCAAATCCTATGGACTCATGAGTTGCTGACATCCATCAGTCTATGATCTTCCGCAAGAGCTTTTGTCGACGTTAACGACCAAGACGGGAGAGCAGCAGACACCACTTCCTACGAATAGAGCAGTTACGCCTGAGGTATTAGAACATTCCGAGAAGGAAAATGGGGTCGCCACGTCAACATCATGCTCTCTATGCCAAGTCGTATTATCTAGCTTCCAAGAACAGCGCGATCATATCCGCTCCGATCATCATCGGTATAACTTAAAGGCGCATCTTAGAGGCAATAGGCCTTTAAGCGAGGAAGAATTTAATAAAGCCGTGGGCGAGTTAGACGATTCGATATCAGGATCCGAGTCTTCAGAGTCCGACTCAGAAAGCGACGATGGCCCCAACACTCCGGATGCGACTCTCACGGCTTTATTGAGAAGACACGCAAAGATCTCACAGGAGACGGAGGAAGAAAATGACGGAAAACTGGCAAAGATCAAAGGGAGCGGAAAGAATCCTCTGTTCTGGTTCACATGTCCATTACTTCCTTCGAATACGTCTTTGGGTATTTACAGAGCCATCTTCTCTCAGGCCGAACAGGAAGAACCTGCCCATCTAGTAGACTCCCTGCGAAAGAAGCAGCTAGCGCCTGTACCCCAACGACGAAATGCTGCATCTAGCTTAGGAGAGACGACATCTGCTCCTGTTTCGAGTCCCCACATCTTTTTATGCATGATCGGGGGCGGTCATTTCGCAGCTATGATTGTCTCACTAGCACCAGAGATACAGAAGCGACCGGGTGCCGTGGAAGAGAGACAGGCTCGTGTCATCGCACATAAAACGTTCCATCGATATACTACTCGAAGGAAGCAGGGTGGTGCGCAGTCCGCCAGCGATTCTGCGAAAGGAGCTGCGCATTCGGCGGGCTCCAGTCTTCGACGCTATAATGAAGCTGCGCTTGAGAAGGAAATTAGGGAGCTATTGGGCGAGTGGAACGTCCTTATTGGTAGTGCCCAACTGTTATTCGTGCGGGCAACAGGGAACACGAACCGACGGATCTTGTTCGGGCCCTACGATGGTCAGGTTCTTAGGCAAAATGACACTAGATTGAGAGGATTCCCATTCAACACACGCCGTGCCACTCAAGGAGAGCTTATGCGATCTTTCAAGGAGCTTAGTCGTGCCAAAGTGAGCCAGGTCGATGAAGCTGCCATCGCGACTGCTGAGAGCAAGCGGCGAGAGGAAGCAGTGAAACCGCAGAAACGGCCGGTGCAGCAAGAGAAGCCGAAAATTTCTCCAGAAGATGAAGCCGCAATGCTCCACACTTCTCAGATCCAGGCGTTAATCCGTCGATCAAAGGCACCGGCGCTTGTGTCCTACATTTCAAACAACTCTATACCTTCTTCCTTCAGATTTTACCCTCCGGCGTCGTCGCAAAATTTCCATTCGCCGACTCCACTTCACCTGGCAGCTAATTCTAATTCTCCAGCTATTGTCCTGGCACTTCTGACCAAGGCGAACTCCGATCCTACAATACTAAATGGGGAGGGCAAGACGCCTTTTGATATTGCGGGAGATCGTGCCACTCGTGATGCGTTCCGTGTCGCTCGCCACGAGCTTGGTGAATCTAAGTGGAACTGGGAAGCGGCTCACGTGCCCGCACCGATCTCCAAGTCAGAAGCTGATAGTTCTCGAGAACAAGAACGAAAAGCTGCAGAAGAAGCAGAAGCTAACAGGCGGAAAGCGGAGTTAGAGCGTTTGAAGAAGGAAGAGGATGTGGCTAGAGAGGCAGCCTCACAAAAGGGGAAGAAGACTAGCGGCCGGGCTTTGGGAGCTGTCGAGAAGACCGGCGCTGAGAGGAGGGAAGAGGAAATGAGAGGCATGACTCCCGAGATGAGAATGAGATTAGAGAGGGAACGCCGTGCGAGAGCCGCTGAGGAACGAATTCGGAAGATGCAGGGACGATAGATCATAGCCCTGTTTATGATTCCATGTGAGCTTGATGAAATTGCAAAAGGATTATGGGAGACCTCGGAAGCTGCTATTATCTGCTTTCCGTGATTTCCGATCTAGTGGCAAGGCTTGTGTATGAAGCCGATGGCCTCTCTGTAACATATGACATGATACCAGTTTGCGACGTCGAGTTTGCCTTCTTGAGGCACAAAGAGATGATTTGGCGATTATAACACGAACATACCCTAGTAGATACTATTTAGACCAGCTGGATCTAGCTTCTTTATAGATTACTTAAAGAACGAGCCATGCTGGCAATATCACATTTGTCGTTGAATGGAAAAATCCTAACGACTACGTAGAATGGTATTTGGTACAAGCTATACATTATGAATTATCATATATCGAATGCGGTCAAGAGATCCCTTAGTATGTTGTTCAGGTCCTGTACACGGTAGGAGCTAGTGCACTAGAATGTGCATGCCGTATTTGGAAGGAACGGCGTCCTGCGGCGTACCCACTGCCGTGTATCACACAATCTCAGGCAGTGAATTTCCTCTAAAAAATGCATTATTTCATCTGAACATGAGCCGCAATATAATTTAGTCCCAGTTCAGATCTGTGTCAGATTAGAGATTTCTCGCGAGATCTGCTGCGGCTTGTATTGAAGTGCCAGCGTTTAAGGAGCATCTCAGTATTTGGCTGCACTTCTTGTGCTACTTACCAGAGATTCCTACTCCTCTTGCTTGTCTATTCCTGAATAATTGATACTGTCATATTCAGCTGGCTCTTTCTCCGTATGCCCATTATCATCTGCTATGTCGACTGTTAGTGACGATCTCCCTTTGCCTGGACGGCCCGATAGCTGTGTCGGTGCACTCTACCAGTGGGACCCGGACAATGGAACTATGGGGTATCCATTTAGAATCCATTATGATGAGGTCATTTATATCGGAAGAGACATTAGAAAGTGGTAACTAACCCCCCTCTCTGTGGAACTCTTATGCTGACATGCTCAGTCACATTGTGATCGGGGACCCGGTCATCTCAAACAAACATATTCGCATCTATACCATCATATTTGATCACGAGAACCCAGAAGAGGTTGCACCGTTGGTATATGCAGAGGACCTTTCTAGTAATGGAACCTGCTGGAACAATAACCGGATCGAGAAAGGCAACGGCAGTGTGCTCCTAAGTGATGGAGATATCCTGACGTTGTCTGAGCGCTTCCATCTTGTGTTTCGGTGTGCGATGACAACTGAAGAGCCCTTTGACGAAGTCCAGCGAACAGAAATAAAGGTCTGATATCCATGACTCTTGAGAGGTGATGAAATTGCTGCTCACCCTTTCCTGCAGAGCTTTCGGAGTCAGTATCTTGTCACCAAGCGTAAGCTAGGATCGGGAGCATATGGGCAAGTTCACATGGCCGTCAACAATGAAACAGGCCAACAACTTGCCTGTAAAATTGTCGATATTCGAGGATTAAAGAATAAACTGGGACATTTGGAAGCTCAAGAAGCGAGACTATCCAAGGCAAATACAGACAGGCGTCCTGCTGAGATCGATGATGAATCTACCCCAGAGCAGAAGGCCAGAGAGCGGATAAGACGTCAATATCAGACAAAATACATTAAAGATAAACTAAGGATCTACGACCGAGAGTCTGAAATACTTGGAAGGTTGTGTCACGTATGTCATATCCTCTTCATTTCACCGTGAGACTTGCGTTGCTTAATCGAAGCCAGCCAAACATAATTAGGATAGAACAGGTTATAAAAACCCCGAACACGATGTAAGTCCAGATGCAAGGAACAATAAGAAAGGTCACTGATGTAATACATAGCTATATGTTTCAAGATTTGGTCACCGCTGGTGACCTTTTCTCCTTTCTGGAACACAAGGGCGGAAAGCTTTGTGATATCGAAGCAGCAGTAATTGTTCGGCAGATATTGATAGCACTGGATTACCTACACGAACGCAACATTGTGCATCGGGATCTCAAGCCAGATAATATTCTTATGACCTCTCAGGCCGATGGATGTAGAGTCGTTCTCACGGATTTCGGATGCGCAAGGGTTATCCAGCATAAATATGACCGAATGCGAACCCTCATGGGCACATTTGAATATGTAGCACCGTGAGTTAAATACTTCAGATAATGACAAGATCAACTTCTGACACTTTGACAGGGAAGTTGTTCAGCAGTCGCGTTTCTGTGGAAGTGGTTACACAAAAGCAGTCGATCTATGGTCTCTTGGCTGCATTACCGTCGTTCTGTTGACTGGAGGATCACCCTTTATGGATCCAGATACCTACTTATATTCTGAAGAATTGGCACGGGACTGTAACCTGGAAAGACTGCAAACTGATGAGAAATGGATTTGTGTGGGTGAACGTCCAAAGGACTTCGTTTACCGGCTCCTCGTCCGAAATGAGGATAGCCGCATGGATGTGAAGAAAGCATTGAAACACCAGTGGTTTACCAACCCTGTTCACAAGGAAGAATTCGAGCTGCTTTATGAAAGGGCTGTCAAGGACTGGAAGACACGTCCTTCAAATAAGCCGATACCCCTTGAGTATCAACCATTGACAGGAAGACCAGAGATTTACAGCGGAAGGGATGAAACTACACCAGCAGAGCAACCCATTGCAACAGGTTACCTCCATCAAGCATCTCACCCACCCTTATCAAAATACAGCAGATCTCCTTCTACCTCGTCAAAGCTAGCATCATCCTCAATCGTTGAATGGGCGCCCGGGAACCATGACGCCCCTTCGCCTACTCTCTCTGACACGAATCTGCCACTGTGCAACAGGAGTGGGAAAGAGGCCATGTGCACAGCACAGGCTGCTCCAGTAGAGAAACATGACTGCAATATTACTGAGATCCTTGACGACCCCAATGGACTAGGTATCATCACTACAAGATTGAAATCTCATATCCGGCTGCCATATAGTCCGGAAGCCTGGTTCAAGGAGGGCAAGCACAAAAGTAAGGAGGAGCTTCCTTCTCAGGTCTTCCTGACCAAAAGCGGAAGATTAGGTGCCCCAGTAGCCACTGGAGCTGTGCAAGACCGGACATCCCTCAAAAGGCTCGCACCGGAAACCAAGTGCCGCTTAGTCAAAGGACGGTCGATGAGCCAAATCTATGATCTACCAGAAGAGGACGAAGTCTATGAAGAGGTGGAGAATACGCTTTCAGGAGAGCGCCGTAAGGTCCTGTACGGAAGGGATGTTGTGACTGGAGTGAAGATCAGAGCAGACAAATAGAAGTCCTGGGGATGGTGCAGCAGTCTATCGATTCCTTCAATATCGCAGAGAAAGATCCCCGGGATAGACAATACTGAAGTGAACTAGAAAAGGTGGGTGTACTTGGTTAGATGGAAGAAGGCCAGCAATCGGAACACTGGCCCACTTCGAAGATTGTGTCTCAAACCGCTCGTCACGCGGCCATCACCACCCTTTCTCTTTATCTCACCTCAGTGACTTGACCTTTTCCAGTTTTCTTTTAGAGGTACTCATTGCATCCATCCACCTTGGGGACACCCTTGCTGTCCGAAAGACGATTTGAATTTGACTTCTGATAAATATGAGTTTATGTTTGAGTTTCCAACTACTGGATGTCCTAGAATTTCAGTCGATCTCTGAAGGCCTCATCTCTCGAGTTCTGAAACGAGAGATATGCAAGGCATGCAGCTAAGGATACATAAGCTCCATCGGTAGATTTACCCACTGTGGCCATATCCGGGTAACACAAACCACTAGTTCCTCTTTATCGATAGGAGATTGAGGTAGCCAAGCCGGGAACCAGCACGAACGCATCCAGGATGGGTCATTAGGCTCATTTTCCTCCGACCGAAAAGCCCTATCTGTGGATGATGGCTGGTGGCTAGACGGCCACCCAGAATTTGCGCGTCAGTCGCACAAGGTATTCACCGAGTGAGAATAGTTCCCGAGGGCTTGTACGATATCAGCTCTAGCTTCAAACTCATAGACAGGATAACAGCATTTGTTGTCTAGAGTAATAATGAATTTCCATTTCCCATTTGATTATATGATAACAATAGTTTGGGCCACTCCTATCTCCTTCTAGAATTCCCATGCAAGATAAAGCAAAGGAAGATTTGTGAAGAACCGGAAGACAGTTCTCGTAGAAAATGACAGTTTGACTCCTTGTCTTAAAAAAAAAAAAAAAAAAGATAGCCAAGTAGAGATTTACCACCCACTTTCACTATTCCTGAAGCAAAAGAGAACAAGAAGGATATGATCAACTATCATCGCTAATCAATACCTGATCTCACGATCAGGCGCTCAGACCTACTACCACCCGCATCCCAAGAGGCCTGAGCCTCACGATCATCGCCACAGATAGTTCTCCAGCCGCCCATCTCTACAGCTAAGTAGATACAACTAAGTCTAATTGGATCAGAGATCTGCCACACTAGTGTAGTTCAACCGTTGAGCCAGGGTCGAGAACAGGGGTATCTTGCAGCAATTTCGTAATTATACAGGGAGGGGGAACGAGAAAAAGAGGCTCTGCGAATGCAAGATCGAGGAAAAATTGGTCCTGACAGGGTTCGGTTATCGGAACCTGTACCTGTACTTTGTTTGAAGGAGTAAATCAGACGCAGGTACGCAGTGTTTGTCATCCCTTGCTTTAGATGAGATCTTACCTCTTGCGTAGAGGGTGGCTGGGTAGGAGGAGGGGTAAGGTTGGGTAGGTAGTGAGCGGGAAGTAATTGAAGTTTGTTCTTATGGTTTGTCTAAGTTTCTGGTTAATTAATTTCCTACGATTGAGTTGGGCTAGATGATGGTAGGAACTAGGAACTAGAAGCTAGGGAGATGTAGATGTTGGCTGTTGAGGGACTTTGTGCGCTGCATAAGATCGTTATGCGTCAGAAAACAAAATTGTCTCATCTGTCGTCATCTTGTGTTCCCAATCAGGTCATGCTTTGCGGGCCAACCCTTATCATGCCATGATAGAGTGTCTCTACGGACAAAGCACGTCATGTGTTCGAGTAGCAAGGTTCACTTCACAAGTGCTTGGAAATTTGGTAGGTGGCGTCTCCTAGGTTCGGCTGCGGGGTACAAAGTACTGTACCTGCAGGATATGCACCAGGAACTTGACTTGCTTTGTGCGTCCCTTTTTGTCCTCCACGATGGGGGCATGATACTCTATATCCGGTAGGGAGCAACCGGTCCAAGGGCCTTTTGTGGGGGAGACTGTTTCTGGAGGGGGCGCAAGGAGAGTAAGGAAAGGGAGGAAGAGAAGGAAGCCAATGACGAGAGCTACTGATAACGAAAACTGCTGCGATTGTCTTCAATCCCTCTCGTTCGTGCTCTCCAGCCTCCGAGAGAGGAGCGCATTGGCCTTGCGGCGCAAGGGGGTACTTGTACAGGTATGACCTCGATCGCTACCGACAATGGGTCACCATGAACAACACCTATTCAGATCGCCGTCATGTTGCACGTGGACCTAAGGCACCTAGTGTATCTGCTCAGGCACCGTCGTCTCATTATCATAACCTCGGTTGATCTTGTCCATCGCTGGTGGAAATGGTGGAGGACAAAACGAACGTTTGAAGTCGGATGCACTCGACGATGATTGGACGACGCGATAAACGCGGACGCGACACGTGCTGAAACGCGAAGTGACGCGCTCTCCAAAAGGGGTTATATTGGCTCGACGGAATAGATCGAGAACAAGTCGAAACGGCACAGTTGACGAAGACTGTCCAGGGTATTTCCCTGGGATCGGGTCTGAGAAGTCTCTGGAAGCCCTCTATTACGCATGTTGAGAGTCATAATGCATTCATCATTGCCGTTGCGCTTCTCCATCGTCGTCACGAGCATCGGATGCAATGGAAGGACAGTCCTGCGCGAGTTGCACGGTGGCTGGGATCTAATGGACAGAAAGGAGGGATACTAACACCGAGACGGCATGGTCGACAGGACGAGTACATTACTCTAGAAATGTCTTGCATGATGCGTCGGAATCTTCTCAATGGTAACACAAAATGGGATCCTCGAGAAGGCCCCTCGAGGAGCCCTCGAGATCTCTTTTCTTCCTTACAGCAGAAGCGGGGACTTGTCTAAGAAATACTCTGTGGCAAGGATGGTCCCATCGGCTGTCTATTCCATACTATCATGATGTCTTCAAGGAGGGGAGACGGATGACCTCAGAGCTCGTAGGTTTCTGGGCGAACGGGTTGGTGTCCTGAGGCAGGGGAAAAGTGCGGATGATCCTCATGTCATGGAGCTTTAGACCGGTCCCTGCAGGCTATCGATGGACGTTGCGGCGCGCACAGCCCATGTCCATCCTCCAATCGTACGGTACCGTTGTCGAGCTGTTATCAACCGGCGGCCTCGTAGAACAGTTCTAAGTTATTCGTCGACACTTGGCTGAACAGTCACCAGACCGGACGGAGGACCCCTGTAACTCGTGTCTATACGAATGAGTAATTCTTCTTGCTGGACTTGGAATCGTTCCAGCTCCTTCATCCGTCAATGAGTAAGGTAGGAAGAAGGGGAAGTATCCCTCTATCCCTCGTGGTGTTCAACAAGCTCGCCGATGCCTTGCATGTTCTGCATTCGGCAATGAGCACGTCCTTGATCTCTTCTTTTTGTTTCTCCCTGGCAAATCTGGGAGGGTCCTTGTCTCAGTGCAAACGCGTGCTCTGGTTGTCCGGTGCAGCGGCAACCGGCACGCGGCGGGAGAAAAGGTGCTGGACGAGCTGCTAGGGGCACGGTCTGATCGATATCGTCAAGGAGGGGATCCACAAGGTTGTCGTTCTGTCTGACTTTAGTCTTTTGTCTGTCAGGCGCAAACGGCTGGCCGCGAACGGGTTAACCCACTGGTGTCCGTTCCCGGAACCGAGCGCTGCCCCTGCTAAAATTGGCCCGTCTCGCCGTCTTCCACGGCTGCTCCCCCCATTCCATCTCTCCCCGCGAAAACCATCCGTTTCGCTCTGGACGACGTCCATTTTCATCGCATGTATACCACCACAGGGTGGTCGCATTGTCCGGAGATTGTCGATATCGAAGCGCACACTGTTATTCCACAGATATATCAACTCTGAGCATCCGAAGAACGTCAATCGCCGTCGAGAACCGCTCCGGCGCATAAATCACCGCACCAGCTGTTGCCTGCGCACAACGGGCTCAGCGATTATTCATCACACAACATCAGATAAATCATCGATTCAGAATCGGAATTCATTGAGACAAGATGTTGCTTCCATCTGCACTTCCCTGTGATTCCCGAAAGTACTCAACTCGCTCGCGTTTCGCGGCCAGTCGCCTCTTCTCTCCTACACCTCCTCCGTCGGACGATGGCTTCCCAGCTGGCAACAGCCTTCTGGGAACCTGTCGCGCACTGCAGTCGCTTCTCAACAATGTCTCTCCAGTGCCCTCGCCTCGACGCGCCAGACCAGAGCGTCTTCAAAGCCCTCTCCACGTCAAGCCCCCGACTCAGACCCAACCGCAGCGGGTCGTCAAGCGAGCATCCACGCCGCCTCGCGGTGTAAACAAGAGAAGAAGAGACTGCTATGAGGACGGTGATACCGAAATGGCTGATGTGTCACCCCGCGATCAATTCTCAACGCCTAAGCGCCAAAGGCGCGCTCCTCTCGACCTTCCCTTAGGTCTTGCAACCTCCGACTTCCACTCTCTTAGTACTGCCACTGTCAGACCATCAGTACCAGTCCTACCCGCCCCAAAAGCAGAAAACAATGGAGCCAGTCCCGATCCGGACACTGCTATTCCCTCGATCGAGGTATCGGATTATACTTCCAATCCCTCTTCAGACTGGACCGCAGAAGATGACCGGAGATTGGTGGACTTAGTGCTGGAAAAGTTCCAACTGTCCAAAGGAGATTGGGACGAGTGTGCGCGACGCATGGGAAAGGATAATGACAGCGTCGGCCGTCGATGGAAGGCCCTCGTTGGAGAGGGCAACGTCGGTCTTCGACGCGGAAGGCGCATGGTCCGCCGACCCATTGATGAGAGCTGGCGGTAAATCCTCTCTGTTTCTCTCCAAAGAAATCACCATTGCTCACGGGTCAGGCGTTACATTTCAGATCTAGGCTTTTGCTCGGGGCTTCTACGGTCTTCAATTGTATAATTACTGGGACATATGGAAAAGGTCTGGGTGGCTACCGGCGTTTCTGTGACACTCGGGGTTTTAGCCTTGGGCGGTATATCTTTTCCTTTCTTTTGAAGCATAATTCCCCAGCAAGTTGGACATGCTCAATCTTTCTCTTGTTTTCTATATCTTGATCTGGACATTTGGATTGGGACGAACCCTCACTGTAATCACTACGTTGGACTTCTGTTTCCTCTTTTTTTTCTATGTGTTAATACTCTTTACGAGCTGATACTCGACGCAACATCACGGATAGTATTTTCTATCGCAGTTGGATTGACAATAGATCAATTGAATCTTGACTTTTATACCATTTACTCTCCAAGGATCTCAAGTAAACGGCACTTTTCAAAATTCCTGTCCACAGATCTCTGCATCTTGTCCCTAACTCCAGTCGTTCACAGATGCAACGCTGATCTTCCACCATCCAACCACCCTAGTCCCTGTCAAACTTGTTTATCAGACTTTCCCTAAGGTAACCATAAGCTAGCTACAGGCAAAGCGGACGGGAGTTCGACCGGTCCGCATTAGTGGGCCTCAGCAACGACAGTTCGGTGCCTTTCCGGTCAGAACTTTACCACCGTTGCACCTAGACTAGTGAACTTAATCGCCGCGTTACCTGGGCAATGTCACCAACTAATTAAACCACCCCCGCTCCGTCATCCATATTGGCATGTACTTAATGTTTGTTTGTTATTCTTATTGTTATTTATTATGATTGAGTGAGAGTTGAGAAAGGGATGTGCTTATTGATTGATTGTATATTTCTCAGAGGATTAGGCGATTGACTTTGCCTTGGACTGGCGGTGAGAGAGGCCTCTTTGCTTTGGTCTGGTGTTTGGGATCCGTCGAACCGGACCGGTGTCTCAAGATATATGCACGCTGCAGAATACGCATGATTTAGAGCAAAAGAGATGTGGAGGTGTCCACTCCGTAGAGGCTTTTGGTTTGGGAATTGAAATAGTTTCACCCGTCATTTAACACACCTAGCCTGGTCTATTGTAAGTAATATTCGAAGCCGTACTGCAGCCGTCGAAAGTGTATAGAGATGCAGACCTCTACGCCTAAGTAGGCATGTAGAATTAGTACTACACTGTTAGAAGACTATTGAGAGACATCTACGCTACAAAGCAGGAGTTCAAAAAGAAATCGCAAGGACACGATAATGAATCCACTAGGGAAGTTGCTTCTGCAGATCTAACAAGGTCCTATGCAAGTTTCGGATACATACCGCCCTGCAAGCTACGCGAGCAAACCGACGCAGTTAAGCCGTGAGCCCCAACTAAAATTATTATTAGACCAGTCTAGACCGTGGGTTATATCTTGTTATTGCTAGAGCAGCGGAGACCGGATAAAGATAGCTTGGGTGTAAGGTCCAAGTAATGAGTTATAGAGATTTCCTCAGGTGTATGAGATCTAGAATGCGTAGAGTATATAAGAAAAGAGTAGATACATGAATGGATATGGGATATATTTTACTCTTCTACACAGAAATAAAAGCGCATAGATTGATATTGGAGATCAGCAGGTATCGATTCAAAGACTAGATGCTGGTGTAAGTCCAGTGTTATTCTTTATACAACCTTCTACCAATTGAACAATATACACGGCTAGGAGTTATGAAGGAAATAGCTTAATAAGCCTTCCAAGAGACTAGTAGTAAAATAATCCATCCTCAAGCAGAAGCATGGCATACTGAGGAGTGTTGTTATTAGCATAGCCTCGGTCAATCTGAACTCGAAATGGCCGCCACATTCGAACAGCCGCGTGGTCAAAACTGGACTCCAGAGCACTCAAAACAAGAAATCATTTAGTAGCTGAAGAATCCAGATCTAACAGCGGTAGACATATAATGGCTCGTTGGGATTTGCCAGCCTTCTTAGTCTATATGCTGCTGCTAATGATCTCTAGGCTATAGATTGCGTATCTTGTTATAACTGCTATTATAATAGACACCGTAAAGCTATGCTATTGTGAGGCCTTATCGAGTAAATATGCATTCTCCTACTGAATTTGTCGTACCCCTGCGTAGATCTGTATGTCCCTTGTGCAAGTGCACTGATCGGCTAGATAGCATTTTGCCGAGAAGCATGAATCTTCTCGGCCGAAGCTTTCCCCGCGTCTTCCCCCTCTCCTCCTCCGCGCTCAAATACGAGAGCAACTCATAATTTATCAGAAAGGAGTAATACGATTTTATGAAGTACATCTGCCGCTTACGGTGATCCTGATTATGTCCACTGCTGGGTCGGATATAGCAACATTGAACCGGCCGTGCAACGTCGGATATCTCTCTTCGCAATCAAGATCCTTTGTCTGCAATGACTCACTGAAAGTTATTCTTTCACTCTCGTAATTTTGAGTGGGATATGATAAGGCAGGAGGCTTTCCCACTAGCCAATCCCACCGTCTCTAAAAAAACCAATCTGTTTACGAAAGATTATTCGTCACGCCATCGGTTAACTTCAACAAAAACAATCCTCAACGCCACCTTTATCTTATCGGATTCCCGACCCCCTGCACTTCAAAAGTAGGCTTTCCCTAATATCAAAAGTGAGGTCAAAAAAGCCATATTGTAATACTCTAACTCTAAGGAGAATTACATCACGCAGTTCGAAAAACGATGGCATCCCAAGGGTTGAATGACAAAAGTTGGATTTTGTCCACGACATGGAAAGAGCCAGGCGATGCTGCATTTGACTTGCGAAGTCCGTGAACTCACTTCCTTCTTGCTGATGAATACAGAATATATTTCACAGAAGAGACTAACACTCACATTTGAATTTAAGGTGACACCGTCACAAAACCAGGACCGTCTATGCTAGAGGCCATATCCCAGGCTCAGCTTGGCGACGATGTATTCGGAGAAGACAAAACCACCAATGCACTAGAAGACTACGTGGCCAAAATAACAGGGCATAAAAGTGGCCTATTCGTGATGTCCGGTACAATGGGCAACCAAATTGCCCTCCGGACTCATCTAGATCAGCCTCCGTTTTCTGTCCTGTGCGATCATCGCTCCCATATCATCACCTCCGAGGCTGGTGGTGTGAGCCTGTGGACTGGAGCAACCGTGTGTCCGGTTATTCCTCGGAATGGTCTCTATCTCTCGTTAGACGATATCAAAACACATTTTGTACCCGGAGCAAATATTCCATACGGATTCACGAAGACGACCAAGCGGGGAGATTTGACTGAGCCCGTACCGAAATTGAATGTCCATAACTGTCCAACGAGAGTGATCAGTCTGGAAAACACTATTGGTGGAGTTATCATGCCTCTTGACGAAACTCGGCGGATTGTGGAATGGGCTCATGATAACAATATCAAAGTCCATCTCGACGGCGCTAGAATATGGGAAGCTGCTGCCTCTGGAGCAGGCTCCTTGGCGGACTACTGCGGCCTCTTTGACAGTGTCAGCATGTGTTTCTCAAAGGGCCTAGGTGCCCCGATTGGAAGCATGGTTGTGGGCCCAGAAGACTTCATCGAGCAGGCCCGTTGGTTCCGCAAGTCAATCGGGGGAGGTACTCGTCAGCTGGGTGTCCTATCTGCAGCCGCCAGAGTAGCTGTCGAGGAAGTCTTTGGCCACGGCCCTAATGGAGAAGGAGGCAAGCTGAAAGCTACGCATGAGAAAGCCCAAAGGGTCGCTGAGATGTGGACCTCAAGAGGAGGGAAACTGACATTACCCAGGCAGACTAATATGGTATGGTTAGATCTGGCACAAGCTGGGTTGGGACCCAATGATGTTTCTGAGGTTGCAGCACAGCATAGTCTCCGTTTGCTGGGTGGTCGGATCGTAATTCATCACCGTAAGAAGCATCCTGTCCTCCTGTCTTATTGCTTATTTCCACGATACTGACACTTCTGCAGAGGTAGCAGATGAGGCCATAGACCGGCTTGAGAAAGTGTTCGATATTGTCCTAAGTGGGAAATTTGAACGTAGTAAGGACACAAGCAAACCATACGGGACAATGAACTAGCCAGTCAGGGTCTTTGCGAGCGTTTTATGGATCGAAGGCGTCGTTTACTATTGCGAAGTTGCAAATAGATATTAAATGATCTACGGATAGGGATAGACAGAAATCAACAAGCTATGAGTATGTCGCATTATGTATGTACCTCTGGGCCACTGCCCAGGCTCAATCTATTTCCATTTAACCTCGTGGATATCGAACATCCCGTGCGACAGAACAAGAAAAAGGAGTTAGTATAGAAGGAGAAACGCCGTATAATGAAAACCTCCCTAAGTCCGAAGAATCCCGGGCGCTGACAAGTGTGATAGAAGATAAGGGAAGACCTGCTCCAAAATGCGCCTTGCTGCTCACAGACAAGTATTTATGCTACTGAGTTGACATGCACTGCGAATCTTTCTCAGCTCTAGCAGAAATGGAGTGACAGAGCCAGACGCTGGCTGTAGTGGTTAGGGTGCCAGAAATAGAAGTGATGATTTCTGTTATTGGCAAAGATGTAGCCGTATAGTCCGTTCCGGTACGGGAGTCCACTTAAAATCTGCGCCCAGTATGTTAGATACGATTCATTGTCACAACATTTATTAGACGTACCTTATCTCATAACTTCCCGCTCTCGTCATGTACCGCACCCACTTGACACTACTGTAGTTACTCTTCTCAAACACCTTCAAGTACCTGACGAGCAGCCCGCTGCTGGTAAACATAAGCAAGCTGAAGGACAAGCTGAGGGGAGGCCGGCTCCAGGCCTTCTGATGAGTCATGCTTGTCAGCGTAGCCTCCGCTGTCAGAACATATTCACTCTGTCCTGAAAAGCGTGCGATCTTCCACACAATATTGTTATGTTCTGGCTCATACTTGGCTTTGCCCTGGCTTGTTCGCTCTGAGATTTTGGCGGTATTCAGTGGTGTTGGAATGCGCACGACAACGTTGGTCGCGAAGAGCTTGGATCCATAATTGGCCTTGATGGCGACACTGTATTCCACCTTGGTCGTGCCGACCTCTCGCACGATAGGGTGGACCTTAAACGGGAGATTAACATTGTCCGTTGCTCGATAGCGCATGAGCTCGAACTCTCCATCCGGTGGAACGAACGAAATAGTCCGATCCGCATCAAAGCGACCCAACTTCACGCACTGGTGGAACTGGCAATCCTCAAGAGTGACCGATCCTGCCGCGGCGCGTGTGGCTTTCGTCCCGTCACTGTCCAACAAGAGTCGGTCGTTGAGTCCAAACTTGCACTCCGGAGTTCCTGTCAGATATGCTCGCATGATAATCTGTCCATTGACATCGGCGCGCAGGACCGTTCCCGTGGCTGACATCAGTAGATTGACATCCTCAATCACGTCGACAAAGGCCTCATTCTTCCTGTATTTGATATCCGATCTCCGCCACGAGAGTGCACCAGTGGCCTGCATGGTAATCCGACTCGAATCCGCGGGGGAGTTGGCGATGGCAGACTTGACCCCTTCCGTGGTGATGTACATTTTCAGGGTATCCGTCTCGGTGTTTTGGGGGTATCCAAAGTCGAGGATTTCTGTAATCAGACAAGCTAAGCGTCAGCAGCTGAACAGACCACTGGGAACAGACATATTCGCAGAAAAGGAGAAGCTAGAGAGCATAAATACCATCCAGCAGCTCATAGACCAGAACAAAATTATTCTTGACGGCCTCCTCATCGAACTTGCCAAAGTAGCCTTTCCCCAGTATGATCAACTTGTACAGGAACTCGAATACGAGCGCAGCATTAGCGTTGCTCTTCGTCACCGCCACCAAGTAGATATTCTCGTGCTTCACATGGCTGAAGGTGGTCGATCCGAGCGTCAGGATAGGAGAGCGCACCTGCGCATTGGAAATGACCTGGATGCGGAAAATGTCCGCTAGACGCGGGCGGCAGTCATTGCGGAAGGCGCGGAAGATGAGATTCTCCCCTTTCTGGTTGAAGATCAGGATTCCGGAGAGCATCTTTACGGAGTTCGAATAGAGACGCTCGTCGCGGGCTAGGAGCTGTTCATAGTTTGGGGGTAGCTTGGGGGTGGGATGTGGTTAATTCCGGACTGGCCTTTAGTATTCTGGGGTTTAAGCTTAATCGGGCTGTAAAGTTACCGTCTGTAAGTTACGCAGTGGTCTCCCCGCGCAGTATACACGAACAGCCCCCGTTGTGTTTCCCTTCCAAGAAGCTATTGCATGAGAATCCAAGTAGACAATAAATAAAATATTATCCCTTTCATGAATATACAATTATCCTTCCTATACAGATACCCTGGCTAGACTTGAAAGGTAGCATGCAGGGCCCTTCATATGCATTGTTACAACGATGAGAATTGCCTGGACAATAAACTAATCTACAGTGGATTATGATTCTTACAAAGAGCAGAAAAATTTAATCAGGGCCGAATACTTCATTAAATATGTATTCACAGGCCTGGTCAGCCAGTGTCCCTCTGACCCCACCTGTCAGGGGCATATCCACATGCACAGATATGAAACAAATGTGAGAACATAAAGTACAAGAATAGTCCACGATATGTGTTTTAGATAAAGCTTAGGGCCCTCCATCATGGGCTCCCCTCTTGATCTCCTCTGCCCGGACGTATAGATCATAACGGCGGCATCAATGTACTTCAGGAGATCAATAGGGAGCAAGAATAGGAAGCTGGTGTCGCGCAAAGGCGCGAAGAATAATGTCCGAAATAGTCATCATACAGCCCAAAATAGAAACGAACAATGGTATCACTTCACATGAATCAAACGGTGAAACCTGGATATCACAATAGCACTCGAAAAAAAAAAAAAAAAACGTTGTCCATAGAGCAAAGGATCGTCAGAATAAAAATCGCTCAGACCATATGCATCACGTTGAATTTTATATCAAAACATTGACAAGAAAAGGGCGTCGAAAGATGGCGGAGGAAAGAAGCACGAGAGATATGAGGCGGAATGATTTGACCGGATGCTACCTGCCATGATAGTCGACAGGCTCTAAACTGCTTACGGGCCTCGTCCCTGGCAAGGAGGTTCCCTCAGTGACAATGCCAACCTTCGGATCCGGGATCTCTATGTCCAGTGACAGATATCCTGTTCTTCGAAGGCTCCATATCCGCACGCCTTCTTTCGCGCCTATTTCCCGATTCCAATTCTCCAGCCAGTCCTCGAGTTGCCTTAAATGGCATTTGATGCCGGTAGCTCCTAGATCTTCCCAAATCCAACCTGTCAGGAGACCCATCGCACCGTCGAACCAGTTGCGGAGGCTGTACGGATCGAAAGCTTTGATCAGCTCCGAATTGATCTTGGCAATAATTCTGCGGAATTCCTGTTCCGGTAATAAAGGATCAAGGATCTCTGGATACAGGTTGGAAAACGTAGGCGCCAAGTCGCCTTTCACCATCCAATCCCGTCGTATGCGAATAATTCGTGTCGTGAGATATTCATCAGAGGCAATTGGTACGTGGGGATTCAGATGCGGAAAGCAAGGGTGTGCCGGGCCCCAGGCCAGTTCCTCCGCCGTATCTCCTTCCCCGGACGTACCACCGCCAGAAGTATTATTTCCTGTGGGGGACGGCAGAGACGCGAACGTCTGTGATCGCAGTGAACTCTGCGACTGGACGTGGCGAGGCCTGCCATCACCTAGGCCTCCCCCGCCATCCGGCCTCAGGTGCGTCGGTTCTGGTCGCCCTGGAAGGTCATTTTCCTGCCCTGTCATCTCTTCCCTGACAGTTTCTTCCCAGTTTCCGCTCCTCCTGTGTCCAGGGGGCAACCCGATACTCGTCCGTCCACTCTCAGTCTCACCAACACTGCGCTCCACCACCAGGCTGCTGGGACTGGGATTGTATCTGCTGCGTCGTTGCTCGGGGATCGTCAGCAGCGGATAAGCGTCGCGATAGCCTTCGATGGGAAGATGCTCGTCAGATGGCTGTTGGGGACGTGGAATCGTGACTGGAGTCGTGCGGGGCACGTAGTTGATCGGATTCCAGAGTCGGGAGGCGGGCTGTCCAGCGGCCGCGGAGGATCCGAGTCGAAAGGCCCCGAATAGAGAACGTCGGCGATATTCTTCTGATGGCCTTCGCCGTGATGTGCCTGTCGCGGTCGGGGGCGAGGAAGAGTGATATAATGGCTCAGGGACCGGTATCTGGATGCGCGGCCGTGTGGGTACCGTCAACGAGGACGGCCCCTGTGCTTGACTGTGATCTCGTCGATGGGAATGGCCGTGAGACGCGCTCTCTTCCACCGGCTGCGATGATAGCTGTGTAGAGTGCGCGCTGGAGGACGCCGTGGTTGGAGATGTGGAGGGAGAAGAAAAAGACGGCGTTCAGGGTGAAGAGACGAGGCGGTGATTGGCGAGCCGGAAAGGGGCAACGGGCAGGTAAGGGTCGCCTCTCTAGCGGACTCAACGCCAATCCCGCGACATCGATAGAGGGAGATCTGGCGAGTATCCCTAGGTGTGTTTTCCTTCTACCTTTTCCTCATGGCAGACGAAGTTCGAGCAAGTCGAGGTCCCAGGAGCACCAGCCCGGAGGTCACGCCTAGATTAAAAAAGAACGAAGAAAAACACCCCGTCCAAGACCCTACAGCCATGACGACAGGCTCATCAGATTATCACCCATGCATGTGGAGACGCCGCAGAGGTTCTCCGTTGGGTAGCGACTTTGCTGTTCGCTGGCCTTCCTCCACTCGAGGCTAATAATTAGTAGTCGATTATAGAAAACTACTGATCACCCGAGGACGATCCAAGCCGGGTTTCCGTCTCTTCTACGGTGCGCCACGATCCTGCATCACGTACGATGGAGGGCCCAGACAAGACTAAATAATATGCTATTTATGCGGCGCATGCGTATCGGATAGAGAGCTGCCTCTTGGTTTTCTGATCCAACGAGAGTCTTTTGTGATGCAGTAGATCCATCATCCTACCGGGCGCTGCAGACACTATCCATTCGAATGGACGGATGCCATTTACTCGCCCAGACCGCTTGTCTTGACTCTCGAGGCCCTTTCTTTTAGAAAGTTTCTCGGTGTGTCCATTCTGCACTGGGAGTCGGAGCCTCACCGGCCGTGACGACAGGGATATACGAACACATACGAGGACATGGTCACCAACGGGTCAAACGAGGCGGCGTCCTGGAGAACCGGGGGTTGTGACCCTCTCTGCTTCGGTCCACACAGATCTAGAGAGCGACAAGCAGACCCAAGGTAGCGAAAGAGATCTAGCCTGGAGACAAAAGCAAGTCATAAAGGAACAAGCTGAATCACTGACCTCATTCTGTCCCTTCCGCCAGAAAACGGTTTCCGCTGGTCAAGGTCTTTTATTTCCTTTTTGTCCTGGAGCATCTTATCATGGGACCACTCAACATGTTTCAGCTCCCCCTTTTTCATGGAGATACACTACTTGTCTGATCGTCCTCTCAGGGTCCGACTATTACTTCTCACACAGGTTTCAGCAATATCAGTCTCTAACGGAATCCTCAAGGAGCCAGATCTCTGGGAAAGGCAAGAATTATGAAGCAACAAGCTCGACAAGTCGGCTCACGGCAAACGGCCCAGGGCTTAGCAGATCCCGTCCTTTCGGAACAGCAGGAGACTAAACAGGATCCGGGATTCGCTAGAGACCTCCAAAAGTAGGCCATTATGTTTCCTTCGAGCCCGTTGGACCTTGCTGCCGGAAGCTCCACGACCGCAACTTCCCAGAATCAGCCTTATTTGTAGACCATTTACTGCGCTGGAGCGCAAGCGACCCAGGAAAAGGAGTAATCTCGCAGACGATCTGCCTTGGTGATTAGTCCGGTTCTCTACAGTGGAGTCAGCCCAGGCACCGAGACTCTGGCTCCAATGATCGTGATTTAACTTTCACCCAGTATCCGTCGTTCGCTTTGGGTTTGGCCTCCACCACTAACTTGCTAAAACTTACTGTTGTTCTTGTCCAGATCTCAGGGGGCAAACCGAATTAATAATGGGGGCCATGACTTCATCGTTGTCGGAACAAAGCGCCTCAGCGGATTATTCCCCAGAAACGTGACATCGCCTATTGGGAAAAATAATAGAATCCTTGCAAAAATAAAATTAACCCCTATAGTTTGCGAGGAACAGTATTAAAATCATACATGGTCTGGAAGGAAGCGCTACGAGGCGAAATGAACAGAAACAAGGCACTTCCCAGTACAAATAATTACGAATAACGGCACCATCAGCATCTACCGTGGAACAGATACTTGTTTCGGCCGACTCCCAGTTCCCTGGCTGCGGTCCCCCAGATGACGATCAAGGGAATCTTTCCCGAATAGTCCAAGGACTCCCGAACTTCGCGGAGCACAGGGAAGTGCAGAGTTAGTGACGCGGTAGCGCGTTGGTACGATAAGAAAGTGAATCTGGACCGCATAAGCCCCGTATTTGAAAGAGACTGAACCAACATATAACAATAGTCTCTGACTTAGTAGTGTTGGAAAGTAGAGCTTGTTCTTGCTCAGACTCCAAGCACACTCACTACTCTGCCAAGAGAGATTTGTATCATCGACGCGATCCAACAATAGTGGCGTTTCAAAACAACCGAGTAGGACTTAAACCAACTTGCGTCGAGAAGTAAGTATTAATAAATCAAAGGGGGCACAGACATGAAGATAATCATTAGTGGCCGTTATTCTCTTCTTTTACTTCTTCTCAATTTCGCGAGGGCACAGAGAAGTGCTCCACTTTGCATGCAGAGCAAATAAAGAATTTGCCCCTAACCAATAAAAGCCGAAAAGATATCATTATCTTGACGTACATATAGTATATATCATGATATATACAAGCATATTGATATTATGTATGGGCCTGCTAAGCCTAGTGCAACGTTGGATATCGCTTGGGAATCGAAATGCAACCTTCCAATCTGAGAAAAGCCCCATAATAACACAAAATGCAACAAGCTCCTATCCTCCCCATCCTGCCTTCTGCTCCAACGCCATTTGAGAAAATATCTTCGAGAAATTAAGAAGGCAAGAGATCGTTCGATCCGCATACAGATCGTAAGAGAGTGGATATAAGAATGCTGTGATAAAGGGCGACAAAACCATGAAACATCAAGACCAAAGTATGTCTCAATGTCCAGACTTATGCGCGGCTGATTGCATCCGCCGCATCGCCTCGCGGTGCCGATCCCGTAGCTCGCCTCGTTGCATCCCCTGTGCAATGGCTTCGTCGATATGCCTCACGGCCGTCATCTGCTGCTGCCTTACCATTCGGGCCTGGTCATGTTCAGAGTGGCTGAAAATCGGGCTAGAGTAGGGATATGCCGTCCGTGCTAAATCCTTGCGGACAGACTCTCTCCAAGCGGCCCCTGTCGCGTCGTTTCGCGTCGGACTCAATCGCTGCTGCTGGATCATACCCCGACGCTGAGCGAGAGGCATATCTTCATCGTCAACTAAGTTAAATTGACTTCCCATGCCTTGCGACGAGATTCCAAAACCCAGCGACTGTCTCGAAACAGAAGCAGAGTGAGGTAGCCAGGAGTCACGGGACAGCGAAGTCGACGATACTCGGTTCTTGATTAAGGTCTGGCGCTGTGCCATCAATGGGGGATTCTTCCCACACTGCTCTGTCCGGAAATCAACTTCCTTGCTCTCATCAATCGGAGCCGTCGCAAGAGTATTATTCAAGAGCTGGCTTGAAGAATTTCTTCGATAACCAGCTAGGGGGCCATTGTGTTGAGATGCCAGAGAAGCATTGGATCCGGATTTTGGTAGATTCGTCTGGGTCTTGATGGGCTCGGGAGAAGCTGATTTTGGCGATTTGGTCCTGGATCTGTCGGAGAGCGAACGACTATTCGTTGAGGAATATGGTTGGTCCATGCCATTAGATGTCTGGATAGCCGGAGGAGGAGGCTGCGCGTTCAACGGTGTCTGTAGTAATTCATCCACGTGGACGGGTGCAACCGTTTCTTTCGAGCTGTCGTCTAGGGGACTGTTCTCAGTAATAGGTTGAATAGGCTCGAGCTCCGGGGTCTCTGCATCGGACAGATACTTCGCCCATTCGTTTGTCCTGTAGGAGGAAACCACCCTAGAGACACGATCAGGTAATCGTGTCACAGTATCAGCAGTGAGGGATGCTTTCCTAGTGTGAGCCCGGGCTGATTTGTCGCATGAAGCATCCTTAGCTGTACACTCATAAGAATAGCCCTTGTTATCCCGTTCTGACACCGATGGTCTCGAAGTCGGAGCTGGACTCGTCACTGGAAGCAGGGAAAGGACTTGGCCCGCTGGCAAGATATCTGCGGCTTCTGACTTATTCTTTGCTTCCTGGACACCTTCGTCTGTTTCTTTCCATTTTTCAGTAGAGTGGAGACCGGACTCAGATTGCCCTTGACTCTGCTTCTCATGTGTGGCTCCCTGTTCTGCGGGAGCATCAGTCTCGACAGGTGCAGTCTTATCACCGTCGACCTCATTGTCCGTTAGAGGAGTACCAACTTCAGAAGCAAATTCCCTGTCGTCCTCATCAGGAACGCCTGCTACTGAGGATGCTGGACTATAGTCACTCTTTGCTGCAGCAAATGCCTCCTCAGACCCATGGCTTCTAAAGAACAGTTGTCTCGACAAGCCTCTGGATAGCCTCCTAGAGGCGCGTTCAGAGCCAGCGAGAGTTGCAGCGACCGACTTATCATCGTCGTTCTTGGTAGAACCCTCTGGTTCTGGGATCTTAAATGGTAGCGGCACCACAGCCGGGTGTTCATTACCGCTTGGTGGAAAGTCGCCAGGTAATTCATTCACATACTTGCCTGACGCATAATGCGGGTCATTTCCCGCTGTGCTGCCGTTCCTATTACCGTTTCGGTAACTATGGTGCTTGTTCTCAGAGTCATTATCGGGTCGGATCTCTGTCGCCTCCACCGCTGTAGACTGCTTTCGTGTATTGTCCAAAACATCGGTGCCTATGCCAGACTCGGAAGGATGCTCATCTTTGTTCCCATAGATGGATTCCCAGATGGCCCTGTTACGCATGTTCCCTTCTTCTAGTCTTTTTCCAAGTTCTGCTTCATCCTCTTCGCGCTTCTTCTCTTCTTTCTGCTTCAACATAGCTTGTTTCTTCCTTCTCTCTTTGAATACTTTCAACAGTCTGAACTGTGAGATTAATCCTAGAAAACATATTATCATCGTCAGGGCAATTTCGATTTTGATGCCGCGAGTTACCGGGTACGTATTAGTATTAAGAGGGAATATGTCGTTGTTCAACTCTGAATCTTTCGTTAATAGTGACTAAGATAATGGGTAGAGGCTCACTTACTCCATAGGTAGAGCCAGAATTCTTTTAGTCCAGCTCGGGTGAAACAGTCAATCCCGAGTACTATAGCAGTCGCACCGGCGAAGGAAGTTGATCCCATTAAGGCGTAAGGTCTTGTATAGTGACTGAATGACACGGCGTAGATGCCAGCAGAGAACGCCCCAATGAAGGCACCTTTGGAACCGGTATCGGTGAGGAGACCTCCGGGTCTGAGTTCAAGTAGCCACATACTCAAACAAAACCCACCCAGGAGACAGCCAAGACCCTCTGTGGTCTCATGGAAGATGAGGGCAAGTGCTCCAGATATGGCTCCAGTACAAAAAATAGCGACAAAATAGGCTCCCTGGACAGCGTTTCGTACTGGAGGGTTCATAACATATATGATAAGCACCTGAAAAGTAATTAGCTACGAATCAGCAGATAGAATAAATGGGCATTACCAGAACTACTAAGCCGGTCAAGAAAGCAGTTGATAGAAAGATATGAATCCTAACATTGAATCTCAGTACGATGTCCTCTCCAATTTTCAGGGTACACATACCGTCTGTTCTTAATGCCGGTTAGTGCATACAGCCCACCTAGTATTATGAGAACGACTCCTGCAATGCCTAAAGCAGGCGTGATCTTCGGTTGAAGAGGAAGGACATTAGGATCTTGTATGGGCCCTATGCTTCCCTGTTAGAAGTGAAAGACAAAACTTAGGAAAAGAGTAGCCAACCGTTTGTAGAGTTTGATGAAGCAGTTGGCACCGTTGTATTTGTTGTTATAGTGCCGGTCGGGATCGACGACGAAGTTGTAGCATCATGAGAATTTATTGATGTAGCACTGGCAGTAGTCGTTGTCGATGCTGCAGACTCAGACGAGCTGGCCGCAGCTGTGCTGCTTACAGACTGTGAGCTTGTGCGACTATCAGTCTCTGAGGCCGAAGCTGAGGCTGAGACTGAGGTTTTCGTCGCATCTTCTGCAAGAGCGAGGAAAGCGAACGCGATAGAGCAAATGATAATAAACAGCTTCCCAAGGCGCATTGTATCAGAGTAAGAATTCTGCAGAAAAAGAAACTATAAAAAGGAGAAACCGATGGCCATCGAGGTTTAAAGACAGTCAAAACGATTAGTTTTCCTGAATATCCCACCCGCGAGTGGACTATGAGAGCGGAGGGCGGCAATATCAACAGAGACAATGGAATCCGTGAGCTGCTCTGCATATAAGGATACCAAAAAGTAAAAAGATGGGACGCAAGTCAAGAAAAGGCCAGAAGGCCTAGAGAGCAGTTTCCAGCTTTTGCGACGATGACCATCCTCCAATAATCCATCGCGCCACAGCCGATGGGGGTCTCTGGCTTTTGTTGCCGTCGCCCCCCAACACTGGTGGGCATTCCAAGCGGGATAGAAGGATGGGGCACCGTGACGTACAATAGAAGATCAGCCAACTGGGTTCAGCCTCTAGGTGGTCAGATACTGGATTGAATCCACACTAATCAGGCAAGGATCAGACATTGAGTGCATGGCAGTGACCTCAGGAATCTGAGAACCTTTGGACGTGGAAAGTGGGCCAAACTTGGATCAGAAGAAGACCACAGGGCTTGAAACTAATTGGCTTCAGGGGGTTGCGCAAGCCTATTAGACAATATTTTAGGTTTGCGGCTGTGAAAGACGATCTGTCAACAAAGCAAGTTCTTCTGTGGTGCCTCAAGAGGACTGCAGTCAGTTTGACATGGTTCGAGAGTAGAAGCATCAACTTCTTGCTAAGTTAATTCACTTCTCTCATAGATAAGTACCTATGCATATTACTAGCAGCTCTTCACGTCGCAGTCAAATCAATCGTAAACTGTAGCTTCTATATGCAATGTCGAGGTTGTAGGAGAAACTTTCAGTTGCTTTTTCGGGAATATTACATCAACCGTGACCACCAGTGGTTCAGAAGCTTGGGTTGGCTTTCGGGGACCGGGCAAAAGGTTCCTGACTAGCATCGTCTATTGACTAGTGCTCTCCGCAGGGCCCACGCCAGATGACATATCCGATACCCTGCGAATCCGATCAACTGCGGACGGACAAGGTACCTGAACACCGCTGAACACCGCAAGATGAGGTCGCGAATAGGCGTGGTTAGTGCTGCTGTGATGACAATGTCGACTCGCCACTGGAATGTCCATGCTCGGGCCGGAAGTCGAACCCGCCTTTTCGCGTCAGAATTTGAAGACTTTCGGCTTTCAGCTTCGCTGAACTAGAAGTCCACTGCAGGCACAGTAAGGCACCGTCTTTAATTTCAAATACGTTGTCTGCAGGAAGCCATCTCTCATCCAATTAAGCCACATGGAGACGCCATGTGATTATCCAAAACTTTTTTTTTTTACATTTCTGTATTTTCAAGCAGGTACCTGCCAATGAGACTGTGATGGCAGGGTTTGCGCACATGGCAGGGAATATGTTCCATTGTTCAGGAGAGTCATTGACGTCTGCACTGTTTAGAGTGTATGGAGTCTAGGCTTTCCTGAATGTGGTGTACAGTTAGTTCTAACTGCCATTTGGGGGTGAATTGAGGTTATGCTGCTGCACACGGAGTGATGGTTCAGGATGGAGCTCTGATTACCAGATCCAAGCCTTGGAAGGATTCGTCGATCCTCGACACGCTAAAATCGAAAGCTCCCGGAGCTGAGCGCCGTAAGCCACCACTAAAGACCGCCATCTCCGCGTCTAAGTAAGAGTGTAACTTTCTCTTTGATTCAACAGATCTATTGTGTGGGAGACCATAGTAAATAGTTCTAAATGGAAGGCAGTACTTGAGCTGCTGAAGCTGTAGATGAAAGTTCAATGGATGTGTTAAGGTACTGCTTGCGTGTTGAGCTTAAAAGACTGCAAGCGGCCCCGGTGGCCGAGGTCTATCATCACGTGATATTGACATCGCGTATCTCCAACTCGGTGCTTGACACGCGGAATATCGAATGACACATTAATCCACACACGCGTCGACAATCATTGAACTGCGAACAATCCTCATCACCATCTCAATACCCTCATCTTACCATACAATGCCAGCCTTTACTCCCCTCCGCCCTTTCCTGCGGGCGCCCGCAACTGCTTTCTCTGCCCGTTCCTTTAGCTCATCGCCGTCGCGTTCCGTGGCCCGTCTGATCATTACGGGTCGTCTTGGATCTGAACCTGAGCTGCAGGCGACGTCCACCGGACAGGATGTCGTGAAGTACGTGGTTGGCACGTCGTATGGTCCCAAGGACAACCGTCAGACTAGCTGGTTCCGCGTGTCGAGCTTCCAGCCAGAGGGTCCGGGGAGGGACCACCTCCTCAGCCTCCCGAAGGGGTAAGTCATATTTGAATCTGCCGATCAATTTATTGGAGCAGTGTCCTGTATTATCAGCAAATGGTAGACTCGCAAGTTATTTGGGGAAGGGGGTCAAAAAAGAGGAAGCCGGACAGTCTGAAGGGTTTCTGGAAACGTTATCTCCTTAGGATCTATAAGGAAGCATTAGAAATAGACGATAAGATACTGACTTGTACCTCTCCACAGAACTCTCGTCTACGTCGAAGGTGACGCTAGCATGCGTGTCTATGAGGATGCCGAAGGCAAGAAGCAGTCCAGCCTGAGCGTCGTCCAAAGTAGGTCTCCATTTATACTGGGCCTAGTTATTCCGGCCCGTGTACACATAATTCGAGAACCACAGTATGCTAACGTCTTGTTACTTCCAGGAACTCTTGAAGTTCTCAAGCGCCCCCACTCTGAGTCCTTCCCGCCCGAAGGAACGCAGTAAATTGCGATGAAGATCGGAGACACAAGTGTTCTTGCTATGTATACCCAATTGAATACACTTCTTTTTGTTCCATTCCAGGCCGTCCTGGGTGTGAGATGGAGACTTCGCAGTCAGATCAAATTCTCTACTCCTTCTATTCTTTTCTTGATTCTAGGAGCGAACGAGTGTAACGCGTGGATGAGAATGTATTATTTATATGTTAAGCTTGGATATATCACGTTTCTACGTAATTTACCGTGTTCTTATCCTGATGATACTGTGTATCACATGTTAGAGGGGGTGATTTAAAAAACGGAAGAACGATGGAACGCCACGCCCAACTCGTTTAGATATAACGGTCTACTATGTGACAGATTTTGATATAATGCTTATCTTCCATTTATCCTATCGAAGAGATCTAGACTCACTATTACTAACGCCGGAGCTGCGTTCCGATCTTCCATCATCTCCGTAACCGAATTGTTTGAGTGGAATGTGATTGTTGCATGCCACATGGAACCTTCTTTCTGATACACACATGTGGAAGAGGCATGGATGATTGTTGCCACAACAAGATAAGGCAGGACAAGAGGGGATAATAATACCATTGGGCAGAACCAAGACAAGCTGTCGCGTACTGACACCTGGGGCTGCCGGGGAGTCTCTTCACATCTCCCATAACTATCTGAAGCAATTTGAAACGACGGTGGAAATTTCTGGCTTAGGCTAACTACTAGCCTTGGAAAAGTCCCATTCATGGTTCGTAAGACACGATCTCATAGCCGCAGTATAGGCAGATGGAGACCTTGGCCTGGCGAATGACATGCTTGACTTTGATAGCCCCCTCTGTTTTCGGTGATGGGACGGCATCACCCATCTCACACGGACTATGACCTGCACAGGCACTGGTAGAAACAGTGTTTTCCGTAGAAGCAAGATTGTTATTTTCAGGCACAGTAGAGCTGCTTCCTCGTTGGGCATGGAAAAGACTCCAGATTCGCGGAGGAGCCATTCTGGATCGTAGAGCTTTAGTCATGTTCCTTTCTGTGAAGTGGATGCGGGGTCCTTTCTCCAAATCGGTAGCAGGGGGAGTGGAAGGATCAGTAGAGACAGATCCCGTTCTCATGCTGCTGCATTCAAGTTAGAGGACAAATGATTTCTCACAGGAAAGGCACAAACTGACCTTGACACGGTGGATTGTCCCCAGGTAAACACTCGTTTAGCACGAATGCTAAGAGAACCCAGTTTGTTCCCGGAGGAGCTCATACTCTTCTCAGAGAAGATATCGGAATTTGACTTAGATGGGAGGAAATGCTCCATCCCCAACTTGACGAAGATCGAACGGTACATGGAAGTAGCATCTTTTCCAAAGCCGAAGAAGACAAATAGAAGAAGCGCCCCACCAATTGGTATCCAGCGGTCAAAGAAAATCTGGCCATGAGTTGCAACCTTGATGATGATATTCCAGTCGGGACCGTGGATCTTGGCAAAGGAGTATTCGTGCCATGGCAGTGATAGCTGGACATTAACATAAAGACGTAGACCTGTGTGGGAAGAATTGCCAGTAGCATCACAGACACCATGCAGAACAGTCGTAAGAACCTTGTCCTGTTCAGATTGCTTCCGCTGGAACTACTAAGGATGGCTCCGAACTCTCTGTTGTACTTGACGATACGGTATATCACGAGGCCTGGTAGTAGTTAGTATTTCGGTCGTCATACCAAGGATAGGAAAGTCATACAGCAATAGTAAGCCGCAATTATTGCAAATCACTCTTGGCCACAGGTAAGAAAGCATAAGAGTGACCCAGCTTTCGTCGAAGTTGTTTACACCGCCCGAAATCGTGTAGGGCATATAACGAGTCTTCTGAACACAGTAGTGGGTGATCATAGTTATGGCAGGCACGGCCAAGCAAAAAGTTATCTCGATAACAAGTTCCTGCCGACGCTGACTGTGACTAGTGACGAGAACTGTACGGTCCGTATCCAGAACCTGCGCAAGGTGGCAAAAGATGCATAGCAGGGCTCCAGGCATGCCAACATAACTGGCTACCATCAGCTTGACTTCGATATCGCAGAGTGCAACACCGCTCCACCATGAGTCAATATTATCCGTAGGCCAGATGAAGGCGTTCACAATGTTGAAGACGTTATTGACCAGAAACCAACCGACACACAGCAGGAAAGTTGGAGTTCCTCAAGTGCCAGACTAAGGGCGTCATGCTCAGTATGATTGACAGGAGCGATAGGACTGGGATGATAATGACCGCAGGAGCACGCTCGTAATTGCTGGAAACCATTGCGAAATCTTATTCCTCCACAGTTGTCCAACTATTCAGGTTCGACAGATGATCACAAAGTAGAGATTCAGAAGGATCAGACTGCTTTAAAGATTTGACATCGAGCACTGTACTCGTGGGATCGAAATTGAAGATACTGGAGGAACAGGAGAGCTGCACTCAATCTTTTGCGTGTTCAGTGGATGCCATCATGATATCTACGAAGTGATCCATGGATTTAATAGTAGAGAAAAATTTCTAATTGAGGATCCTCAATAAGTTTCAGAATAAAAAGCAATGAAGGGTAGCTGATCTTTTGAGAGTGTTTTTGGGTGTTGACGGGACCATGCCTCTTTTGGGTCTCAATAAGCAGAGCTAACCATAAAACCTGAACTATATTGAGACGAGAGGAACACAGGCACAAAATGGAATCCGGCAAACAATCTTTAAGGACCTGAGACTACATTAAAAAACAGCTTCCATGGAATAACCGAGACATCATGTTCACATCCACAGCAACACAACATTGACTGGGAGGAGCATCCTTGATACCTATCACTTGGTCCACAGTCCTGCCAGCAGTGCTATAAGTATTCAAGGGAAATACTATAATATTATTAAACTACTGCGGACACGAAATCCACAGACTCTTTGTTTATTCTACCATTTCTTCATCACAGGATGCTCATTTAGAGATCCACTGGGGACCGGAAGCACCTACAGACGAGAATTTGGGTTATAGAAGCCTTATAATAATTAAATAGGACAAGCAAGAAAGGTGTCCATCTTGTGCTCCCGCTAGTATGCCGTGATGTGTTTTCGGGAGATGTGCCATGTTGGGAACCGGGGGAAACAAGGTGTGGCTGAGGGCCTAAGGCTTACTATAGGCGGAAGCGGAACCTGGGGTTGATGGGAGATACCGTCATCGCGTTGTTGTCCACCAGCTGCAGCCATATCAACAAACTTTCCGCTCCTTTTTTACCCCTGCCGTCCATTATCCATGATCCTAACAGCCGTGTTGATGCTTCAAGTTTAGCGATGCGCCTTATAGGTGGTTAGTAAAATCATCCTCCGGTACTGTCGTTGATGGAAGAGGGCTTTCTTTGATATATACATCATTTTACGACTGCTCCACGTCATGCCTGAGCACTCCGAGCCTCCGGCTTCCCACCAGGCCTCGTTCAACAGCGGCTCCCACGTGCATAACTCCAATGTTCCCTACCTTCGCCGGGGCCTTTCGCGTGCAGGGACATCGACAGAATACTCGCCAAATATGCAGAGACTCCGGCCCAATTCAGCACTGTCAGATACCGTGTCCGAGACGCGACACTCTCTTCGATCATCCACAGATGACCTGTTTTTCCCAAGAGTAAGCAGAGATCCAGTAGAAGAAGGAGAGTCGTATTGGAACTCGGCGCCTCTTGCGCTTGCTCTGCTACCTGCAATCGGAGGGATATTCTTTAAGAACGGTAGTGCAGTTATCACAGATGTGATTTTGCTTATCCTGGCGGCTATATTCCTCAATTGGTCTGTCAGGTTGCCATGGTAAGAATATGATAACGATTCCAGCAAGTGCAGAGAACTTATTCTATCATCTAGGGACTGGTACAGATCGGCTCAAGCAATCAGACAGCAAAACTCTGGAGATTTCGGGACACCGGAATTGACGCAGGAGCCTGCCAGTATCGACCAGGTTGACGAGCAGTCATCTTCGAAACCTAATGACCAGGGTGGCTCTTCTCCAGAATCTGGCCAAAAACCACGACAGTCAGCTGCAGTTGGCGCTGCAAGCAAGGAGCTCCGCATCCATGAGCTGACTGCTTTAGCATCCTGCTTTATCTTCCCTTTGGTGGGGACCTGGCTCTTGCACGCCATTAGATCCAGACTATCACGGCCATCCGAGGGTCTCATTTCCAACTACAACTTGACCATATTCTTGCTTGCATCTGAGATCCGCCCTTTCTCTCATCTCCTAAAGATGGTGCAGGCGCGGACGCTCTACCTGCAACGCGTTGTCGCATCTTCCTCCCTCGAAGAAGAAAAGATTGACGCAAACAAGATCCTTGACATCGCAAAGCGGCTAGAGGAACTTGAAGCGTATGTCGCGGATAAGGCTTTCCAACGGCAACCCGTCTCTCCAGGTAAAGCTCCTGAGTCTGCTTCTACTTCGGAGATTCCACAAGACACCGTAGTGCAGGTGACATCCGAAGTCCGAAAAGTGTTCCAGCCCGAATTAGATGCTCTGAATCGAGCAATGAGGCGCTATGAAAAGCGAACTACCCTGACGGCCTTCCAGACAGAATCCCGCCTACAGGAGCTCGAGACGCACGTGCAGGATGCGATCGCTCTGGCCGCAGCAGCGCATCGCTCCACGGCTGGCGGCCGTAGAAATTTTGCTCTTATCTTGCTAAACTGGATGTGCGCTATTGTCGTGCTTCCGGCACAGGCCCTGTCAGCTCTAGTCCGCATGCCCAACCGCATCGCGAGTTGGGGGCTGTCCCAGATTAAGTCGATTCTCGGCCAGAATCAGCGACGGACACGGACTGGCAAAGCCAGATACTCCCAGAGCCAGAGAGCCGCGCCATCTCCGAGGTTGCAACAGAAGGCAGTCCCACTACCACAGCTGCCGGGCGGCAGAGGTCCTAAGAAGGCGATGTAGCGACACGTCCCTTCTGTTTATTTTTATTTTTCTCTTTTCCTTTCTTCATTTGGAAATATCACACCTCATATATTTCGGGTCATTTCCTCGTAATCGTTATTTTGTAGGGTTTCATGATTTCAATTGAGACGGCCTTCAGTTGAATATTCTACTTCATGATATGAGGTGGTGCACTATAACCCCTTACGAGTTTCATTGGTCAGAACGTGTCTTGTATATAGCTGGGTATGCTCGGTTTGCTGTTCCAGAGAAGGATCAGTTGGGATTGGGTTCAGATTGGGTTGGGTTATCAGGTTACTGGATTGGTTTAGGATGTTGCGAGGTGTGTATACTATATGTACATACATCCAGGGCCTCGTGGATAAATGAACGATATCTCTTTCAAACGCCATCTGTCATGACCTCATGAAACTTGAGGACTTTTCGACCTAACCCACCGCCCATAACTCAATTACCACTCACTAAATGATCCGGAATTGACAACCCCAAATTAATACTCTCCGGCATAGTACAGGCCAGAGCAGGCTGCGAAAAGACCTTCGCAATATCCACCGCCGTCTTTACCTCTTTACCCAACAACCATCCAAATCCATTAAAAACATCACAATTCGCCCTCCACGTCGCCTCCGACTTACCAATAACATACTCCCCATAGGATAACTCCTCGTGAATATCCAATTTAGTCCTGACTCCTTGCTCACGCAGGAACTGTTCATAGATTATCCCATCATCTCGTAAGGGATCCTTGCCGCTAACTTGGATGTATACCGGTGGCATCATCTTGCCCACTTCAGCTGAATTGTTCAGATTAAGAGGTGAAAAATCAGACGAATGAACATCTGGCTCATATGACTGGAAGATGAGCTTGAGAGACTCTGCATTGAGGATCATTCCGTCTGCGTTTTCCTCTCGTGAGAGGAAGAAAGGTTTATATTGTCAGGAACTATGTCCCCGTGCAAAAGAAACGGGATGATAAGCATCAGTCCTGTGATCTTAGGTTGCCAGTTCTCAATAACCGATTTATGCGTAGTCACCGCTGCCATATTCGCGCCGGATGAAATACCACCGACGATGAAGCCAGCGGTAAGATCTGCCCCAAGGACGGAAAGTGCGTTTCTCCCAAGCCACTTTAGTGTATCAACAACGTCCTTGACGGGAATAGGGAACTCGTACTGCGGTGCCATGCGGTGCGTTGTGTTGACGGCTGTAGCATTCTATAAGCTGGTAGGGCTCGCGCATACTCAGCCTGGTCTCCCATGCTGCCCATGCAAAAGCCTCCTCCATGGATTATGACGATAATGGGGCTCTTCATCGCCAGGTCGCTATTATTTCTCGGGTTGTAGACGAGTGCTTCGTGCTGGTAGCCATCGCGCATGGGGATATGGAGGGTCGATTCTCTGGATATTAAGTCTTGTTAGATTAGTAGTCTCAATATCGGGATGACTGGGTTCAGTGAAGTTGAAGGCTTACTCTGCCTCAGCCATTGCTTGCACTGTTTATTTTCAAGGATTATATTATGTCAAATGTCATTTCGGGTCTGTTTTCAGAGTATCTAGAAGACTACTCTACCTCATGATAGAAAAATAGCGTGAATATTAAACTACCGATAAAAGGACTAGTGAATAAACCAAATTACTCATGTCTCCGCTTTATATAAGGTGTGCCCACCATGATATCTGTCATTTTTATTACCCTCCCAACAAATCAGCGGTAAATGAATAAGAACGGCCTGTCAGACGGACTTTTTTCAGAAGTCTGGATAATACTAGGTAACCCGAAATCATAAGCATCCAGAAGCGAATCATAACCGTCGGCTGTACGTTATTAGGTCATCTGCGCGCTATTTTCTCACCCGTTAATAAGCTTCTTAGCTTGGTTGGGAAGCATGTTGCGCGGCCTTTTTGTCATATTACGTGGTGTGTTAAATGATATAATCTGATTCCTTGTCCTCTTTTGTTGTGTAATTGATGTTTATGCGCGAATGGGAAAGAGACGAGTTGCAGGAGTAAACAATTTTGATTCTAAAGTACCATCGTGACCTAGGTCAAGGTCTAGAAGGTAACACAGCAAAGCCATTCGCCACCGTCGCATTTGTGGAAACGGCGTCCTCTGAGCAGATAAGGTGCTGAGAGTTATAGTAAGTTACAGTACATAGGACAGTGTATCCTGTACAAAGAGGCCTCTAGTGGTAGACAAAGACGGGCATATGGGGAAGGTGGTAGTATCCACTATACTCAGATCGAAGGTGAAAGACGAACAAGTGGATGACTAGTCATTGCCAGCAACGACGTCCTTAGTTTGCACCTCCAGAGGGCCCGTAATCATCGACACCCACTGTTCTCAAGAAGGGCTCTATAATGTTCCTCCTTCTCTCCTCCCATGCTCGCCTCTCTTTTTCCTTATGTGGAACCTCTACATCAGGGGCGATTAGGATATCAGCGAACAACGACGCTAGGGCCTTTTCCACTGCATGCCGTCGCTGAAGGGCAGGACTGCCTTCATCCTCGGATGATGTCGAGGCCGTCAATGCCCGGGCTCGCTGCCGGAGACTGCTGGCCGACATAAAGGATGCTGTCGTAGTTGGTGAAGTAAGCGGCGACACTGCCGTCGAGGGTAGATCAGCTGTAAACCCTGAGTCAGGCGTATTGGATGTTATAGGAGACTTGGTTGCAGCTGCAGGGGGCCGTGCTGGTAGGGCCGATACTGGAGCAACCTCATTTGCGATGCGGAGAAGCATAAAAGTAATGAAAGTGAACGAAACACTGTGCGCCGGAGAGGAGGAGAGACCTTCCAAAATCCGTGCCTGTGCCTCTTCTGTAGATAGAGGTTCCATCTGGGCCTTTTCCCGCGACAGCATTCGCTGAGACATGTCGGTGAAAATAGGTTTTGTGACTATCCGGCCATCTAGGGAGCGGATGAAAGCCATAAGTGTTTCAGACAATATCTCTAGGCGAGGCAGAGATAGAATCTCTGGTGGGAATACATCCTTTAGAGACCCATTCGTGTCGAGGGCTTCACGAACTGAAGCAAGAAGCGCCAATCGCTGATCTGGTTCTTTCATAGTCCATGTCTCACGCGCAAAAGGCCACGCAGTTCCATAAGGCTCAGAAGTCCAAGGGGGCGACGATTCGCCTTCGGGTCCTTGCATCATACTCCATTCCGCAACAGCGCGTACCGTGAAATCAGCTATGGCCTCAGTAAGTCTGAACAACTCTCGAGGTGCCGATAAGCGGGCTTTCCCCTCGGATCTCAAGTCCTCAGGAGGAGTATGCAAGAGACTACAAGCACCGCCTTCTGGCATGTATATGAGGTCTTCCAATGAACGGCCAAAACAAGTCGGCAGCCATCGGCCATTAACTGGAATAAAATGGTCCCTTCCGGAAGTCACTCTGAGAACCAGGACATCCTCCAACTTATGTTGACCGGAATTGAGCATCCGGACCTGCTTGATCTCCCTGACAGCGGCTATGAGATCGATGTTTGCGGTCTCACCCGGAGACAAAGTGTATTCGTTGGGGGGCGGGTGCTTCTTGTTCTCATGTTTCTTCTCGTCAGGAGGCCAATGGACACGGATTTCCAGCCAATGAGGTGCTATTCCAGTAGAGTCCTTGGAACCCCCAGCTCTCTCAGCAAACGCAAAGGTAGCAGGAACTCCACTGGTATTGGCAACTGTGAGACTCCGGGTTATGTGGACATCGTAAGGGACATCGCCGAAGGACACAGCATTGGGATCTTCCTTCGCAACACCATTGACCGCACCGTGGACATCGGTGTGGTAATCTACCACAACGGTGACAGAAGGTCGCGCTTCATTTTCAGCCTTGTCCAGTTCTCGAGCAACCTCCTGGTGCACCTTAGCCTTAAGTTCCGGAACGACAGAGTTATAGGTTAGTGTGAAAAGCGCGCCCAGTGGTTTGTGGTCTGAAGAGATGATGCCTTGATGGGAGAGATAATGGTCGAGCCTAACTGGATCATCGAAAGCCACGCGGCTTTCTGAGGGGGCTGGATCACCAGTGGCGTCTTCGGTTTCATCGTACTCTTCGTATTCATTGGTACCATCAACATCAGGGTCGTACTCGAACAGAACGTTATCATCTTCTGCCGCCTTGTCTAGACCACGGGCCTTCATTTCCTCGTCCTTCTTCTTCGCGTCTTTGGCCTCCTGAGCCTGTCGTTCATAACTCCGTTTGTCATGGTATGTTCGATAGAGGATGCGATCGCACCAGCTGGGACCCCTCTGCTTCTCGCTTGAGTCGAACATCGCAACGCTTCCAATGTCATACTTGTAAGTTGGGAGAAAGTTGATTTCACCTTCCCTCCAACCTTCGTGGAACGCCTTCCCTTTCTTTTGCTGTGCCATGAGCTGGTCGTGCGGTAATAGAGATGAAAGAGTCGTGTGGAGGGAGCTGGGATCGGCATTGGGTTCGATATCATTGTCAACTAATGCTAGCGGTTCAGAGTTCGCTGGATCATCTGAACTCTTGGATGATGACGATGATGGTGAATCATTGTCTCCAACATGTTGCGGCAACTGGGGGTCAGTATCACTGTCTCCCATAGGTTTGCGTTCCGCCTCGTGCGTCGCATCATAAGTGTTTTGGGTATGCAGAGACAACAACCGCCGGACATCGTCCCCGGGTATATCATCCAGACGATAATTGAGATCTCCAAACCAGAAAGCGAAATCTTCTTTGCCAATCGTATCACCCGGCTCTCCACTAATATCATCTTCGGGGTCCAGAGGGCCAAACTTGGTGCGTGCCATAATCTGGCTGGCATCCCAATTGCGCCGTTCCAGACTCGCTTTATCTGATCCTGCAGCCAGATGACAATTGACGAATGCCAAGCGGGTCGTTTCACCAAGTACAATGCGAGTAGCGACGGCGCCCTTGTTCCCCATGTAGCCCATCAAACCAGTTCCCACACTCGTGGTACTAACCGACGATATACTTCCTGCGATCGCAGGCGAAGCGTACAAGAGTAGTAACAGCCCAACCAATTGCTGCTCTGCGACCAGTTCGTAGCCTGGCGGGAGGGCCTTCTTGACTGCCTCTTTCCACCGAGTGGAAGGCCCGGGATCAACATAAGGTCTCAATGCTTCGGAAGGCGACGAGACATCAACAATCTCCTGCAGACCAAGAGCATAAATATCCACATCTCCAGGGCTGATGGAAGAGTTGTCTCGTGCATCGCTACCAGTCGACTGGCGACTTTCCCGCGACGCTGACCTTCCCCGGCTTTCTTGCCCCTTTCCCTCTTGACTCTTTTGACCATTCCCGGTGGACAATTTTTCGCATACTCCTTTACCCTGTACGAACCACTCCCCAATGTCCTTCTCTGTTCCCGCAATAGCAGCTACATTCCAGGTTCCAATCTTGATACGAATTGACCGCTGGCGCGTATACTCCGGTCTTCTCGCCTTCACTGCCTGCGAAAGGGACGTGGGATCTGAGGCGACAATGGCAGCACGGTGGCTTTCGTCGCTGTCGGAGGGATAATACCCTGGGGTCTCGTGCGTCGCAGCGTGTTCTTCGCTGGGTCCCATCTTTCAATACTTTTGTTAGTAGATCATCAATATATACCGCCACTGCTCATCGCTCCAATGCTTCCGTCGTATATAGTTAATAGCTCCCCGCGGGGAATGACGCGCAAGTCGAGGAGACTCCCAGAATATCCAGAGCTCTCGGTAACGACCGGTTAGAAACGAGAGGAGAGTAGTTGAAGCAAACCCGCGCCATCGCGGGGCGCGTTCGGACTCTGAACGGGCGGTCTGGGTAGCCTCAAACAGGGAGCACGAGTACTTCCATCACGAGGCCAGGCAGAGAGTTCGATATAGATCCCGTGGACGGATGGAGGTGTGCACGAAAGGTGGAACGGGACCACCAGAAATAGAATTGCAAGCCCACGGGGAAACCCTTCTCTCTAAGGAATGAGAGACAGTCAGAGATGGCGGGTGGCTGAAGGCAAGGAAGACGACGTAGTTAAACGCGAGACCCTTCAGACCGGCTTTGGATTAGCCGGCGTTCTTGGGGCGTCGATCCTCCAAGCTCGACGGCTTCACAGCTTACTGTTATTATTACTTACTAACGAGCAGAACACACAACCAGAAAGCTACCACGGCCGCCACAGAGCCCACGCTATAGCCTCTCGATCCTTCCTACACATGAACATCGACAACTGAAGCTCTAGCTGTTGTTTCCCTTGATATTCACCTCGATCCTTCCTCACAATGACTCCGCGCAAACCCCGTGAACGTCGTCCCAATTACAACAACAATCACAATCACAACCACCCCCTCCAGCAGTCCTCGACCGTCCAAGCTTCTGACTATGAATCTGATAACGCCTATTACTTCTCCGATAACCAGCAACAACAAGTACAGACCATGCCACCGCCTCCCACACGCTCCAATGAGGAGCTCAACCTTGCTGTCCTGCAGCGGCACAACCCCGCCATCAGCTCGATTCTTTCCTTAGCGCCCTACGCGGTCGTCTACATCTTCAGTCCATCCACACGACAGTGGGAGAAGAGCGGTATTGAAGGGAGCATGTTCGTCTGCCAACTGAGTCAGGGCGATCTCGGACAGGAACGCTACAGTGTCTTCGTGCTGAACAGGCGGGGATTGAACAATTTTGACATCGAGCTCACGGACGGTGAAAATGTTGAAATCACGGATGAATACGTCATATTGAAAGCGGACGAGGCAGACGATAGTGGTGGCGGCGGAAATGACTCCCGTATCTACGGTCTCTGGATCTACTCTGAACCGCCGCCCAACTCGACGGCAGAGACGCGGACACTGAATGCACAGGTAATTAAAGAGTGTGCGGTTCATGCGGGGGAGAGTCTCAAGCTCGCACGCGAGCGACTCGAGGTCGAGCGGCAGAACGGCATTATTCACGACGCTGCTGAACAAGGAGACGCTTATTCTAGTGTTCCTATGGGCCGCCAAATCTCATTGAAGGACCTCTTCGGCCAACAGAGGGCTCAAGATGACGGCTGGAGCGTCAGGGTGCATAGTCCAGGTCATGCAGCGCCACAGCAGGGACAATACTGGCCGCAACAAGCGCAGCCGCCGGTGCAGCCAACACCAACGGAGCCTGGCCGGGATGTGCTCGGGGATCTGTTCCGAAGAGCTGGAGTGGCGTATCAAACCGGCCAGCGAACATCATAGCTTCATATTTTCTGGCTGCCTGAGTCTTAGCCTCATCTTTTTGTTTTATCTCTGCATAGAGGACTGACTCGGGTATTAGGGAACCGGCTTGTAACTTGAGATACCCACTGTACATGCTCACGGAATGAATGAATCAAAAGATGAAATATCTTGTCATCGTAGATCTCTATATAATGCCATCTGCTGGTAGTACTCTAAGTCTAATATCCAAGGACGCTCATTCGAGCATGATGTCGTCTATAAACTGCGCGACCTTACGCGCCATAATAGTATTATGCCCTGCAGAAATCAAACCATATGTCAGCATAACTTCCCAGCAACCTCCAGTATATAACCACAAACAAAGCACACAGCATCAAGGGAAAAAAAAGTATTAACTCACGAATACAAAAAGCATGAGGTATGCTATCCTCACACACGATCATCGTCGGACCATCCTTACTACTGCCCCTCGACTCGATGATCTCATCACGCGTACGCTCCGCAACCCAATGATCGTTACGACCGAAGTAGAAAACGAGTCTGGACGGCGGCTTTCCTGCAGTGGAGGTGCCCCAGATGTCGTCGTCCCATTTGTCCGTCGTGATGGTGCGCATTTCGTCGGCGCCCATGTATCTGATTTTTCCCGGAGGGTGATTAGTTCCATTGAATAAAAGAAATAGAGAAGGGGCAGGAAAGCGGAATTGCACATACAAAGCTTGTCGCACTCCATTGTCACTTTTGAGAAAGCTCAAAGTGGTCTCCACTGCACTTGAGGGTGGGCTTCCCATCACTAGTCGGATCAAAGCTCGGAGAGCGCAGTCGGGGAAAGCGAAAGTGAGGAACTTGACGACCAAGCTGGCGAGTAGGGCTAGTTGAGGAATGAAATAGAGTAGCCACTAGAACACAAATATCAGGAACTATATCTCCATGGCACAACAGCTAAGGAAAGGGGAATGAATACACACCGTCAACCTCCTCCCCGCCAACGACTTCGCGATGTCCACCACCGTCGGAAACAACAAGACCGCACCGATGATATCGAACGGTGGTACTTCATTCTCTTCTTCGACTTTTCTTTCCCGATGTCTCCGCAAGATCTCCATAGCGATATACGAACCGACCGAATGCCCGATCAAGATCACCTTTTGCTTAGATGCCTGCTTCGCGGCAGTCGTGCTTCTCGTCGCTCTCCTATTAGTCCTGGACTCGGGCTTAGATCCTGATTCGTTTATGATAGTATGTAGTTTCTGATCGACGAAGTCTATTTGTTCTTCGACACTGTATAGATGTCTAGAGGGATTATCTCCCTTCTCGTTTGCGTTTTTGTTCTCGTTAATTTCGAATCCTCCTAAACTGGCTCCGTAGATTCGGAATCCTGAGGAACCATCTTTTCCCGATGATGATGATGAGGACGCCAACTTCTCTGAGACAAGCGATAGGAAATCATGATAGTAGGATATCAATCCCGGGTTTCCTGAAATGAAGAAGATAGTCGCTGGTGGAGTCAGTTCAGATGAGACGCTCGTGGTCGAGCTGAGGAATAGATTTGGGGTAATTTGTGATGATTCTGGAGGGGACATGTTTCTTGATTGATGTGATGTCGATGCGGGAATAGTGGGTAGATCATGACAATGAAGGAAAAAGAACAGGATCAAGTATAGAAAATGTGGAATATCAAAGAAATAGACCAATCATATGCACGGCTTTGTTTATACATGCAGAGATATGGATCGAAGTTGCTAGGGGGTATCTGAGTAGATGTGATGTACAGTAGAGTGATTGGGATCCTGAAAGGGGCAAGGTCTCGAAGATCAAGGGATCCAATAATGCTAAATAGAAAGGGAAAGAGGGTGTGTTCAGCGATTGAATAGCTTAGGCTCTTTTCAGGGTATCTCGATATGCAGAATACGCAGGATACATGGTCAGGAAGGATAATTTGTGCCTCGGTAAGTTCTTCTGGATCGAAGTCACTTTAGAGGCCAGCCCTGTGCGAAATCGGCATCCCGGCAGCTCCACTCAGCGGAATGGCCGGCCCCAACCTAATTACATCTGAGGCGTCTAAAAGTATATAGATTGAGACCATTGTCTTATTTTTCTGCGCTACGATATACGGAATCTTTATTGGATCCCATTGAATACTACGCGGAAAAGGGCCAAATTCTTCAGACAATCAAACAGCCCGACTTTGATTCATCAGATGCAGAGTTTTAATGCATTCCATCCCTTAAGTCACTCCGACTCCCCTCCCAACCAGCTCCCCAAATCCCATGGACAAAACGAGAATGCGGGCGATCATGACAGAAACGACAGGCCTCAGCCTGGCCCAGTCAGCAACACCAGTATCATACCAGCGGTAGCATCAAGACGCCTGCCGTAAGCCCTACGGCCCCTTATGTACGCCAGAATTTAATCGATTTCCGAATATCACGGTGTAGGGTCACGATTGGACCCAGCCACAGTGAAACAAACGGAAAATGTAGACCCGTAAAAGAGACCGAGGACAGAATAAAACGACAATCGAGAAGGAAAAGGGCACGGCAAAGAAGCTGGTAGGAGCCAGACGCTCGACAGCGGACCAAGGGCAGTAGTCTAAGAAACAACAGGGCTGGACAACTCTCAAATAAACAACCCCAACGATGAATGCAGGGTGATAGGCAAATTGAGACAGCAGGCTCAAGGGACAAGAAATGAGCACACAAGTATAACGCCCGAAGCCGTCACAATTTGCCATCTGGTATCTAAGATGAGCAGTCGAGGAGCAGAGCAAGACAGAAACTTGAACTTCTCTCGGATCCGGAATGAGAAATAAGAACACTGTTTCAGGCGGAAAAGAGCTAGCAGGAGCAGCCGTGATCAGCCCGTAGCCGCATACTGGTTTTCATTGTTGTTCTCCTTTCCCTCCGTCTCATGCGCACCTTGCGCTTCAACATGGTCTTTGTCCGGCGTAGATAGTTTATTCAGCGATTGGCTCAAGTTGATGGCTATCTTTTTGGGGCCAGTATTGGCTATCAATTCTTCGCCAGACGATACTCCTTTGTCGTCTCCGGTGGTCGATCCTATCGAAAAGCTCTTCCTTCTCCGCAGAAATCCGGCGCTACCTATGCTAGATGCACTTGAGCTGCGTCGCTTTGGACCGGATGATAGCTTAACCAGTTCGTCATCTTCTTCATCTTCACGGCGACGTTTTTCTGAAATCCTTTCAGGAGGGGTCTGAGGGGGATTGGAGACCGGCGTCACCGGAGCTTCAGACGGGCTTGTTGCTTCCTGTAATTGCACTGTCGTCTGCGCTTGCTTCTCCTCAGTAGATTCTGTTTTCGTGTCCATAACTTCGTCATCATCATCAGGATAGTCGACGAGGGGCTTCACAATAGGCGAAGCCAAGCCATTTTCAGGGCGGGTGGAAACAATAGCCCTTGGTTGGTTCTCCTGTTGCCACTGAGAAGTTAGTATATTCTCCTGAAGCGCGACACCATCAGCTGCACCACATGGATATCCTACCTCCTCCTCCTCATCATCAGAAGTATTGAAGTATGCTTCCTCCGCAGCATCCATCTCCCTGACGCCCTGCCAGCGCTGGCCATTGACTTGACTGCGCTGAGACGGTGTTCCCTCATCATGACTGAATAACGCAGAATCGCCTTCCGCACCGTAACCTTGCATCTGATCGTAGCGGAGTATGAGATTCTGGAACGTGTCCACGTAGGTGATGTTCTTGAGCTTGTCTCGGTATTTCTCAACGACGTGCAGGATGATCGGTTTAATGTTTTCCCTCTTGACGTATTCGAATAATTCTAAGCAGGCAGAGTTCAGAAGATTGTCACGTGGCATCGTTTCGTAGACGATATTTAGGATCAATCCAAATATGTTGTTATGCGTCATCTGTGCCTGGTAAAAGGTATCTTGGAGGCTGACCAAGGTACGGAAGAATTTTAGCGCAGCTTTGCTAACGTCAGTTGTGTCCTCGCAAGTCTGGGATTATAAGCTGGCTTACTTAGTTTGAGGTGCTTTTGCGGCACCGTCAACAGCTGCGCAACACGGGGGGATAGGGCCTCTTCGTGAATGAAATTCCTGCTCCGGAACAGATGCTGACGAACGAAAAACGTGAGGATATCAACAAGATGCGAATATAGGGCGACTTCTTGAAACGTGAGGTCATTAACTGTATTAGAGCCTCGTTAGTTAACACAATCGTCCAGGGTTCGGGGACAGACGAAACATACAGTTGATGCGAGATTCAAGTCGCTTCAAAGGCGAAAACAATTTCTTAGCAGAGTCATCAAAGTAGTTCTGCACAAAGGCGTCTGGAATCGGGTTTGAAGGGCGTAGCTTCGCTAAGAAGTCGGCACCTGCCCGGCTCATTGGGTCCTGGAGGGGAATCTGAGGGTCAAGCAAAACCTTGATAGCATCGGCGAGCTGATTTTTGACTCCAAGATCAGTTTCCGCATGAAGCAGGTCGATCAGTGTATCTGTGAGTGGTATCTTCTTTTCATTCACTGCCTTCAGCATGTAACCACGCATCATGATCGGATCATGATCCAACAGTGCCACCAGAATGTCAATCCCGGTCGTGCGCATCGCAGGATTGGGATGTTTTACCGCGAAAGCGATAACCGCAAACAGACCGTGACTGATGAAGTTGGCGAAGAGGTTCGCACGCGCCGGCGCCTGCAGGTTCTTCGCAATTGCGGCACATTGATGAAGGAACTGCACAGCATCATCCTTTCGCTTGGCATCGGTGTTCCTCGGGTCGAATACTGAGAAGAGTTCTTTGAGAAAGAGACCATTCGATTGAATATGGTTCACAATGTCGACTTGATTGAAGAAGATCAGAGAGTTAAGAACGGAAAAGGTCGGGTCGTCCAATATCCGCGCCAACACGACATCTTTTAGATATTGCAAGCGCCACGTATGTCGAATCTTCCTTCGGATGGCAGGATCTTTGATCGGAACCACTTCTCTGAACCGTGACTGGTCTGACAAATACTGTCGATGATTTGCTTTGTGTGCAGGGAAATCAGGGTCATCTGCTGCCGTTAGTAAATAAAAAAAAAAGACTAGCTGCAGACAATCGTGCCAACTTACACTCCAGAGCTCCAACGACTCCCAGGATTATATCGTCCGCAACGACCGTCTCGATAATCGTATTGTCATTGAGCAGGATCAATGATTTCATGATATTGCATAACCGGTGGAGATCTGTGAGGCTCTCCAAGTCCTCTGCAACGCTCACCAAGGGTACCAGCTTCGGGACGTAGTCATCGCGGATGATGAATTTCGATAATGCATCCCGACCTGCTTGCGAAACACTGGCTGCTCTCATCATATGTTCAATCTCTGGGAGATTACCCAGTTCGGGTGGCGGAAGCATGATAGTATTGAAGGAATCTAAAGCGTCGTCGGACAGGGCATCGTCTGAGGCAGGTAGTTCCATGTCAGTCTCTAGAAACAGGATCCTTGAAGGAGACATTGTAGGTTGTAAATCAGAGCTGGATACTGACCTGCTCCTGCTAAACTTAATAGATGATGCTGCACGCTATTCACAAAATCCCTTCACGGAAGCATAGACGGTCAGTGCCGGTCCCAACACTAAACTACAGCATTAAAAGGACTCACCAGATGGCTGCGCAGCCTTCCGCCTCCTGAAAACTCAATGCCATATCCGTGCCATTGGGTTCCGTCCACACGATCAGTGTTTCTGTTGTCATCACACGGAATCAGCGATCCATTGCTGCAGCGATACCAAACCCATCATGACGGACCTTGTTGCTTCTGATACGCATCATCTTTGGAGATCCTGGTCTCCAGGAGCATCCGCTCCGGTTGATCTTCCGACTCGACAAATATCCGGGGCTCGTCCTGCACAGAGATCACAGTCAGCAGGTTCGTGATGAAGGTCCATCGACGGCGCGAAACAACCGTCGCAGGATCTCGCGACCTGGCGCCTAATCGCAACGAGACCGCGCGCCCATCACGATCGCATCAAGACTTACATCCAGAATCTGCCCCGTGCAGAAACCGGTTCCTCTATCGAACCAGTCATTATCTCTAAGCTCGTAGACCTTGACCCGCTTCCGATCGTTGGGCGGCGCGATGGCCAGTGCCATTGTACGGGGAAAGGGAGAGGCGGTCTCGTCACTCCGGGACAGCTCTGCGCGAGTGCACCGGCGCGAGGAGAGCCGCAACGCAGCGGTAAGAATCCAGGATTCTTCAAAGGAAGTTTTTCGTTCGCGCACGGGCAGGTAGAGGGGCGCGGCAGGTATGAGTCGGGAAGATGATGATCCTGGCGTCGGTCCGGCCACCTGACGCCTCGGCAGCCGTCGTAGCGATGTTTAGTCTAGGCGCGCAGAAATTTGACGAGGTACACGCGACCGGGGGAGCCAGCGATTCGTTACTAGCCACACGCGGGGAACGGAGGCCAGATTTAGGGGGCGGCGAAAGATCCAACCTGATCGGCGCTGGGATAAGAAGAAGCACCACCACCGTTCGACAGACGATGGGAACAGTCGCGTTAAGGATGGGAGATCACGTAGAGTCCCGATGGAGAGAGTCTGGAGAATGCTGAGATGGATGGAGCTTTTTTCTTTTTTTTTTTTGTTTTGGCGGGAGATGAGGCTGAGATGACGTGCATCCACAGAGGTTCGTTGGGCCAGGGGTCTGGGGCTTGGAGGCTTGGGGGTTTTTGCGCTGCTCAGCCGGGAAGTTTACTTAAAGTCCTTAGTTAAAAAAAGGGGGCGGTGTGTACTGTAAAGTTCAGCTGCTTCTCTGGTTCGGTCTGGAGTGCCCGGGGATCGCCTGGCGGAGCCGATGAAGGCCTGGGTTTGCCGTCCCAAACTCTACGCAGGTACGCCGTAGAATCAAGATGAATGCACATCATTGGCCGTCTGCCTATGCTGTCCATTTGATACTAATAGCGCCATCTAAGAGTACTACACTGGCTCTTCCATGATCGCTGCTAGCTCAATCTCTGAGCTTTCGAATTCGCTTTTGGCAGTACTCTTTGTGCTGTCCCTCAAGACGGCGTCTATGTCAGCATATACATCATCTACATCAGTGGAAGATCAAATCCTCAGAGAAGCGCTAACACGCCCGATTCGTATCTGGCGCAGTGCATGCTTTGCAGTCTTGCTGCTTCTTCGGTCAGACCCGGAACATGCGACAAGCGTCTCCAGTGGAGCCCGATAGCAATCGCATATACGTATCTCACTCCAGGGCTCCAGCTCTAGCGGCAAATGCCTCGAATAGGAAAGGCTATGCTGATGACGCTGCAGTAATCTCTCCAGGCCCGGGGGCTTGGTATCCAATCGCATATTGCTCGAGGTTCTACGGAGTCGTCGTTCAGAATAGTAGTCCTAACTGGGTATCAGTCAATATCACTCCTGATTGCCATTTGTTGCATAAAACTATTCGGGACTGGCATGATATCATGGCCGCCAATGTTTACCTCTGGCAGTGCTGATCGAAACGGATACCATCTGTGAGGGGTAAGACGTGACGACATCGATGACAAACGGTATGAACTCTATGCATAATCGACAGAGATATTTTTGTCCTGTCACAACACCTCGAAAACGCACTTTTTGAAGACTTGAATTGAGACTGCACCATCCATGAAAGTTCTCACTGGGAAGAAGGGCTGTTACCTGACTGGAGTTTGTTTCAGCGCCAACACGACCTACCCGATAGACTCAATGTATATATAGGACTGCCTGAAGACCTGGATTTAGATATTCTTGTAGCCATTTTCCAATGGATCTATAATCAAAATTTCTAAAAGCTGATCATTACTTGACTTCTACGTGGTGTCCATCCTTGTCAACGTCGCGAGAATCATTGTATACCACTTGGTCAATTCTGTAGAACAGGCTATGCTCACCAGTCGCCTACTTGAATCTCCTAGCTGTCATCCTCTTCAATTTCTTACCTTAGATCATTTCTCATTACTCGGTGTGCTCTAAAGAAACTACCTCCTCTAGTACCAAGTCCAGACAATAATCATGATCATCACCGTTGGTGGACTGTGGGCCTCGGAAATCTAGGCCATGCCACTACTCTCGCCAGTTAAGCGAACGGGCCCTGCCGCCGGGCGATGATTGGTGAAGCGCCACGAGATCTGGGCCCCCGCCAAGCCGGGGAGACCTTATCGATACGGTTCGGCGCCCGTTCCCATCGTCCTAATCGGGCAAGGTGACATCGGCCAGCTTCCACGCGGGACATCCAAGTCTTTTGCTTTTTTTTTCGCCTGGATGGGCTCTGTGCGCCCATCTGTTTCTTTTCTGTCTATTTCCGTCTCGTCTTCTTCCTGACAACTCTTCCGGACGAACTTCTTTCTCAGAGAAGAAAGGCAACCAAGGGCGAGCGACTTCTGGAGTTTTGCGCTCACTTCGGCCCTAGAAAGCTCCCCATTCCAGCCCTCCGCCCTTAGCGACCCCTCCCGACCCCTCACTGATTGGCGACACCATGTTCGACAAGAACGAGGACATTACGATCCAGGCACAGCCGACGGATCAAAAGAATGCTGCCTCTTCTGAGGCGTCGCCTGTTCAAGCGCATGAAGGAGCAGCGGCGGGGGATGGTAATGGTCATGACGTATCAGAGGTGCCCGCAGTCGACCTCACTGATACCAAAAAGAAAGGCTTCCTGTCCTACTTTACGACCAAAGAATTCTATCTGATCCTTGTTCTGGGGTGGGTATCCAATCACTTCATAAACTTCGAAGCGTGGATGGGATGCGATGGCTAATGTGTCTTATGATACTCTACAGGCAGACTCTGGCAATTGCAAACACGGCTACCAGCACGTTCACTACCCTTCTTGGAATGGAGGGAACCTCCATCCCTTCATTTCAGTCATTTCTCAACTACATCCTATTGACTATAATCTTCACACCATACACCATCTACCGTTACGGCATCAAGCGCTGGCTTCGACTTATGCTCGAAGATGGCTGGAAGTGTAAGATTATTCCCTTTCCATTAACAATCGAGAGACACTATCACAACGGCAAAGTACTTTGCTAAGGAGACATTTAATTCTGGTAATTGGTTCAACATGCTGATATATATGATACAGACATAATATTTGCCTTCTTCGACGTAGAAGGCAACTACTTTATAGTTCTGGCATACCGTTACACCACCATTCTTAGTGCTCAGTTGATCAACTTCTGGGCCATCGTGGTGGTCGTTGTCCTCTCCTTCCTTTTCTTGCATGTGCGCTACCATTGGGCGCAAATCGGCGGTATCTTAATCTGCATTGGCGGCATGGGTATGCTCATCGCGTCCGATCACATCACCGGCTCAAACGGCGGCGACGTCTCGCGCGGCAACCAGGTCAAGGGTGACATTTTCGCCTTGATAGCTGCCACTTTCTATGGCCTTTCCAACACAACAGAGGAATATTTCGTTAGCACACGACCGATGTACGAGGTGATCGGCCAGCTCTCCTTTTTCGGCATGATAATCATAGGCGCCCAAGCCGGCATTTTCGACCGCCAGTCATTCCGCGATGCGGTCTGGAACGGCAAGGTTGGCGGCTACCTGACCGGTTACACGCTCTGTCTGTCGCTCTTCTACACCCTCGCTCCCATCATGTACCGACTCTCCTCGGCCGCCTTCTTCAACATCTCTCTTCTGACAGGAAACTTCTGGAACGTCTGCATCGGAATCAAGGTCTTCCATTATCACGTACACTGGATGTACCCCATTGCGTTCGTCCTCATCATTATCGGCCAGATAATCTACTATCTAGGCCGTACCGTCCTGGGAGAAGCGCTTAAGCCCTGGCTGGGCCGCAACCAGGAGAAGGGCATCTCAGGCATTTTCACGGCGAAAAGAAAGATCGATACCACTGTTCAACATAAGCGGGGAGCATCCACCAGCGCTGTTTGAACGAGGATACTCAGCCTTCTCGCTTCTCAATTGGTCTTTTTGGCTAGGTTTCATGAACATTACGTATACGAATCTAACGGAATGGATAAGAGAGGAGAATCGCCAGCTCCATATATATAGTTCGCTAATATGAGATAGCTCTATAAAACAAACGACAACTCTGATAATAAAAAAATAATTCTCCCAGCTATATGAAAGCTGCAAATCACAGAGTAGAATATTAAGACTACATACAGCCTTCTTGGTCCATATCTCCGCATTAACCAACCCACTCTCAATCCCCACCATCATTTGTAAAACTCATTCTCCCAGCATCCAATAACATAACATCCAACACCCCAAAGCGTATCGAGAAGGCATGTCTTTCCCAGATCCCAGAATCTCCACCACAGCACCTTTGCCTTTCCGATCATCACTCATCCAATATTGATAAAAGCGATCGTGTATTTTCAACCCATTTAGGCCGATGCTCTATCAAAACGGCTGTAAACACGGACCATAATCCCTGACCGGAGGTATTACCATACACCAGTGACGGATCCGCTGGCGACGGTGCATGTCGCTGATTCTATAATCAAAACAGGCATTCTGGGACAATTCCAGGCTATAGAGACGATGTCAGATTGCTGCGATTCAGAGATATCCATGATACTGGGGAATACAATGAGTAGATGGTCCGTCCTGGAAGGAGCTGGCTAAGGGACAGGATGGAAGAAATTGAGGCGGAAGTCCTTAAACTTAAACCAGCTGGTGAGGAGCGATGGTTGCAGAACAGGGCATAGATAGGAGGGAGTGTATCAAGCTCCTAGAGATAGATGGATCTGTCCACGCTGCGGGAACTATATACATTTCCAGATCCAATTCCAGCAGTGAAACTATCCCCGACAGCGGCCCAGTTCTTGATCCAGGAGAAATCTTCAGCATCAGTTGAGGGGTCTCGGGATAATAAAGAATTTCCCTCCAATGATCTAGCTATCACAGAGGTAAAAAAAAAAAAGTATGCTGAACCACATGGTGGGCTCTTCCCATCCCACCGGGAATAAAGGACATGAGGAAAGAAGTGGAGGGGAGAAATAATCACAGTATCCAGACAGGAGAGCACAAGAACCTCATAGACAAACGATAAGTAGTTCAGCCCCACGAAAGGTGCATTCTATCTGCAGCTGAGTCTTTTTTGCAACCGAAATGGGGATGTCGGTCCGTATACTCGACAATGCCCTCGTTTCCTTCAGTAGACCCTTCCCCTCACCACCACCCAGTACGCCAACTTCCGAACTAATGCCAGGCCCCGGAAGGCTATTAAATGATCAAATTTAGTGGCTGCTTCAGCCATACTAACCGTTACATTGAGCCCGGTTATTCGCCGCTAACAAAATTCCCGATACATTGATTGGTGTAATGCCACGCACTTAATACCTCAGTATAGACTGATGAAATAACCCCCCAGAACAGATGAGAGTGAAAAATATCGACTTCGGATAACCACAGACTCTCAGTCTCTAAAGACAACTTTATTGTGCAATCTTGTTGGTTGGTATCGCATTTCCACGATTTCGGTTGGCACTGACAGATGTATATACTCAACAGAAGGACCTGGCATGAGAAGGCTACTTTAACTACTTGCGGGGGCATTCCTCCTTCAATGTGTGCTCAGCTGCCCGCGAGAGCGGGAATATCTTCCCATAATCCATGAGCCTCGCAGTTCTCTTCTGAAACGCGGCTTTACCGTCAAGGACAAAGTACATGGCATGTGGCCGAAGGGACAGATCACGTACTGCTTCGACACGGCGAATAACGGTTTGGCGCGACAGAAGCTAAAGTCCATTATTCCAAAAGCCTGAGACATTTGGGTGACGCGCGGAACGAACCCTTTGCTCAAAATGAAGGAGGGCGATAAAAGTTACTGCACCGCCGGAAACCGGAAATCCTATTTACTGATCAGCTACAACGAAGAAGGAAAACTCGATACGACACTGGGATTTAGCATACCGCTGAGCCAAAACGGACCTTCAATGAACCTTGACCCCTCAGATGACATCGGCTGCGGCTCCGGCGTGAGCAATGTGACTCATGAGATCGGACACGCCTGGGGGTGGCTTCACGAGCATCAAGGGCCGTCTTTGTGGACGAGCGATTACGGTGGCAATTCCCGGTTTAATACGCTCATTTTCACCTGCGAAAACATGAAAGATTACGCAGAGAAGTTGGCCGAAAAGGGAAACCTGGATAGGGAGTGTCACTACGAGCGAGCCGCGGCAGCAATCCAATTCTTGGCGTATAACATTCTCCCTGATTTAGATGGCGCGGGCACGAGCACTGCAGGCAAGGTGGATTGGGACTCGATCATGATCTATGGATCGATTGCTGAGTCAACGACGGTGACTGGACACGGACGAACACGCTGACCAAAGCCGATGGCTCTACATTTGGCTACAATCTTTTTCCGAGTCAAACGGATATCGACACCTTGAACACCTTGTACACGCTTGAGCTTGAGGGCCAGAAGATGGGTAAGATGGCGATGCTCTGGAGCAAGGCGAACCCCAAACATGGGCTCTTCTATAAGCAGAACCAGGGTTCATCGTGTCCATAGAGCTACATCTTACCACATAACGCATTTTCGTGCCTTAGTTTTCTCTCCTACTTTGCTAAATCTTCACGTAAAAATGCCTTTGGAAAATCTAGTTTTGCTGGGAAATACAGTTCCATGCCAAAACTATTCGCTGACGTGCGTTCTCGCACCCCATTAGCAAATAAATATATAATATAAAACTAGCCATTACTCGCATCCTGAAGTTCCTATAACTTGCATAGGAGATACCAGGAAATATTTAATTATTAGACAGGAATAGTATCTAATATTGCGTCTACTATCATTTTGCTAACAATACCGCGTTCACTTAGAAGTCTATAGACTTAATCAAGCTACTAAAGTAATCTTAAGCTAGATCCTTTTGCGCCTGTTAAATTAGCTTTGCTCAGGCATATTTAATCTGTTTAGATTAACAAGCATAGCGGTCATTCTATAATAGAGATTCTATTGTTTTCAAACCACACCTTGACCTTTTAAGCTATCTATATTAAGGCATGTTTTCCTTCAGTTCATGCGTTAGTGCCGGCGGATGGGGCTGCCACGCTAGTTAAAGCCTTGTGCGTGCATTATTAGTCGGTCTTTATTAGTTTAGACGCAGGGGCCTTGCAGACAAGGATTAATACAATCATTATTACTATTTTTCGCAAACCCTCTTATCATTCTCAAACGTAAACGCTGGTGCTATTCAGAAATGCAATTGGCTATCTCTGCCCAAACTTTTGTCTCCCGCAGGATCGCTATTGGAGATGAATCAGATGCTTACAACTCTGCATCCACATCAATGATACACTAAGCGAGGTCAGAATGTGTTACCCTTGTATAGCAATTCAACACATTCAGCATAGGTTGGCGCGCCCCCGAGACCGCGGGTGGTTTTCTTCGCATGTACACTCCTGTTGTTGATTACTGAGAGGGACAATTCCAACTACTGACGATAGGAAGAATCAAGATACCTTGTGTGTCTTTGTCGCTCTGCTCGCAGTGTGCCGAGCAACGACCACCAGTCTCGACGTTGCTGCTAGCGCTGATGATTACACTTGCAGTGTCACCAAGGCTTGCACTATCGGATGTTGTTCTAAGAGGTATGTTCTCGGCAGCCCTAGAGATTGTTCCCTGCCTAATTTGATTTTAATGACAGTGGAGTCTGTGGGTTAGGTATCTCTTGACCTTGTATGAATGTTCCAAGAAGTAGCTCTAAGATGGTACAATATAGGCCCGAACTACTGCTCATCTACCAACTGCATTTCCACCTGCGATTACAAGAGCGAATGTGATCCAGGATGGGAATGCAGTGGTCCAATGCCTCCATACTCAAAGTCTGTTGCAGTTAGTATGGGCTCTGCGGTATGTATTTAAGAAGTCATTATTCATCTGTCATTACTGACACACCTTAGGAACTACGTCCGAATTCTGCTGCCCGAAGACAATAACCTCGCCCTCATGTAGTGGCACTTCGTTGGATGCTCGCACAATCGGCTACAAAGAAGGATGGAATCTCGAGCGTAGCTGTGGCAGTATGTCAAACACTAACTACAATTATATTTGATGCTGACGACAATGGCTAGCCATAACACCAGATCAGATTCCTCTTGGATACTACACACACATCACGTTTGCTTCTGCTTATATGGATCCAGATGCATTTCAGATGGCTCCTATGGCCTCTGACGTTGCCGCACTGTATCAGAATGCCACCGCACTGAAGCAAATCCAGCCTGACTTGAAAGTCTGGATTTCTATCGGTGCTGGCCTTTTAATAATGCCGATCAGCCCACGGCGACGACTTTTTCAGATCTGGCAGGCTCGACGTCCGCCCAGAAGGAGTTTTTTGGGTCGTTGATTACATTCCTTGTTCAGAATGGGTTTGATGGGGTCGATATTGATTGGTGAGATTTTTTTTCTTGACTATCAAAGGAATGGACTCTGATGATGCGTAAGGGAATATCCCGATGCCACAGACCGGTCCGGAAAAGCTACTCAACGTTCCTCCAGACTTTACGGAAGGCGCTGGATGGAAGAGGCTTAAAGTTTGGACTTTCCATTACCATTGTAAGTGGTCATCTTGTCGCAAGTATCAGGCTAACCGACTCTGCAGCCATCATCCTACTGGTACATGCAACATTTCGACATTGTGACGATTAATCACATGTTGATTGGTTCAATAGCGTGAACTACGATCTTTACGGCACTTGGGACGGCACTGATCCCTACATTGGCAAGGTTGCACTGGCACATACAAACCTCACAGAGATTGGGCAGAGTCTGGAGCTGCTATGGAGGAATAATATTGACCTTAAGGAGAGAATGTCATGGCCAAGGCCACCACCAATGTCAACGAGAACAACGCTACCCTCCGGGGCATTCTGGACCAGCTTGTCGGTAGGATAGATCTCCGATAGATGGGGCCGATTAGCAGCATATGTCCGCATAATGGTGCTGAGGATCTTCTCGGGTCCCGGGTTGGTCTTCAGCGACTCCCAGATGGGGACGCCGGCCCAGGAGGTGAAGACGCCGTTGATGTGATCGGTAGGATTCTGGAACTTGACGCTCTCGACGTGTTTGGGAAGCGTGTGGAAGACGGGACCTTGGATCTCAAAGTACGCATTGACCGTTCTGGCTATCTGTGGACCCTGGCCCAAGGCCAAGGTGAAAGGGATGAGGCCGAAAACGCCATCCTTGACTACTTCCAACAAATGTGTACCGGCGAGCTCCCAGATGACACGAGCTTCATTGCGCAAGTCCCAACATTAGCAGTCGAAGCAGAAGAACGTTTCTCTGCTAGAATAGCAGCGAGACAAAGCTGGTGTTACTCACAGAAAAGAGTATAATCAGCGGTGACAAACTTGAAAACCTCGTCCAGCGTCTTGGGTGCACCTCCATCCTCGACCCATTTTGACCACAGACCCAGCTTGCTGGTGATTTCCAGACAGGCCATGGGCACTGGCTCAATCTATGCCTGATGGAAGCCAGTCTCCCAGGAGACTCAATGCGTGAGAGCAGAGCGCGAGCTTCAGCTACCGCGAGCTGGCAGTCACTGTCCAAGGTAAAGGACTCCCGCGTGATGGAACGCAGCTGCAATGGGATATCAGCCATACTGCTGTGATAAAAAAAATAATAGATAAGCTTCTTAAGCTACAGATTAAATATCAGAGGCGAGAGAAAGTGGGGACTTTTTGTCTCTTCGACACTTTGCAGCCGAACTGTTCGCTCGCACATGTAATATGTCAATTTTAGATATCACATGAAAGAGTAAGATGCCACAACCCAAATCAATACCCCTCCGTGGTTTGTACTCTCTTATACGTGAGACAAAGAAGAAATCCGACCTATAGGGGGTCCTTAAGAGCTAGGCCTTCGAGGATAGAATCGTACCATACCGATGTACGAGGCAGTTAGCGTATATAATAATAATATTTACTATGCTTGCGGTTACTCAGGTATGGCGCACTGATGATGTTTGCTGTTTCTTTCTCGCTGACTGTCAGACCACCTTCGATCACATGCCATTTTGTATCCAGGGTTGTTCCCTGTCCTTGGCAGAGTGTGTTGAATGTCATTTAATCTTTATCTTGATCCCAAATTGATGGTTGTGGTGTCTACAAGGTAGATACGGTAGATGTAGCTAGTGCGATATTGATTAATGTGATAAGACCTTTGGAAACCTTCCTGGATCATGTATGAACTATGGAGTTTACCGGGTGCAATTAAGTTATGAGACGAATGAGATATATTTATTTATTCCTTTCATATCTATACTATTTCATTTATATTTTGATTCGAGTACCGTTGGTGGATCCCTTACATATAGTGAGGAGGTACAGGGGATGACGGAAGATTGAGGATCCATCAGGTGTTATATTATGACCATATAGCTACAAGAACCACGGGAAAATAAAAACATATTCCCAGCACTGGGGCATTACATCTCATTGTGTGACTCATTGCGCAGTTCAAGGAGCTATTGGATTTCTTGAATTAGGTGGTTATTTCCATCTGTCGTAAGAGTGTGGAGAACCTGTTAGTAAATAAGTTACAGATGCGCGATAAATGGCAAGGGCTATCTTTAGAAAGTTACAGAGAAGATAAAAGATAGCCTAAGTCGTGTGATTACAAGTTCATGTTTGGCAAAGAGTGGGGGTCAATCAATAGCTTTTTGTATGACATAATTCATGTAATGTTCAGGGTTTGGGGGTTTCAAAAAAGGGGCATGTACAGATAGATCATATCAAACGTGAGATGGAAATATGACTCGGGGGAAAATGGGAAATACAACCCGCCGCGAGCTAATAAGCCTAACCAACCTACCGCAGCATAACACCCTACACCGCTTGACAATGGATGATGAGGTTGTAATGGGGAACCGACAGATAAGAAATAGGGCATAATGAATCCTTCAGTATAGGAGGGGATGGGGAGATGAGTTTTTAGAAAGATAAAGAAAGATAAGAAATATGAGAAATGGATATATGATGAATATAACAAGGGGGGAAAAGCAAATAAATATTCCAGATCGCAGACTCCCTAACTCTTCCTTTGCCTTGCCTGTAACAGTGTCCCGTTCCAATGCCCACCACCGCTTTAAACCTTTTTTCGATCCCAAACCTTTGGTGATTTAAAGGTTCCACAGACGCGCATAAGAACGTGAAATCCGAACAGACAAGAGACGCAGAACATTAACACCCAAAAAAAAAAAAAAAGATATGGGCCCCGAAGACAAATCCTGGACCTCAAGCCGTGACAAACGCATGCATAGTCCGAGCAATCCAATCCCAACAAGGCTGGAGACACCAAACAATCGAAGCGACAGACAGAAAAATGAGGACTTTCGCAGATACACCTTCGACATAAGAGGGATACCGACTCCGGGAACCAGCAAGCCAACCAAGCCAACGAGTCAAAAAGAAAACCAACCGTGCACCGAGTATTTCCACATATCGATCAGACCAACTGGAATGCGCAGGATGATTGTCCGCCACTATCCATTTTATGTACCTCCATTTTTCTCCGGAGCTTGAAAAAAGACCTGTTCTCTCAACGCCACGACATTTGGACTGAAGATAAAACTCAGATTAACGTAGCAAGAGACCCCTTTAACCCCAAACAGAAGCCTGAACACCGAGAGAGCTCTTCGAGCCCCAAACGCCACTGCTGTTGCCCCATCCAAGACCGACACCAGAGGAGGTGTCCTTGGCTCCGGCAGTAGGTGCAGCAGTAGAGCTAGGGTTCGAAGCCGAGGACATCGAGCGTTCATTGCCTGGGGCCGTAGTAGCCGCGGCTTCATTGGGAGCAAAGCCATAGCCAAGAGGAGAGGGAAGGGGGGTCGTAGATCGCTTGTTCAGAGCCGGATTCGCAGCCTGACCAGTAACCGTCTGCTGAGGACGAGATCCAATAGGCCCCACGGTACCAATGGGAGCAGCGGCGGACTTAGACATCTGCCTCGAAGAAGGCGAACTAGTACCACCCGGAGACGAGGTCGAGGTAACGGGCTGATCGATCGCACCGTCATACATGCTGTAAGCCGGGTTGACGCCAGAACTCGGGGAGGAGGTGCTGTTGGCACGAGACGGCGACTGGCGAGTCGCGACAGATGAGCCTGCTGCTGCTCCCTGCGAAGCATTGTCGACGCTACCTCCTTGGAGGCCGAACGCGTCCACTCCGCGGGGAGACGGTCCACGGGCACCTGCGGCAGAAGAAGTCGGGGTGCCGCTGGTCTGGTTCTCGGTACGAGGCGCATCATCGCCAAAACCGCCGGGAGGGAAAAAGGCAGGACTGTCGTTGCCATACAGAGCACGGTGCTGGCGTGCAATGAGTTCGCGGCGGCTTTCTTCGCTCATCGCAGCGGGACTCAGGGAACGGTCGGATTTGTTTCCAGACATCTCAGCAAGGAGGCCTTTGAGAAGAAAAACCATGTTAAATAATGTACTTTACAAACCAACGGATACACGAAACAAGGAAAACGCGCAGGGTAAAGATGATCAGAGGCAACGCTCGTTCACATACTTCGGTTGTACTGCTGCTCCTGGTGGTAGTTGCGGAGCTCCCTCTCACGCTGTGCTGCCATTCGACGCTTCGCCTGCATCATCTGTTCTGCCTCATTTGGACGACCCTGGAACCGCTGAGCGGCGTAAAAGCCTTGAACGTTGGAGGCCGGGTGCATACGCGCATCAAAGTCACTCAAAGAGTGGTGACGTTGAGGTACAGCACCCATCACTCGGGGATCTTCGACATCATTTAGAATGGGTAACGGCTGTAGGGTCTTCGCAAGGTCATACCGTAGTCGGTGAAGTGACGTCCCATCATGAGTGGCATGGAGTCTCTCCGCGGGGCGGAGAACAGCTTCCCACTCTTGACTAGATTGTCGATTGCCCGATCAACCTCTATTGATCACACCAGACATGTTAGCGGACTGTTCCTCTTGCAAGTCGCTTTTCCTTCCAGCCTCACTCCGTATACCGACCGGCCAGACATATCGATCGAACTAAGAGAGGACAGGAACGGCGGAAGGCCACGAAGAGATGTGCATACCATCAAACTGTGAGGAGAAAGCGGACGATTCCTCGCGCTGGGATACAGAACTCGCGCCTATCCTTGATGATCAGTTTCGACAGCTCCCCAGAACGCCATATAACCGCTTTGTACGAAGAATCATACCTGACCGGGATGGAGGAACAGGCTGTTCCCACGAGACCTGACGCACAGGTGCCTGCCATCCTTGGGGTTCATAGTATGAAGACATGGTTACCGATCAACCGATGACGAAAACGATATCTTTTGTTCCGGAGCCTCGGATGTTTTATTGTCGAGGAATCGGAGGGACAGGATGGCGGAAAGCCAGTTCGTTCGAAGGATCCGAGGACCTAAAACGACAAGAAGACAAAAAGGTAAGTCTTAAGCGATGACGATAAGAAATTCAAGATGAAGGAAATAGGACCCAGGCAGATAGATCGAGGAGACAGCGTGCGGATGCGAGGCGGAGGTGGATGGCAACAACGATGACATCGCACGGTGCCGGTGGCATCGCACGATTTTTTTTTTCTCTGCACACGCTCTCGTCCTGCTAGGCGATCTGCTGTCCCCGATGCGATCTCATTGGCGATGGCAAATGATGCCTTGTGCTTTACGGTCGAACAAGGAAAAATAGCACGGCCGTCTAGGATGGTTTCTGTGGTGGGTGTCACTTACAAGAAAAGGAGTGTACCCTCAAGAAAAATTTCTGGGCTGTTCTACCACGAGTCAACGGGCAGAGCAGACGGACGGCAGGGAGAATTTTTCCCTCGCGGCAGGACAAAGGGTCCAAGGGGAGGGGAGATAAGAGGACAAATTTAGGGAGGATGAGATGGGGGGAAAGGGGAACAGAAGGAAGAAGAAGAGTCGACTGGCTTAAGCGGAGAGAGGGAAGAGAGGGTGGTGGGCGTTGCTCTTAGTCGGATGTGGTTGGCGATGGAGATTCGGAGTGGTATCGCTCGTCCCCTCCGGCCCGTGGACTTTTTTTTTTCTCCTCTTGACTTGCTTTTCCGCTGGGCTTCCCTTTTTCACTTCATGTATCGCCAGATTCTCCACGCTGTACGGACCGGAAAAGTAACTAGCGGTCGCTGCAACGGCTCTGTTCCATCGTCTCGTGTGTCAGGGAGGAAAGAAATGTGTGTTTGATGTAACAAGTGCTGGCTGTTCCTCGTCCCTTACCCTGGCCTCTACCATCTTACAATAACTACTACTACCGAGTATACTTCACTCCTCGAGTCCTTCCGTCAACCGTAGTTTTCCGGTAACCATCTCTAGTCTAATGATAATTACTCTCACAAACCAACCCTATCGAGCAGCGGCACCCACAGTGGGGGAAGGTGTAGGGGCTCCAGAAGCTTGCTGGTGGAGGTTTGAGGAATTGCTTCTTCTCTTGTCCCGTGCTCGTCAACCGGTAACCGGAGATTTGGGCAACGGTCTAGCGTCGGTAGACCCGACTGGTGGTCCTGTCCTGTGCTGTCTTCTCTTGTCTCTCCTGTCGTCCCACCAAGAATAGAGAACAAACACTTGGGCTAAGGATGTTGAGGCCCTACGCTCGTGCTCTCGCATTTCTCGTCTGGACAATGGCAGAAGTACGTGAGTATATTGGAGTTGATAGGTGACGGGTATACGTATCCATTCTTATATTCCTTCTTTCCTTCTTGGCCTGTCTTGGAAAAAGCGGTAAATACTGATGCTGCCACGAGTTTCAAAAGACAATTTTCAATCTCGGCATCCGACTGGCCACGTAACTATCGTGCATCCAGCGCGAGACCATGGATCAAGGAGATAATGAATTCACTGACTATAAGAATAAATAATAGGAGAGCCTCCATTCCTTGTGGAGAACTTCTCCTCTCTGCTCTACTAGTTCGCGGTCTCCACCTCGTGGGAGAATCTCTGATCCAGCTCAGGTGGCCGTCCCGTGCGATTAGCGGCTCTATCCCGGCCACGTATTCTCGCTCTGCTGCGGAACTTCCCCTTTGCCTTTTCATTATCACCAACCTCCCCCATGAGTATTATCCTCTTCTGAAGGAAGGATGTACGTCCTTTAACTCCCACAACTGCAATTGATCCTTTCGCGGTCACAACATGATCCGAAGAACCGTCCGTGTAACTCATGTCAACCATCTGCTCAGGAGTCGGGTGGGGCGGCTTTGCAATACAGCAATATCTTCTGGACGAAACGCTAAATCCATACTAGCACCGAGGGTCCCTGCGGAACATCCACCGTCCTTTCCCACAACGGCGCGCTTCAGACCAGCGATACGGTGTACATACGCCGGAAGAGATGGGAAGAATAACCGCCTGCCGTAAACGAGCAGCGCGAACGCGTCCCATGGCCTATCTATCTGGACTTATCTCTGTATTTTGAGGACTCGTGAGGGCCCCGATACGGTCCCCTGTCCGATATACTCGAATAACGCTCCAGATTTTGCACGCTACAGGTGGCTTTTTAGCCGAGGAACTGCCAAGGGTCGAGGACACCGGAGCCACAAATGCTCCGAAGTTCCCCAGTCCCTTGTACTGGTATCGAGACAACCAGTGTATTATTTGTTCCCCGTCCCCAAGGTGTCGGAGTTGACAGCCTTACAGAGCTCTTTGCTGCAGAGGTCCCCTTCAAACAGTAGAGTACACACTTGGACGGGAGCTATTCGATAATCATACCAATGATCCAGCGATCTATCTGATCTTAAAAAGGGTTGACGTCGCGTCGAATTGCGAGTATCCCAAGTCAGCCGCTCTGACCAATTACTTAAGGTGGCAGCGATGTGAAATCGGCAGGATGAGATCGTAGACGATTTCTTCGCTGTCTCGGGTTGTAACATTGGCTGTTTGGATCCCTGTCGGCACATACTTACCGCGAGACCCTTGGCCTCACTTGTTCCGACCGCACCTTCAACATGTTACCATGCTTCCACACCCTTTGTTGGACTCCCAAGATTTTCGTTATTATTGAGGGTCTCTGCGGTGCGACGGGTCTCCCTCGATCTCCGCGCTAAACCACTCGAGGCGGATGGACCACCACCGGCCATCGAAACTCTAAGTCCTCGAGTATGTCAGGATGTCCAACCGCTAAGGCCTTGGTTGCAGGTGCGGGCATCGACTGAAGCGTGAATGTCCAACCTTGTTCATCTTCCTTGACCCCCCTTTCCCCTCCTTTCGCCCGCTGGAAACGCTCAATGGAAGTCAAATGCTCGTGGCGCATGCAGGTGCGCCTTCTCGCAAGGTTCATGCAAAGTTGTCACTTGCTTTTGCCCGTCTTCGACTTGCTTCTGGAAAGATGATGGGTTGTAGAGCAGCGGGTCATCACTCGAAGGTGATATAAGACGCGAAGTGGTTCCGGTCAGATGATTCACGCCTTCAGAAATCAAATTTGTCAGTGTGCAGAGAGCTCCCGACTCCTGTTTGCACCATCGAGCAAGCTTCCCCAAGTGGGAAACATGAATCGTTAGCGACAAGTAATTGGATGTGTATCCATCAACTAATAATGGAGAGCAGGAAATTCTCGAACAGAGTCCTGTCAAGTAGAGGAGTACCAGTAAGGTAGGTCTCCAGATCTCCTAACCTGTGGGCAGGTGCCTCCAGCAACCCCAGACGATAGGGGACTTCGAATGTTATCAAATCGTACAAAATATTTTTTTCTTTTCTGATATGCGAGCGCCCCCGGACCACTTTATGTGACGGTAAAAAAAAAAAAGAAATCTGATGTCACCATGATTCCGAGGCACCACAGGATGCCGCTCAAGCCCCCTAGTTGACAATGTACTGATTTCCTCCGTCAAATTTGATCGATCCTCGGCTTCTCCCACGACAACCTTTTTATAAATCGACTGGTGCGCTTGGATTCACACTATTTTTAGTGACAGGGAGGTTATTGCCTCTTTGCCTTCCACATCGTCCCCGCATTGACGGCACGGAAGCGAGGAGCAATATATTAGCGGGATGCTTTCATTTCTACTAGCAGGACGTCATACTCTGTGGTAGATTGGTTCGGACAGTAAGGATTTTCGGGACGTTCCTTGTCCTTGGTTCGGGGGATGTTTTGGATTTCATTGCATCTGTCCTCGGTACCAGATACCGTCGAAAAACATCAATATCAACAGCCTATCGAACGCCATATGTCGGATGCACAGTATTATCGACTTCCGAAGAGTAGTGTGATGATTTCGATCCCTATTCAGATACTCTTTTCGGAGATATAATCCATCTGTCAGGGACATAGGAGAAACCGAAATGATCGGCACAACATGAGCGTCCAGATGGTTTGAAAGTAGACCCACCCTATCGTACATAAAAATTACAACCCAAACGAAAGCAGCAGCTATATGTCGAATCGCATAGAGTCGATAGATTCTTCTACTCTTTGTCTGGGAAAACAATGGCATTTGCCATCGGCTGGCATTTCAGGTTCTTACTCTACTATCAACGGACAGCAGAAGTGGGGCATTACAGGAGATGGAAGCTGAGCAACAGGGACATTACTGACACAGCACACAGCTGTGATGATATCCGACAATGTACGCAAGGCCTCTGGTGCAGGTAGATAGTGAGACAGTGCTGTGATAGGTGTCAGCTGAAGAGGGTGAGACGGGGAGAGAGAGAGATGAGAGAGGGAATACTACTACAAGCTTGGGGGAGTCAAGAGGAGGTTTTAGGGAGAAACAGAGACGAGGTGGGCCAAGAGTAGTCGCACGTGCAGGATAAACGGCGATGGGCGCGCGCCTTGAACTGTTGCGGCAGATCCTCAGGAGGTCTCACCAGGGAGGAAAGGTCGACCGACTCCTGATCGGGGTATTAGTTACAGCCAGATCGATCACTAAGGCTATTTAAGATATTATTAGTGCTCTATAGGCGGTTAGACACTGTGTCAGCTGGGAAACAAGGAGAGGCCGCGGGAGGTTCGAGGTTCGCGTAGAGGAGACTAGATGCCTGAGGCCGCAGGCATGTTACCGCCGTTGCCGTTGCTGGTTCTGGTTCTGGTTCTGTGCTGCGAAGAAGCCCTGAAGCCCTGACTTCCTGCCCCATCCAAATGGTAACTAAGGCTTTCTCCCCCAGAGAAGAGAAACAGAACAGACCGTTCAAACAACCCTGAAAATTTACCCCTACCTGCTCCCATCCTGCGCCGTTGAATCTCGCCCTCCGAATTCTTTTCCAGTTCCTCTCTTCGCCCTCTTGCCGCAGGACTGGCTTCCAACCCGTTCGCTCTTTCGATTCCTTGCCCGTGCCACCGCGACCTACCTCCCCCCAAAGAGTCTCCCCTGGCTCGTCTCACTCCAAACGGTCATTCTCTGCTTCGGCCTTCCCGACGTGTCCTCGAAGCAGACGGTATTTACGAACACTCAGGCTGGTCCCTAGAACGCGAGTTATATAGATTTCTCGTTGGTCGTGTAGGTTCTTGCGGCGTGCTTCTTACGTCGGTTGGAGTCTCTCTCTCTCCCCTTAAAGGTTCGGTTGGAGGATCGACAGGGAAACATCGAAACTCGACCTTTCCGACTGTTCACAGAGACTCCACCAGTCTTTTTGTCGTTCAATTGCCTGTCGAGTCGGCCGTCAGCTCGTCTTGCACGAAAATTCTCTCTTTTTTTTCTGGGTCGATCGTGCTGGGCTCCGCGACATATGATCTCTGCATTACGATACGCTTGACGGGCTCTATTTCTCGTATTTAGCGGTTCAATAATTTTCGACCCTGTTGGTTGGTTGACCAGTTGATCCTTTAACGAATCTACTCAAATCTCAGGACACGGGTGGCCTTTCGCACTGTCTCTGTGACAGGTCCGGTCATTGCGGCTTGAGACGAATCTGGGATTGAACCCGACCTTAATCACGCTTGGATCAGACCATACCCCTCCTTGAGGGCCAACGTTGTCTGACAACGTTGGAGTGGCTGTATGAGCTCATCCACCCATGGGAATCGCAATTCCTCTCATACTCGTGGTGAGGAATCACCGATAGCGTTGGAAAACCCTTCCACCATGGCGTGGAACTTGAAGGCCGATGCATCGTCCGATCAACCTGCGCGACCAACCTTGGTCACACAGCAGTCGAACTCGCTCCCCTCAACTCCATACCAACATCCTCGCGACCTTTCCTTCCCTTCGAGAACACCTTCGCCGCGTCGCAGTAGCACGTCCCCGCGGTCAACGCAGTCGGAATCAAATCACCATCTACCCTCATTCCGGAAACCCCTCGGCGGTTGCAAATATGAGACTGGCATGGCATTTTTCCGGAGACGGATGCCATATAGCTTGGGCGGTGATTTACTGCCGGAGGAAAAGGAGGGTCTGAAAGAGCGACTGGATCCTGCCCAGGAGGAAAAACTCACCGAGGACATCAAGGAGGTATACGATCGTTTGTTACCGTCAGCGGAAAGTGACGACAGGCGACGGCAACTGGTTCGAAAGCTGGAAAAGCTGCTCAACAACCAGTGGCCCGGTAACGATATCAAGGTCCACGTCTTTGGGTCTTCTGGTAATAAGCTGTGCTCGAGCGAATCTGACGGTGAGTCTCTTGGCTTGCTTTGCGATATTCAGATCACTAATGACCTGCAGTGGATATTTGTATAACCACGACGTGTAAGGAGCTGGAGCATGTGTGTTTACTGGCGGAGGTTCTCGCAAAACGTAAGATTGTCAAATATGCGTACTATCAGGTGGAATCTGACGTGTGCGGTGCAGATGGTATGGAGAGAGTCGTCTGTGTGTCTCACGCCAAGGTTCCGATTGTAAAAATCTGGGACCCGGAATTACAACTGGCTTGTGATATGAATGTCAATAATACTCAGGCACTCGAGAATACCCGTATGATCAGAACATATGTCGATATCGATGAGAGGGTGCGACCGTTGGCCATGATTGTGAAGTATTGGACGAAACGACGGATATTGAATGACGCGGGTGAGTCTCCGTGCGACATCTGGACGCGCACAGTGACCTTGACTAATTCAGGAATGCAGCACTTGGTGGCACTTTGAGTTCCTACACTTGGATTTGCCTAATAATAAACTTCCTACAAACGAGGGATCCCCCGATCCTACCGAGTCTCCAGGCACGTCCGCACAAGCAGCGCGTAACAGCCAACGGTTCAGTCGCCTCTTTCGACGATGATCTCGACTCCCTCGTCGGCTTCGGACGAGCAAACAAACAGAGTCTGGGGGAGTTGCTTTTCCAGTTTTTCCGGTATTACGGTCACGAAGTCGATTACGAGAAGTACGTCATTTCAGTTCGCGAGGGGAGGTTGATCTCGAAGGAGGCAAAAGGCTGGCATCTTTTGCAAAACAACCGTCTATGTGTGGAGGAACCTTTCAACACTTCTAGAAATCTGGGGAACACCGCCGATGACTACTCTTTCCGAGGACTCCACATGGAATTGAGAAGGGCCTTCAAAGCAGTGTCGGAGGCCGATCTCGATGGATGTTGTGAGCAATACGAGTTTCCACCCGAAGAGGAAAGAAATTGGGAGAGACCAGCACCCCAACCCCGACCCATCATCACACCGATTCCTCCTCATGCTTCTCGTGGCGGCCGAGGTGGTGGTCGCGGCGCTAGACATTCAAATCAGTATAATCGCGGGGGAAACGCACCACGTCGGTCATCCAGTGCTGCTAACAGACCGAACAATCATTACCGACACTCGAACATTGGGTTGTCTGCTTCCGATCTGTCTCTCCAGGCGCAGCAGGCCCAATTCCTGCTACATGACCATCTCTATCAGCAGATCCAGATTCTCCAGGCTCAAGAGCAGGAATTAAGGCTGCAACTCCAGAACCAGGCTCTCATCAGTGGGCGACCACCGCCAGTTCTTATTCGACAGCCATTTATCCAGTTCCCTTTCCCTCAACAAGAGGCCAATGGTGATGAGAATTCTCGTACCAGATCTGGTACCCTAAATCACCCGCCTCTCACTGCCCCAATTCGCCAACAGGTCTTCTATAATGCCGCTTACCTTCCGGTCGCTGTTCCTACAATGCAGGGCAGCAATACAAACCCTCCATCTCCATCGGCCACTGCGGCTGTCCCAGATCTGCGGCGGAATCATCGTCGATCATCTGTCACGAATGGATCTCCGGGCGGATCACTGCGAGCTCATTCTCAGCCCGCGCGGTCAATGCACTCTCCAGTGATACAGAGCCTCCCTTCTCTGTATTCACAAGCACAGCCTGTTGATAGCCCCCAGACTTCAAAGCAGCATCCTCCTCCAGGCTCTCCCGGGGGTACCCAGGGTGAAACTGAAACTGCTTTCATGCCCAGCAGTCTTCCTACCATGTCGCGGTCTGCCTATGGCGACGAAAGTCGGCCACCAGAATTCCTAGGTTATTATCTCAGCACCTCTCCGCAATTACAGACCTATCATCCGAATACGATAATCCCATCATTCTCCGCCCCGGTTGGATTGGCAATCCAAAATGGCGTTTCATCATATGCCCGCAATCCACAAGAATACCTATCATCTGGCGGGGCTGTACAGGAACCGCTCAGCTCCTCACCTGATCGTGGGTCTATTCCTGGTTCGAAATCGTCATCATCCCAACGGCATAGTGCACCCCGTCCTATCCCGCCCCGTGACCGAGGCCCTCTGATTGTGGATGGATCTGTGCCCCCAAGCGATCATCGAAGTTCGTATCAGGCCGAGAGTTTCGATCACTACTCAAGTATGAGCCATAGCTCCGACGACAATAATTTCGACACTCCTGTGAGCACTTCGGACACGCTATCTCAGGACTTACAGGATCCGGCCTCCTTCGAGTTGGATCGCCAAAACTTTGTCGGTCGTCCAAACAATGAACCTCATGACATTGCTTGTTTGAGCGATAACCAAATCAATGGGCACAATGGGAGGCTTGGGTTTCTTTCCGGTCGCTTGCAGAAGTTGAACCTCTCCGGCTCCGATCAGCCCGACGAGACGCCAACGAAGTCAGGATGGGACAAGTCTAAAAGCCGTTCTTCTCCAGCCAGGGAACAGATAAATCCAGACAACCGATTTCCTGTTTCAGGGGATCGAACAGGGTTGGAACTCTCCCCCGTGACGGAATGCTGTACGCCATCGCCGACGAAACGTCGTTCCAACGGTGTCGATGTCGAAAAGCCGAATGGTATTCATCATAAATCGAAGCCTAGGGGCCGACAGGAGACAACCAATGCTATATCTCACTCAGTTGCGGACGCCAAGGAACGTCAACCAGAATCGCTACTGCGGAAACCGAATGGGGTTGCGCCGGTATCTGTGGGACACGATTCTCACGTTCCAAATACGAATGGTGGCTGGCAGACTACGAAGAAAAAGCACAAACGGAATGCGCGATCATCTGTTGAGCCTCGCCATTCCCATTCGAATGGTGTCGAGCCTCTCCCAGCGGATGAGTCTATGCGAAAAGGCGGCTGAGGGTAACAAGCCGGGTCGGAACTCAGCATCGGGATGCCGTGGACGGCTTGACCTTTCTGACGGCGATAAGGTCCTGGTTAAGAAACTCTGGAAGCTGGCTCATATGCTGGGGCAGAACACACATGTTCAAGTTCACGCACAGTTATTTGAAGGATTACTGGCCTAACGTCTGCGGAGTAAACGATTCCTGGAATGGTGAGATAGAAGCACCTGCATCTGGAAGTCTGAGTATCTGCGATGAACGTTGGCCCTTATGTGGATTGTGTTGAAATATCGAATTGCTCCACGAAGCAGGCATAGCACAGTTTCTGCTGTTCCTGCTCCTTTCATGCCATAGGCTCGATGCTGAGAACAGGCACTGTCTGTTCGGAGGATGGTATTTTTGTGGTTACCGTTGACTTTGGATCGAAGCGTCTTCGTCCGTTTTCGCTTGTCATTCCGTTCTCGATCACCCATGAACTTTTCAAATACGGCGTTCTTCAAGGGTCTCTTAACGAATAGGCAGTCCAGAGTTTTACTGGCTCGCAAACGGTCTAAGATTCGCTCACCTGAATTGCATGGAAAAATGTGTTTCCCTACTTCATAGCGCGTGTTATACTTGTGTCATTGATTTGCGCCCTAATTGCATCCAGGGTTGGTCTGTCCTATGTGTCATGTTGCGGCTCCAAGTCGAGCTCGTTTTGATGTGCCGGTTGGGTCTGGTTTTTTTTTTTTTTTTTTTTTACAAATGACCAATATATCCCCATTGGCTCGCCACGCTCTGCTTTGTTTTTGTGTTCATTACTTTTCGTGATTTTTTTGTCCTTCGGGAAAAACCAAAATGGCGCACCATCATCACTGTCATCATTTATCGTCTACCTTGGGAAAGCTCTTGAAGAATCGGCAGGAATCCAAATAAAAAAGATGGCCAGGAGAGCCAAATACAGATACCAAGGATCCATGGAGAACTTAAGACTTTTAGTCGTTTCTCTTCTCTTCCCATCCGAGGCGGAAGCGAACAATTCAAGATCCATGTTACTCTTTTTTCTTTTCTTCTCAATTCTTGCCTTGTTGTCTTCTCTGTTGTACGGTATTATGCTTCGTTGTGGTTTTCTGCTTTTGCCTCATGTTTTTGCCCGCACCATCATACCATAGCAGGGAGCCAGGCGATTTCAGGGTCGGTGTCCGTGTGCTCTTGCCTTTTTTTTTTTTTTTTTTTTTGCTGTTTTGATGCTCCACCTATAGCCCCGAATGTGCAGTCAACGACGAATATGTAGAATTGAAATCCGGTTTGGCCAGGAAATAAATAATAAATATATACAGGGAAAAAAATAAACTGAAATACCTGAAATAAAAATGGCCCGAGTTTCATTCTGTAAGATATGTAGTACGTAGTTAGGATGTAGATTAAACGATACAAGAAGATCGGAATGTGGCATTATGAATGTGATGTGAGGATATGGATGTGGCTCGCTCATGTGCATATCAGATACTAAAAATATGTCATGGTATGTTTTGACATCTCTTTCATCAGATTCAATCCCATCAGTATCCAAGTTGGGTCCGGCAGGTGAGTACTTCATTATTCACTATAGAATCCTTTCATACTCGACTTTCAGATCTGAAACTTGTTTCTATATTCAGCTAATTAGGCATTTATTTAATGTTTCCTACCATCTGAGATCATTCGACGGATCCGGCTAGATCTGTTGGGTTTGTGGTGCGGGTTTGCGTTCCTTTGATTGATTAATAAAGAGATGAAGGGTCGGAATCTGGATGTGGAGGATAGGGGTTTCTTTTTTTTTTTTGTCTAAGTGGCTTTTAAGAAAGAAAGGAAGGAAGAAAAGTGAGGACAGTGTTCTGTGCTTTCTGTTTGTGTAGTCAGTGTTCTCAGAATGTATGTCAATTAATTGTGGTCGGAGATTCTCTATGAAGTACGCCTTTATCGGCACTGCATTAGTATATATGGTATCAGGTTGTTGTGTTGATGTGAATGGCTATTTTGTACTCCGTATGTACGCATTGTGGACTCCTGAGGAATGTTTTATAGAGCTAGTTGAAAGTTGAATTTATGAAATTGGAGTCTCTTGTTTTTATTTTTTTCTACCTAGAGCTTTTTCTTCTGCTTTCTTGTCTTCTCCTTCAGTCCTTCGTCACATGAGAGTGTGGAGTACAGGATCATGGGTGATTAAAAAAATGTATGCGGGATAAAATATTAATTTTTCATGAGCGAGGTGAAAGTGAAGGAGAAGTGGAAAGTACATTAGAGACAAATAGGCATCGGGCATCATGCGTAGCGAGGACTCAGTCCTCAAGCTCAAATCGACTCGTAATTGAATCAAACCGCTTGAACGCATCACCAGCCATATTGTGAAAATGGGGGAAAGGAGTTAGAGTTAAAGATGCATAATACAGATGCGACAGGTTCTCACGCAGTCAGATGATTTCGTACATGAACGTAAGAGGCGCCTGGATATTCTGATGAGTGCAGGGGTATTGGTTTTTTTTTGTTTCGAAAAGCGCAAAGATCCAGTCGACATCAGAAGTGAAGAATTTGCGGGACGATGGCGTAAAGAAGTCCTCGCTGTCCATGAAAGTAGTCTTGAAGATCGTTAGAGTCTGCCGTTTAGGCCTTCAGCTCGGCAAGGATGTATGGGAAGATGACAACGCAAGCCGTCCAGAAGACACCGAAGCTGCGCAGGATGTTCCAGGGCACCATGTAGATAGGGCCTTCGGAGATCATGACCCAGATGGAGAGGAAAGCGACCGCAAAGAAGTGCCAGAAGAGAACAAGGGGCTGCTTGATAAGACCAGCAAGCAGACCGACGGGCTCCTCAACGATTCCAAGCTGGAAGTAACGGAAGCAACCGCGCTGGAGTACCTCGAGATTGGGGTCTAGGGTGCAAGGAGGGTCAGCATCCAGTATTGAAATTGGAGGTACGACAAAGGAAAGAAAAACAGGACACGTACCATCAGCCGCGAACAGACTGTAAAGAGACTGGGCGAGAATGTTGATGACTGAAGCCGACTTCTTCCTCTGCCAGTGGAAGGCAGACATCTGCTTCAGGACCTTCTTTGTGTCTGAGAGGTCCGGAACCTTCTCTGGACTAAGCAGGTCACGCACGATCACAACATCGTTGAACGCAACAGTCATTCCTCCACCCGTCAACGGGTGGCGCATGTTGAGTGCATCTCCCAGGATCACCATGCCAGGAGTCTTGTTGGTCGAAGACGGAAGGAAGGAGTTTGGCATCGAGCGCAACTGACCTTTCTCTAGCGCCGCCAGGAAGGAGGGCTGCACACTCTTCGGGAGTGTAGGCAGGACAGTGTTGCGCAGGTGACCTTTGACACCTCCATTCTGCGCAGATGCAGAGGGGAGATTCTCAGGGATATCGACTAACGCGCGTGTCTCGTGGGTTCCGATCTGGTACAGGAGAACAGGTGAATTCTCAGTCAAGACGATATGTCCATGATAAGGCATCGGGACTTCTGCATCGATCAACTCCAGAGCCCAGAACTTCGACTTGACCTTGGGAGTGTGTGGATGATATTCCTTGCGGAACTTGGAGGCGTATCCGTCCGCGACAACGGTGAGAGCACCGAAGTAACAATCCTTCGAGCCATTGGTAGTGCAATCGACACCCAAGACTTGGTTGGTGTGCGGGGAGGTGACGAGGGAAACGACGGTGGTCTCGACAACGGTGACATTGGGGCACTCCATGGCGGCCTGGCGCAGCTTCATGACAAAGCGGCCATGATGAAAGGCACAGCCTTCCGAGATCGATGAGGATGAGTCCGGCTTGGGATAGGGAATCTCAACGGAAACACCGTGGTAAATCACATCATAGCCTTTGGTGGGAATCGCGTCGATGCCCTCAAGACAATCAGTGAGTCCCAGCTGTTCGAGCGCACGAACACCACCGGGCTGCAACAGCTCGCCCACGATACGATCAGGCTCCTTGAGGGAGCGTTCGAGCAGCAGCACACTGCGTCCCTGTCTGCCCAGTGCGACAGCGAGAGCACAGCCCAGGACGCCGCCACCCACGACCACGACGTCTGCTTCGTGGTGAACTCGTCTGCGCTGCTCGGCCTCATCGCGGAACTTTGCGACAGGCTCCGCGGGAGTCTCAACGATAGTGGTAGTCATTGTGGACGACATGAATACAACAGTGATTAGAAGGAGAATGTGCCCACAGTCAATTGCATACTTTGAGAGACAGCTGGGCAAGAAGACGCGTGAGAGAAGAGAGGGAAACGGAGGGTTTATTTTCTCTTTGATCGGCCAGATATGAAGAAGTGGCGTGAGGTCCAGGCAGACGAGCATGTGAAATCCCGTGCCTGGCGCTAACGGAAAAGATGGCGGATTTCCCCTGATCCATCCAGACAAAGCACGTCAATGAGCCCTCACCGCCAAGTTACTGAGTAAGTTCCTAAGCTAACAGGTCTACGGACGGTTGTTGGTTGGGAAAATAGTCATGGTCATTTTCCCCTTGGCACAGCTAATTGAGAATACATAGAATTACAGCGTCAAGCGGTGGTGGTATATACAAGAATATCATGGAAAAGGCCATATGTGTTAAGACAAGGAAAGGAGAAATCAACAAGACCCCGCATGGAGATGGCACGTGCAAGTGATATACGCCCATCAAAACTGTCAAGCTAGGGGGATCTGGTGGCAGTCACCAAGGATTTTTGTTATCGACTATTCTAGCAAGACGCCTGGACCGCAACGGGTGTCTCTACATCCAGGTCATCTTGCAGGACTACGTCCTCGCTCCATTGAGCAAGAGCCTCAAGCTTTCCTTTTTCGACAGATGAGAAGAGCCGCTCGAGTTCACGCTCTTCATCCCAAGATTCGACGATTTCTTTAACAGCGGTGAAATCAGAACTGATCTCGTCGGTCCAGTCCACTGGCCGGTTGCTCTTTGTGCGGACAAAGCGTCTCTCTGTACGGTTCGCCCGAAGGTCCAGCAGGGAGGGATCACCCTTGCTCTGGTTTTCCAGCAGAGTCGCCAGGTACTCCAAGTGGTCCAGGAAGCGCAGACGACGGATCACGTAGCGAGGTGGATGCTTGCCCTTCTTCTGTGCCGGCTCCACCTCGGATCTGAGAGATGCGATGATGCGGCGGATCTCGACGACCAGATCCCGGTTGACAGCTGTGCTTCGAGAAAGAGCCGTCAAGATGCACCAGCGAATCCCTGCTCGATTGTTTGTTGTAGCAAATGCCCTGGCAAAAAGCTTCAGGGAAGTACCGTCGAATTTCTTTTCACGTCCGTGGCGAGACATGTAGACAGCTTTCATCAGTTGCAACGCCACCTCCGGTTTATTCTGGAGGATGAGCTTGCGGCTGGTAGCCACGGTGATATGGTGCTTGACAATCAACCGGGGATGCTCCCAACATAGCTCATAGAAACGGAAGACAGCGAGTTGGACTACCTCGACTTCGTTCGAAGGATCAACTTCCATGATTTGCTGGAAGAATAAGGGGTACAATGTCGTCTGGTTCTTGATGCCTTTCCACTCCGTTTCAACCAATGCTCGCGCTGCGGTCAAGCCATATTCAAGGATAGTGGCGGCGGCAGCAAGCTCGACATGTAGCGGTTTTAGCTGCAACTGAGCAGATTTTGCGTTCCCGAAACACTTCAGCGCCTCCGTCATCTTGCCTGCATGGATATAGTGGGCCATTTGTCTGTCAAGTGGTTGATACTGATCGACAGGTTTGGAAGGGGTAACGTCTTTCATGAGCTTTTCATACCATGGGAGTGACTCTGCAGTAAAGGGCATTTTGTTCACCTCCGGCACGGGGAATGATCGTTTGTCGTATCCGAGAATCTGCTGAGAAGTCGCTGACTGGCCGTATTTCACGCGGGCGGCCTGCAGCATCTGCCAAAATCCCACCGGGCTGCTCTCCACTGCCAAGCGGCGAGCCCGTAATGAGTCCAAAAAGGCCCCCTCGTCCATAGGGATCTTCCAGGACCGATCCCGGCTCAGCTGAATGAACTCAGCAAGCATATCATTATCACCCTTTTCGACGAGAGCTTCCAAGATATGCTTGTAGAGGACCCTGTCCGGGACAATGCTATACTTCTCAATGCACCGGAACATAAAGTCACGGATATCAACGCCCTTATTGACCACCCAGTACTCCAAGAATATACGATCGAAGATCTTCAAAAAGTCCACTCGATCCTTGGTGAAACCTAGGTCATGCATCTCTTGGAGCCCAAGCTCAACCTCGTCCCATTCGCATCGAAGCGCTTTGGCATATACCAGTAGACCTTTTGTCCGACAGCTTAGGGGAATGTTATACTTCGCCATCATGTCCGCGACAAGAGCCTCGGCATCTGCTGGCCTGCCAAAATCGATGTATGCCTTCAATACTGGATTGAAGAGTTTCTCGGTAGGGGTTTTGCCCAATCTGGGGAAGAAGGTGAGCAACTTCTTGAGTTGTCCATTGATCAGCTCCACACTCCTCGTTTTCTTCCACAGCCCGTGAAGGTACATCCCGCATAGACCGCACTGCCTATCGTATTTGAGGTTTCTGAAGAGGAACCACTTTGCTGTCGTCAGTCTATGCGACTCTAGCAATGCTCTCAGAATAATCTCAATCATATCAGGAGGTACGTGAAATTCATTCATATATTTCGTATAGAGCGTGGCGACGGATTCAACGCTCCCCTTACGCGCCAACGCAAGGATCAAGATCCTCCACATTGTCAACGTGACCTTGTCCACGGCCTCTAGTCTCTCAAAGATGCTCCTCGCCATGAACACATTTCCCTGCTTGCAGTTGACCATGAAGATCTGGGTAGCAAGCTCTCTTCTCTCGGCAGATATACCATTCAACGAAGCTGGGTGCTTATCCAGAAATAGCTGTGCGGCCTCGATTGCTCGATCACGGTCCAGCAAATCTCGGATCTGGTCAGGAATAGAGAGCTCTTCGGTATCATTGGGCTTGCGGTGTGATTCCACCATTGGCTGCGCTGGCTCGCTATTTGAAGGTTCAAGATGCGTCTGCTGTCCTGCATTTTCTGCTTGTTGCAGCGGCATAGCACGGTTGCCCTGCGGTTGGATGAGCGGGCTCGGTTCCCAATGCTCCCACGGCGTCTTCAATTCCTGTCTCTCTGCCCGCGGAGGTTTCAGTATGCCAATCTCTGGTGTACTCTGCGGAGCGAGAGGGTACAATGGCCCTTCCAGCGGTATTCCCACTTCCGGCAAAGGCACATCACGATATCCATCCCAGGGTAAAGCACCATCATTTGAGTCGCTCGCGGCATTCTCCTCCTGCGGAGTCCGCTCCCTCTTTCGTCTCCGATCATCATTCCTCATTGACTCGAGACCCATGAATTCTCCAGCCTCCGCCGCCTCCATCATACGGGCCAGCCTCTTCGCCGCGGAGGTAGCATCATAGTTAGGGGCAGACGACTGTAGCGTCCGCTTATTCTCGATAATGCGTTCGGCGATGCGGACCCTTCGATGCACATCGTACGTAATTGCTGCGATAGTACAGACACTTCCGACGGTCGACCCCGCGAGAGCCAGCTGGCGAAGCACTCGCAGGGCATTCCGCGAGGGGACCGTCGTGCCGCCAGTGGTCTGCTTGGAGAACATGACCGGAAGAAGTTCTGCCTCGTATGTATCGCGCCAACCCAGCAGCTCACGCGGAACCTAGCGGTAAAAACATCGATCAGAATTCCCCAAAAGAATCTCAATTGAATATGATGAAGATGAAAGGTCTCAGCGAGACGGGAAAGTTCTGGCAGAGGCCATTGCCCGGCGGCTTGAGGAGAAAGTTTGGGAAGGGTTGGTGGTGAATTCCTGTGGTGACGAGGCTCGAATTTCTTTCTTTGGAGGTTCTGTCCCGAGAAAGTTGTCGCATGATTTGCCGGGATGGGTGCGGTTCCTATCACTGCTGTCCCCCGTAGTCGAGCCCGCTTTTTCCCCGTGTCCGGGTTGCCCCTTCGGATGGTCTGCATCCGGATAGTCTTAACATTTCATTTCCGAGTAGATCTACTACTAAGAATTGACTGGTCTTGGTGTGATGAGCTACCAAAATTGCGATTTCGATAATAGCATTTAAACAATCCAAAAACGGAATTATGTTTTCCTGCATGGGAGCACATGATTTAACAGCAAATCGCCCGATTCTAAGCCAGACATCAACTAGTAGCTATAGCATCAACTAACGATGATTCTGAGATTACTCGCCCAGACTTTGTATTTGTTTCAAGAAAACGACTGGGATTATGTTATCCAGACACGTGCATTATAATTGCAACATAACTGTCCGTCATGGCAGCAATTTTCTCACGCAGGTGCATAAAACCAGGCAAGGATGTTCTAATAGCAAGTGCAAAAGACCGTCACAACCTCCATGATTCTCATTAAGGATAGCAGAATGTAACCAGTAATTCAGCAAAGTATAATCTAACCAATACCGGTAACCATGGTCGATACTCGTTTTCCAAGAAGATTAATTCGGGGGCAGGGCATCTTCCTGGTCGAGGAGAGGATCAGACGGCTGAGCCGGTCGGCTGGGGACGGGGGATGAATCCAGGTATACTATACAGTGTCAGATTGTAATGCAGTCCCGGACGTGGAGACACAGAAAAGAGGGTAGGATACGTACCATGAGGTCTGATGAACCAGCTCAGAACAAATGTAAGCCCGAACACGGAAGCCAAGCAGACAAATACGGTCTGCGTGAATTTTCCCACCGTCAAACTATATATTAGATTAAATATTGTTGGTGCAACAACCCGCGCCAGAGCATGTAATAGACCCATTGCACCTAGCAGTTGTCCAGTACGGTCCGGAGGGACATGTTTTGTGAGGGATGATTGCAGCGTTGGTGATCCTATGCCTCCGAGGGCGGCCACCATTCCGGAAAGTGTCATTAGGGAGCCGGTTCTTACGATGGAGTAACCAATGTATCCGATCATATCGAACATGATTGACAGCCGGATGAGGACAATATCAAGCATGTCTGATCCGGTGTTAGGTTGTCCTCCATTACGCGGACCACGGACAAGTCGGGTGACCGTGGGAAGAACAAGGAGAAGGTTGACCACTCGAACACTGTTGACCATCGAGACGAATACGCTGGATTCGTAATTGCCCCAGTCAAACATATATTCGGAATAGATGATGATGACCTGCACAGTGCCCATGGCCACTCCAAACATGGCGGTATCAATGGCCGCAAGGATGATGAGGTTCCTCCGCAAAGCAGAGACCGCAGCCCGTCCCTCAGAGGTGGAAGAGTGGGCATGGTCTCCTTTTGGGAATAGAATGGCGAGGGGTGTAAATAGATTAGCTGGGTTCAGGTCACTGAGACACAACCGTCTCGAGCCATCACTGTCAAGGCGTTTCACGAGATGCTTTTCTTGAGCGATCCGCTGGCGCTCTTTAGATAGCGACTCGGGAATCACGAAGAGCACTAATAAAAAGAAGAAGAAATGGAATGCTAGGGCGGCTTCAAAGACACCGAGGATCTTCCCTGTTCGTTTTATAACGTAGCCGGCGAGGAAGGGTCCAGCAGCGACGCCAGTGAACAAGACCCCGTGGAAATATCCGAAAGCCACGTTCCTCCTCTCTGGTGGGGTACAGTCCGAAGCGTAGGAATGCACCAGGGCCAGGGCGGTAGTAAAGGAACCGCACATCCCGTCAAAGATCGCACCGACAAGAAGAAGATTTACCGATGACTCCTGGGGCCTTGCCGCAAGGATCACGGTGATAATCTCGCTCAGGATAGCGCCAAATGCCGTCATGGCGATGACCTTGGTTCTTCCATGTCTATCTGAGAAACGACCTAGTCGAGGGCTGACCAATGCCGACAGAATACCCGAGATCAGGTTGTAATAAAGCTGAAATCGAGCCACCAGAGACTGCACCTCTGGTATCTGGCATTGCTCATTGTCTCCCCCAAACAAAACGGGAAGATACGTGAAGTTAGGATCTTTCGCGGCCCTATCGGAAAGGTAGTCTCTGCAAATGAGACTGAGGATGAGGTTGATCTTGGGGACCGCAATTCCACCGTATGCCAACGTGAAGGGCAGCAATGGCGGTAGCAGCCACCAGATCTAGAGATCACATTGGTTGTCAACACATATTACTGGATTGGGAAACATCGATAAACCTACCGATGGTCTTCTCCACCAAGGCTTCGCCTCGAATTCCTTCGCACCCAGCCACGGAGTATTGTGTCGTCCGTCGTCCTCGTCATCGGGCAGGCCGGCTGCTTCGAGACGGGTGTGCGTGCGTTCGTCTGATAACAATGGCGTCTCTTCATGAACGTTCTCCCTTATACCACCCTTATCTCCCTGGCCTGCGGGGCTCGCGACATGAATGTCACCGGCAACATTAGAAGCGGTTGATGCACGCAACCGGGCGTCCTCGTCGGCGTCCACAAGAAAAGGCGTCTCGCTCTCCATGGTCGACACTGGATCAATCGTTGATCACCAGTTCTTCTGTTCACCGGGCGAATCTTCGTGTGTTTATGAGGAGCGCTTCACCGAGCATCGCTGGCAATGGCCGAGACTAGCGCTTCTTCGACTACCGGTTATCAGGGGAACTCGATATCGGAAACTGATGGGGAATTGAAGGATTGCGCATGGAGTCGTAACCACTGGACGGTCTTCAAACACGTAATGGCTACCTCGTCGTGCATCCAGAGCCAGGAGGTGCGAAACTCTGGGTGAGGCGGGCGCCAGATACGCCAGTCGAACTGGACGTCGCAATTCCCACCCGTAAACGATGCGTCAGTATCGGACAGGAACTGCAATCATTGGTCCGATCCGGAATAATGCGTTGGCGTCGGTGATAAGATAAGTATCGCGCCGATTTCCGATCGTTTGCTAAGCTGATGTTTCAGTCAGGAATGAATATCATTATTAATCATCTATCTCAACAATAAAGAACAAGCTTTTCCATTGACCCAACAGGCTCTTATATGAAGGCCACTCCTAACCTCAACCCTATATTCAGTACAGGTATTCCAAAAAAAAAAAGAAACACTAGAAGCGCTACTCTAGGTATACATCCGCTTCCCATGATAAGTAATCATACACGACCAACGCCTGCCACCAGCGACATAATGCGATAAAGTAAGAAAAAATTAGGAGACAAGAAAGCGTGACGAGACTACCGGACGAGAGCAGTGGCGGGCTCCCCGGAAAAGAACTTCTTCTGCTCGAGACACCGCTCACTCTTGCATCCATGGCATCGCAGAGTCATCTGCGGGGAGCAGTTTTCCCCTTTGTGCAGATGCTCCCGCGCGATGTCAGCCAGAGCCTGAATGAAGACTGGGCTGCCGTTCAAGCTTTCCGCCCGCTTGACTCCCGGATGATTCGCCTCGTGCATAACCTCCCGGTCGATCTCGTAGAGAGTCTCGATGTGATCACTGGTGAAAGCGATGGGGATCAGAATCAGATCCGTTTGGCCTCGCTTCACATACGACATCACCGTGTGGCTCGTTTGGGCGCCGAGCCATGCGGAAGGGCCGACCTGAGACTGCCAGCACAATCTGTAGGGGTTCTTGAATCCCAATCGGGCCATCACGGCATGCACGGTGGCACCAACTTCGGCCGGATATGGGTCACCTAAAAGAAAAGACCATCAGCAGTGTTCCTCTAAGCACCAAGCCAGCTGAAACTTACCCCTGTTCACGACGCTCATGGGCAAGCTGTGCGCAGAGAAGAGCAGCACCACACTGCTCCTCTTCTCCTCTGGGTAGGTTGCGAGCTGGGCCTCGATATTCTGAGCAAACGCTTCCACCAGCCCAGGATGCGTGGGCCATCGATCGATGACGCTCCACTGAATTGTACCCGGCGGGTTGGGGTCACCTGTCGCGCGTTTACCCTCCAGACGATTCCTCCATTTCCACAGTTCATTGAGTGAACTACCCGTTGTCGAGCACGAGTATTGTGGATACTGTGTGAAAGCAACTGCCCGACCACCCTTGCCTCGACCGAACCCATCATCCAACAGCCTTGTATACATCTCCTCTGTCAATGGCGCGGCATATCGGAAGGCAACGTATGGCTTATGCGGTGCTGTCTCCGGGGAGATCTCATCCAGAATCTTGCACATCTCCTCGCATTGATACTCGGACCACTTTCGGATCGGTGAGCCACCTCCGATGGCAGCGTACTGTTCTTGGATCTTGGGCGTTCTTCGACGAGCGATCAGAGGACCGAGATAACCTTGAAGGCGTCCGAGAGGGATCAGGTCCCCATCTGCCTATTCACCACAATCCGGATTAGTCGTCGCATTTTAGGGGAACTTCGGTATATGCGGGGAACATACAAATAGTCTGGCTAGAAAATCCTCCACCTCGTCAGTCGTTGATGGACCACCCATATTCATAAAAACCATCGCTGTAGGTCCCTTGGAACCCGTCGCATCCTGCGTGACGGGCGGCACCACCGCTGCCAGTCCTGATCTTTGTCCCGCATTCTTTATTAGGTGGTTGCGGACAGCTGGTCGCACCCCGGTATAAACACCGTTTAGGATCCGCTGTGGGATCAGCAAAGGATTTCGCAGCGCCATTTGCAATTGTTGATATTCCTGCTTTCCTAGACCAGAAGAAAAGACGCCAGCTATGCGCTGGAAGAATAAATATCGTCCACGACGGGAAACCCGGGCCTGACAGGCTGTGGCAAGGACCGAGGAAGGCCGACTTTAGTCGAGAACTGTTTCGATGACCGAGCGCCAAGCCGGGCCGAGGTAGACCAATCAGGGAACTTCCAGCGTCATCAAAGCGGTTTTGTATCACGGGACCGACGTGTTTTCCCCGCGTCGGCGTTTGGCCTGGCATCGCGTCACTCGTGCGGAGAGGACTGGGAGCTATCGGTGCACCAGGCAGCAGAGCACCCCCGGAAGATTTATAAAACAACAACGCCCGTGATTTTTGCTTTCTTTGATAACAGAAGTCTACTGCTTTCTATTTCTGCATTCTCAATTAGTTACAATGGCGGACAGTTACCCATCACGGGATGAGGACACGCCAGAGGAAGAGGAGGAAGTTGATGAGACGGTACACTGACGGACAATACTGTTGGTATGGTTGACACGTACTGATAATCTGATTCCCAGAGCTACAAATCTGTCAAGGATGCCGTCCTCTTCGCTATCGAAATCAATGAATCAATGTTGACCCCGCGTACCTCTGAATCGAAGAAGGGTACAATCGAATCGCCTGCAACCGCCGCCTTAAAATGTGCCTACAGTCTGATGCAGCAGCGGATAATTTCCAGCCCCCGGGATATGATTGGCGTACTGCTATACGGAACGGAAACATCCAAGTTCTACGACGAAGACGAGAACAGTCGGGGAGATCTCTCATACCCGCATTGCTATCTGTTCACAGACCTCGACGTGCCGGCAGCCGACGACGTCAAGGAGTTACGAGCGCTGGCGGAGGATGAAGACAAGGCAAAGGAGATACTGGTTCCATCGAAGGAGAAGGTGTCAATGGGGAACGTGCTCTTCTGCGCAAACCAGATCTTCACGTCAAAGGCGGCGAATTTCTTGTCCAGACGTCTGTTCATCATCACCGATAATGACAACCCTCATGGCGACGACAAGACGACCCAATCTGCAGCGACAGTTCGTGCAAAGGATCTATACGATCTCGGGGTAATCATCGAGTTGTTCCCCATAGACAAACCCAACGAAGAGTTCGACAGATCTAAATTCTATGACGTACGAGCCCCGTTTCTCTTCTAGTGGAGTGCATCGCTGATGAAATACAGGATATCATATACAAGGTCTCCCCAACGGACCCAGAGGCGCCCGCTACCTTCCTACAGGATGAGACAAAAACTGCAGCCGCCGGTGGAGACGGGATTACGTTACTCAATTCTCTCTTGTCCTCGATCAACTCCAAATCTGTGCCACGGCGGGCACTGTTCTCCAATGTCCCATTAGAGCTTGGTCCCGGATTCAAAATCTCTGTCAATGGATACCTTATTTTCAAACGCCAGGAGCCTGCCAGGAGTTGTTATGTGTGGCTGGGAGGCGAGAAGCCTCAGATTGCCAAGGGCGTGACAACCTTGCTCGCGGATGACACTGCGCGAACAGTAGAAAAGGCAGAAATCCGAAAAGCATACAAGTTTGGTGGCGAGCAGGTCTCGTTCACAACTGAAGAGCAACAGGCCCTCCGAAAATTCGGAGATCCAGTGATTCGCATCATCGGCTTCAAGGCTCTGTCCGCTCTTCCTTTCTGGGCCAACATCAAACACCCTACATTTCTGTACCCATCGGAGGAAGACTTTGTCGGATCAACACGTGTCTTTTCTGCCCTCTATCAGAAGCTCTTGAAGGATGGGAAAATGGCGCTCGTCTGGTTTATTCCTCGTCGAAACGCAGCGCCCGTCGTGGCAGCGATGATTCCAGGCCCGGAGCAGCTGGACGATAACGGTGTTCAGAAAATACCTCCTGGGATGTGGATCGTACCTCTACCGTTTGCAGACGATATCAGGCAAAATCCAGAGACAAATATGATTGTCTCTCCAGAGTCATTGATTGACCAGATGCACACCGTCATCCAACAGCTGCAGCTGCCAAAAGCGCAGTATGATCCTCACAAATATCCAAATCCTGGTAAGACTTGCTGTTCAGCCTCCTTCGCTTACTCTATATATTGACGATTATTTTCTTGACAGCTCTGCAATGGCATTACCGTATCCTACAGGCTCTCGCATTGGACGAGGACCTGCCCGAAAAACCCGAAGACAAGACCCTTCCAAAATATAGACAGATAGACAAGGTGAGATTCACGCCTTTGGGGCTTGCTCAAGTGTACAACTGACTGTATCTCAGCGAGCTGGCGAGTACGTAATCTCCTGGGGTGAAGAGCTCGAATCCCAGTACCGGAAGGTCGAGTCCCGTCAACCCAAGACTTCTACACTGGCCAAGAGACCTATCAAATCTGCAGCCGCAGAATACGATGAAATTACGAGCGCCAGAGGCGCAGGTCGGCCGGCGAAGAAGATCAAGACCGAGGGCGATGGGCCACCAACTGCGGACGAAATGAAGAAAGCATATGAGAAGGGGACTATCTCCAAGGTAGATCTATACCAGCCGCCAGTCTATGTCGAATAACGAATTTTATCCAAGACTAACCTTCCTCGAAACAGCTTACGATGCCCGTCCTCAAGCACTTTCTCATCGCTCAGAACCTCTCGACAGCAGGCAAAAAATCCGACCTGGTTGACCGCGTCGAAGAATTCTTTGAGCGGAAACGATAATCCTTTTCCTCCCTGCTGTTAAAATAGCAGCTCATACGATTGGACCATTAGAACTTTATACCTAGTAACGACGGTCATGAGGGGAAAAATAGGGCGTTTCGGCGAAAATGGCATTTTTCTCTTCTTCCTTACTGGGCCATATCTCGGATTTGAATGTATGTACAGTACGACACAACAACAAAAGACTACAGAATAAACATCAAGAACAAATTATCTCCTGAAGCCCTCATATCATATTTTGCAGAAACTACTAGAACCAGGATACGATCCGCAAATCGGATCCGGCGGAAGTATAGTATATAGCGCGGGTGCGATCCGTCAATTTTAGAATCTATGTTAGTAATATGGAACATCTATACATTCTCATCGAGTAATTATCTTTGATGTCTCAAGCTTGTTTCTTATCTTATATACCACATCTTCTTTCGATTCGCTCTCAGCCATCCAGAAGAAGACAAAAACAAAACACACTAAATAATTTAGATACACTTCATAATATGGACAAAATGAATGTCAAGAACATGAAGGATGAAAAAGATGGAAAAAAAAAAAAGCGCAGGATTTCTCGGCGGGGGTATCTTCGCTCTAAGACGGTCTATATGCTTTCGTGAGTATTCTCTTTGCGATTCGAGTCTTTCGCTTTTCCCAAATGGACTTCGACTTCGACTTTGATGCCTCTGAAACAAAAGAAGGTAGTGACAAAATTTTCCCATTGATGAGAATGGAAGAAACGGTGTCGTTCAAACGCTCAAGGCAGACGCGCCACACCAAATCATAAATCAAACCGCCCGATGAAAAAAGAGACAACTCCAGTTTCTGACCCAGAAGAAAAATGAGAATTAAATGGGAATGGGTATGTATGGGAGAAATAACTGTATCCACTAGGCATCCCTGAACTCCTGAAATATGGTTGTTTGAGATAAGATGGGAAATGTCTACTCCCGATTGGGTTGAGTTGACCGGATGCAAGTCAAAGTGTTTCCGGCTGCCGCATACATAAGCGGAAAGCCGGGATCATCGATCCCGAGCACCCTTCCATAAGAAAGCAACGGTCTGCAACCACAGCGGCCGGTTTGCACCGTTAAATAGTCGAGCCTTTTCAGCACTGGCCATAGACTTGACAGTAGCAGACTTCGGCATCAGGACAACTATTGCATCGTTAGACTGTTGCGGTCACAGAAACAAAGGTACGAGTGCTACTGAGACTTACTATACGGCCTCTTTGCCAAAGATAACGTGCCACAGGAACTCCATGACACGCCCGCTCGCTGCATCGCTCTTATCCGTATCGATCACCCATTGCCGGAATTTAATATAGTCTTCCACTGGTCGCTGTCGGACCTGCTCTCGCGAAACAGCAAATTGCGCACAGCATGCCGCTCCCACCTCCTCAGGGATCTCCAAGAACTTCTGTTTATTCCCCGACGTCGCAGCGAGAGTTGGATTATCCGCAGGAGTTGACACTGTCGTGTTCCTGGGTGGCGTGCTGGTTCCCTCGAAAATTTCCCACCATACTTGTTGCGTAACATGTTTATTCTTCCGGTGCGAAGTCACGCAACCGGGATTCCAGTTACACCGCAGATTGACATATCCATTTCGCTGAACGAAGTCTAGCTGGAGAGTTCTCATGGCGGCCACATTGTCGTGAAGCGGCGCATCTACATGCCAAGCGAGGAAGAAACCGGAGCGGTGAGAGTGGAGGAAGACGATCGTGGATGGAAGATTGTCATAATGATCGATCACATAAGTCAGGTAAGCCATGGACTCATGACCCTTATTCATCGGCGTCGTCAGGATGTGTTTGTCCTCTGAAGGTTGAGAGGGGTTGACGGTGTAGATCGCACGTTGCCAGCTTTGCACTGATATGTTAGCTAATGTTGACCAGAAGGGCTTTTCTCGCAGGAGAGCACATACTCTGGCAGTTCTTCCTCCACCCATTCGGTGTGCTCCTCTTCCAGCTTGGCCATCACAATCACCTTGTCCCCCACGCCGCCATGATTAGGTACTGGTGCAGTAGACTGCAACCCATGCTGCTTCCAGAGCTCAAGCAGGTACGCGCCCGCGCCGTACTGATCATAGATATCCTGGAGATGTCGCTTGAGAGCGATGAAACAAATTGCTAGGAGAAACAGAAAGCATAGTAATAACCGCCACCCGCATTTCATTGTAAAGACGGAGAGGGTGATCTACTAAAGGATCGAGAGCAGGCTTCGAGACAAGCCTGACGCACAACACTGACGCTTTTGCAGTGCATCTACACCCGAGAGACGGGTCGTGTGTCACGGCAGATCTCGAAGCGACAGTACCGAAAAAGGAGATGATGAATTAAGTGACTTGCAAGGAGAGGCCGTAGAGACAACGGCAATTAGGGGTGAGTATAGGGAGCGAAAGAGTGCAGATCAAGACTAAAGGAGAGACGGTCCAAGCGAGGGACAACTTTTCAGAAGAATACTAGTAATGTTGAGGATGGTTCAACATCGCTGCTTGTCAGAAGGGGCAGCGGGTCACCCAGAAGGGGCAAAACGAAAGCGGTGCCAAGCGTGGACCGTGGGGAAAGACTGTTCTCTAACGGACAAGCTTTGAGAAGGCAACACGGTCCAAGCCTAGCGGGATGTTGATCATTCTTGCCAGAGCTCATTGGCACAGAGTCCAGACTGTCCGCCACATCCACGCGGCCTGAGAGGTACGAGATCAGGCGAAACGGCTGCTCTGAACTCTATACGAGTACCGCCCATTCTATCGCACGACTTAGACACGTGAGATTTGGTGTCTGGCGGATGGTAGACGGCTCTTCCATGGCGCCAAATGCTAAGCATCCGGGGCACACCTCTTACACGGTAACCTCAAACAGGCATAGTATGCGATCCGAGACCCTGATCCACCAAAACGAATACGGATTGACCACACAGACATATGGTCTTTTACCGGGACGCCTTTGAGAGCAGTGTAGCCTTGGAAATTCTGCAAGGACAACAACTATAGTATGGCTCATCGGAGGCTGTGTCCTCGCGTTCAACGACCGAAGAAACTCTGACCCATCCAGATCCAGGATTAGACATGGCATGAACGCGCGTCATGTCAGGGATTTCTTGGCAGTAGACATCTCGGATGTATACATATCGAATGATGCCATCGACCAATATCGGACACCTGTAGTGCGGTTCGAAATGACTGAACAGCTATTGAAGACATCTCAAGTGCCCACGCATGAGACCTCTTGTGGCCAGAGATTCAGCCCCCAGTACGTAGACTGGTATTCCGTGTTATTGGCTGGAGATGTCATCTGGAGCAATGACCATTCTAACTATAGAATGACACGAGTACCTACTACTACGTAACAGCAGGTATGCATGTCAGATGCCATACTCTACACCCTCACACCAAGGACACCTTAATATCCCCAACGCCCTCAAATTTGCCTCTCATGATGATGCCTTGGGTGGCTTGAGTCGAACAGATAAGCTCTGCCACTTAGGAACTTCCCAATCAGTAGCGGGATTCGGTTCCTTGGGTCTTTCCGGTGGATCCAGCACTCAACCTTGAAAAGACGCCCAGTGTTTTCCCTCAGCCTTTCTAACAATAATAATAACGGAAATACGTACTCTTTCTCGATTTTGGACTTTTCAACGCGTTCGATCTTCGATCGCTGACCCAGTTCGCAACTCCCCCGCCAGCTGACAGTCTGACCGTCTGAGCCTTGCGCCCAGCAGTGCGGGATGTCGTCACTGGAAGATCCGCGGCGGAGCACGCGATTTAGCCCTGGGAATCGTGTACGCTGTGCAGTCAGTAGTTACGACGAGGGAATAATGTGATGGCCTTAACCGCCAGAAGCTTGAGTCCAGCGCTTTGAGTGATAGGGAGATGTTGACTAATTTGCACGATGAATGACTTGGATGGTGAAGGATGGCAGGATGCGGGGTTATATCTCGCCAGCTTGAGCTCCCCTTCCCAATGCTTTCCTTTCCTCCTCAACTTCGATGCATGGTATAAATAAGCATCTTATCCGGATCAAATCCTATTCTACTAGGACAGCCCATCATATATAATACGGTTTAGTATATTTATTCTCTCAACGCCAATTTGGCATATGAAGAAGTGACATTATATCAGATATCCACATAGCATATACTACCTTAGCAAATCGAGAATATTTAGTTCTTCCTAATTTATGTCAAAAGGATATTGGCGACTTCTCGAGCTATAATGACGCTCATAAAATTCGGATATGTTTGTATACCAGCGAGTGCAGGGAATAACCTTATTATTATGATTATACCTCTTTTTATCGACAAGTCTAATATGATTCCGTCACATGTATGCTCTATCAAGCTTCTAGTCTATCAAGTTCTCCAGACGCCTCACCAAAAGAAAGACCTCGGATCCTAGCTACAATCGAAATCAGGACAAGAAAGCTTATGATCATTATCATCTTCTGGTAAACCACCAGATCAGAAAAAGCAACCCAGAAGGCCCGAGTCGATTAAGCTATCAAGCTATCAGAATTGAACCCGACTTGCTTCCTCTGAGACAGGGACAGATGACTTATCACCAGGTCTTATAATTAGAAATAATTCCTAAGATGTCTGCCGAGGAAAGAGACCAGGCGATATTTACCTGAACCATATGTGCTCATATAGTTTTCTACTAGTTAGTAACTAGATCCAAAGAAGGAACAGTCGAGATGGAAGAGGTAAGTAGACATCCCCTGCTATTTTGATTCAATTTATCAATATCAACAACTGACATATATATGTCTTTACTTAGTCAGTTAGAAAAAAAAAACTGTCCAAGATATGGGCATATATATTTCGCTACTGCCCATCCGTGAAATGTTTTTGATCCTCGCATGCCGGAGAAATCAATATGCTGTGAAATGAATGACAATATCTAGTGGCTTTATAACGTCTTTGGTCGATTCGACATTACGTTGGAATATCTCGAGGTACGTTAATAAATCCAAATTCTAGAGTCATTTGTCCGACCAGTTAATGCTGATAATAGACATTATATAGGCTACAAGATACAGAATAAAAGCCTTCTGGGAGTACCAAAAGTACTGGGACACCCATCTTGCTAAGAGCAGAATTGTCGACTTGCAGCCTGAGGCCGTCTCCGAGTCTATAAATGATATGGATTCTGAACTTCCAAGCTAGATTGTCTTGTCGTTTCATTGTGCGATAGCCAACATATTACATGACGTTGATTACATTCCATTAACTGCCGATGAGGAACTTGATGAGCGGTTTCTGCGGTTGAAGATGGGTCTATGAGCCTTAATGAGGTTGTTAGGAAATATGTCGGCGCTAGGAGATTACCTGCATAGTGATCTGTCGTATCGCCCTTTGTAGCAGATTCTTTGATTACTATTTAATTACTAGTAATCAACTAGATCACTAGGATCTAGCTTCTTTGTCTAATTAGGGGTTAAATATGGGTTCCACCCCCTCCCCCGGGCGCCTTTCCCTTTAAGTCTAGTCTTCAAGCAAGAAATAAGCAAGCAAGCTTGACTGAGTAGCTAGGAGCTCATCTAGCACTTCAGATATCAGTATAATTGCTATGCTTCCGTGCCCTATGATTCGACAAAATATTTAGAGAGCTGTTAGAGGTCCACTTCCGAGGTCTATATAATACATCCAATCCACTTTGTACATCCTTTTGGGTTTCAGCAAATAGTGTCATTATATACAGCTTAGAGACATACCGATTACCACTGAGCCCTTTGAATCGTCTCAAATTAGCGGGTAGGTGGCAAACCCGCATGAGGAAGAGTCAACAATCTACCACTCATACAGATCTGAGAGCCAGTCTACGATGAACTGCGATCGTTCTTCACTCTCGGCAAGGTAACTCGAGCCCCACGTGTTACCCAGCCACATAGCCTGCTTCTTGTCGCTTGTCGAAGGCGGGAAGTAGGTCAAGTTACTGGATTCGTTGCCATTGGGGTTGCCAGTGCTGATAAAGTTAACCCAGTACTGCGCCATCTTCTCCTCAATTTGGTAATCTTCCGCAGACCAGGTGACGTTGGAATAGTCCGCATATGGAATATTGTTGAAGGTGTACCACAGCTCAGAACCGTGGTAAGCGCCTTCACCCTCGTTCTCGGCAGGGGCATGTGTCCAGTAGTATACATAGGCGTTAGATTTTGCGCCTCCAGCGGCCCACTCATTGCCCCAGATCCAGGTAGAGACACGAGAGAGGTCTCGGAAAAAGGAATTCATCTGAGCAGAAGCTGTGCTGGAGCTGTTTCCGGCCGGCCAGAGTTTGAGGAATTCGGACGAGCGGTTCTGGAACATGATGCTGAAGTCCGTGATGTAATCAGCCACGGTGGTTGTCGTGTCCGGCGCAGCACCAGATTCGTCCTTGTTATTGCCCGTCATGATCGGAACATCGAGATGAGCACCGAGACGCAGGGATTCACCGTAAGTGTATGGAAGTACATATCCATCAATAACGGGCCGCCACAGAGGAGGGTTCATAAATGCAGAAGACAGATTCTGGAAAACAGTGCCATCAAATGTAGTATCCGACTCCTGGCCGTAGGTGATGAGTGTCTCATACGAGATCTTACGGGCCTCGGCGATGGAGGACACATTGAGGCTGTTCTTGAGGAAATCTTCACCCTGTGCTAGGGCGGCAGACATGTTGCGGTGCGAAGTCGCTAGGCCACCGGTCATAGGATCCTTTGGAGCTCGAGCACCCGACTCAGCAATAACGCCATGTACAAGGCCTTGAGTCAGGTTGCTGTACATGATGTCCAACGCACTAGCAGAGCCAGCGGACTGGCCACCAACAACCACTTGGTTAGGGTTGCCGCCAAAGTTTCTGATGTTCTCTTGGACCCATCGCAAGGCCATCTGCTGGTCTAGAAGACCATAATTGCCTGAACTGTTGTGACCTGATTCTGCAGACAACTCCGGATGAGCCAGATATCCGAATGCGCCGAGACGGTAGTTCAAGGTCGCGACAATAATGTTCTTGACTGCCAGTCCGGACCCATCGTATGTCTTCACATCTCCAGATCCACCTTCAAATCTTCCTCCGAATATCCAAACGTAGACTGGAAGGTTCTTGGAGGTTATATCGGACACATCATCGTAAGTCTAGGACATTGGGAGTCAGTAATTCGGGCTAGATTGTTCCGGGTGTAGAATTTAAGCCAACTCCAGGGCCAAACCCAGAAACTTAGTATGTAGAGGTTAAAAAAAAAAGGAATCTTACCGGCGTCCAGATGTTCAGCGTCAAACAGTCCTCACTTGTCGATGTCTTTCCAGACGAAAAGATGCCAGCTGAGCTATATGGCTGCGCGCATTGAGGACCGAATTCGGTGGCGTTGAAGGTGCCATTCCAGGAGGCGGCTTTCTGGGGCTCCCTCCAACGGAGGTCGTCCACGGGAGGAGCGGCATAAGGGATGCCTTTGTAAACTGTAGCTCCTGAGCGGAAGTTGGAGACGGAGCCGCGAAGGTAGCCCTGAGTCGTGTTGATCGTGGGTAGGGTCACTGCATTGGTGGCCGCCACGAGGGCAGAAGCAGTAAGAAGCGAGTTCACGCGCATGGTGACGCCTAAAGAGCGAATCACGAAGCTAATGAACGAACGAAAAGGCGTTGTTGGAAAGACCGGAGGTCAACCGATTGAGATCCGCCTGCCATTTTAAACGAAGGTCTCCAGTAGACTATATGCCGTATTCACCGAGGTTAACGAATTGAGCCTGATACCATCGTCACGACTTGCGTAAGTAGCAGAGGGAATTGTGGCGTGGACCATACTAGCGTAAATGCAGTGTTGAAATGAGGTCCGCGCAAGGTAAAAGGGTTGACGTGGAATAGTTATACATGGATATACCTTGTCATAAAAGGAAACATTCTTGCCTTTGAACGTCTGGAAAAGTTTTAGGGTAGGAATATAGAAAAATACGCTAACCTCGGCCGTCCCACTGTCCCTTTCTAATGGAGCCATAGACCACTTTAGACTTTGGACTTGATTGTTGGGGGTAGCTATCTAAATAGCTCTGGATATTATGCCTCTTAGGCTACGATATTACTCTAACCTTACGCTTTCGTTTCATTTATTTCCCTACTGACTTAGACGTATATTAATGCAGTTTTGTCTCAGCAGCGAGCGCAATTGGTCATATACTCCCTGAACTCTCTAGTCGCCTATTACAAATAGCATAAGAAACCTAAAGTAATATCCAAGAACAAATTCTTGACGGTATACCTTAATGACCCCCTGTTAGCTCTACAAGGGAATTGTGTATATATGTGGATTTATGAAAGAGCAGTGACGCGTCCTTGCAGAATGCAGATGTATCTATAGGAAACAAGCAACTCACGTGGGCCGGTAATTGCAGCTTCAGCGGACAATGCATATTAGCAAGTTACTCTCATTAGCCTAAAGATGCTGAAAGAATATCCCACTTGCAGATCAGCTCTCGACTCAGGATCGGTATACACACAACGCCCAACCAGAGGACAGAAAATAAGACAGGCACAATCAGCTACCAGGTCCAGCAATGCAGGTCCAGGGTTGAGAGTATATACTGATGACGACGCAAAGAATATTGAAACTCTCCTTAGCGTGTTTATACGGATGTAAAGGTGTAGAACTATGTGCGGAACCAGAGGGTCATTTATGTCTCTCCTCCAGCAGCTTCCTATGTCCCCCAATATTGTATTAGCTCGGTGTTTTCTTATTACAATTTCTCTCCGCGAGACAAGCCTTCTCAACAGGAAGCAGCCATGGTTAAACTTAAGAGAATCACGTTTGCTGCCCTAGCTGCACTTAGCAGCCTGTCTTATGCACTTAATACAACGCTGCCGGCGCCTGTATTGGTGAATTTAGACACTATGGGATCAGGGCCGAGCGAGACTGTCGCTGGGGGACTATACCGACCCAATAACATCGAATCGAGAGCAGGTAAGCAGGAATCCTCCGCCTATACACTGCAATATGAACTAATTAATAACTGGAAATCAGCAATCGCGGTTTTCGTCATGCACGCTGAAAGCGATTACATTTCCTTTTCCGTCTGCACACAGCTGGCGGAGAGAGGGTACACAGTCTTCTGCGCCAACAACGGAGTCAGCAAATGGACCGGCGCGACCGATGTCGCTTTCGAGAATATGATGCTCTCCGTCGCTACGGGTGTGGACTACTTGCGCAATCTGACGGAGATCAGCAAGGTGGTTCTATGGGGACATAGCGGCGGCGGTGCGCTGATGTCTGCTTACCAGAGCATTGCAGAGAACGGCCTTGCGGCATGCAACGGATCGGAGAAGATCTATCCTTGCTCGTCCGCCCTGGAAGATCTCCCGGCCGCTGATGGGGTGATGCTGATTGATGCCAACTACGGCCTCTCGACTATGGTCCTTCTGAGTCTAGGCGCCGAGATCGTCGGTGAGAGATCCGGCTTGCATGTCGATTATAACCTCAGCGTCTATAATCCCGCTAACGGCTTCAATGCCTCGGGGGCTAGTCACTACACTCCTGAATTTACCAAGGCCTTCCAATCGGCCATTGCGCGTCGTATGCAGCGGCTCGTTGCCTATGCTGAGGGCCGTCTGGAGGCTATCAAAGCTAGCAACGCAACCTTCGAGGACGACGAAGACATGATGATCGTAGATGCCGCCTACGGAGTCAATAACAACAAGTTCTTCGCGCAGGACACAAGATTTCTCTCACACACAGTTCACCCCTGGCCACTGCTGCACAAGAACGGATCGACCACGACTGAAATCGTGCATAGCGTACGCGTACCGACGAACTTCGGCCCCAGCGTAGCTGGATCCTATCTGAACGGCGCAGTCAAGACGAGCGTCAAACGGTTCCTGAGCGGATACGCCATCAGAGTCGATGACGATTTCTCCTACAACGCGACCAGCTTCACGGGCATACACTGGGACTCGAGTCACATGGTTCCAATCCAGGCCGTTCGCGGTATCAAGGTACCACTTCTCACAATGGGCATGACAGGCCACTGGGAGTATCTGAACGCGGAGAAAATCTACCTCAATTCAGGTAGCAATGACACGTCCATTTGCTTCGTCGAGGGCGCGCAGCACACTATCGACACGTGCACGGCATGCGAGTCTTATACCGGCCAATACGGAGACACAACGAAGACGGCGTACGACTACATGGCTAACTGGTTGGGAAAGAAAGGGCGCTTTCTCTAGTCTAGTGGTTGTGCAGGTGTAGGATTCTGAAGTGCACATCTGGCTGCGGTCTTTCCTTTCTTCCATTGTGTAATGGCATAGCACTTCGACTCCCGGTAGGAAAGTAACTTTACTTTCTGGTGAGTGGCTATATATATTCATGCTTATAGCTGGTTAAAAGGTCCAAAACATTCCTTCTTCAAGGGCCTCTTTATTTATTAAGATAAAAGTAATAGATCTCTGGATCTCTAATAATCAATATGCAAATTCAGCAACAACTGTAAGTCCTCGTGGTGAGCAAGTAAAATGTCAATGCCACTTTGCCAAAAGAGAAAGCCAAGGCTATCGACTCTTAATGACAGCCAGCCGGCCAAGATAAACCTTGTGAAATCTGTCAAATACAGGGCACGGAAGCCAAATAAATAAATAAAAATAAAAAATAAAAAATAAGCACGATGCGGTATAGGAGCCAGCTCTCTGGAGTACTTCAACACTAGAATCTAGGAGAGATCTGACCTATAATTAACCCTTAATCAGACAAACAGAAAAAAAGATAGATCATCGGAACCTAGTAGATTTCGCGATGGTCAAAGAATCCAATGAAAGAAGAACTTTTCTGATAACTCATATGCAGGTGATCTCTAGGCGTCGATGGAATCCTATCTATATCCCTGACCGGAGGCATTTCAGCCTCAGCTAGTATATTTTTAAAGTTTGCCTAACTTTTGCTACGCGGTGGTGTGGTCGAAATAAGGTAAGCGTAGTCGGCTATGTTAATCGATATGAAGTGATTAGGATTAGCTCTACTGAACCTATAGTTAATTTTTTTTTTTTAAAGAAAAAACAAATACCTGATGACGTGAGAGATCCAGTTTATGGAGACTACTTTTTCCTACTATTGACAGGTGGTTCTCCATCAACCTTGTGTCTAGGTGTTTCGATCTGGGCCAGCGGAGTACGGTTTGGACAGGGTGGTGAACTTCGAACTTGGAGGTAAAGATTGAGCTTGGAAGTACTCTGATTTAGACAAAATCTACAGAATCAGTAAGGAAGTAGAAAAGTTGTGATTATGAACTGCTAGTAATATGATCTGACCTGTTTATGAAACAATCCATTTGCTTTCGAGTATAGATATGCTTCATAAACCCCCCTCCCGTGGCTTCCAAGGGGGAAGATTATATATGTACAGTACATGGCACTGATCACGGACCCAGCAAGATATCAACTGCAGCCTGCTGCAGGAACCCCGAACTTTTGGATCGTTTCATTAATACAATTAAACAGTCCCTGATAATCAAATAGTAGAGATCATTACTCGACACCGCCTTCCTCCTCCTCCTCGCTGCTTACTTCTTCTCCTTCAGCAATTGCCTTCTCGCGTCTCTTCCGGGCACGTTCTCGCTTCTTCTCGAGTAGGCGGTTAAGCTTCTTCGCGACATTAAACACGCCACCAGTTCCCGCACCGCACGCAGCGCAAGACGGGTTCTTCCGGTACCGCTGCAGGGCGCAGGACTCGCAGAAGTAGTGTCCGCATTTGGTGATGATGGGGTTCTTGTATGGCCCTTTGCAGATGATACACGCGAAAGGGATGCTCTCGAGCAATTCATCGTCGTCTTCATCGTCGTCATCCTCTGCCGTCTTGCCGCGTTTGCTCTGAGATGCCACCGTCCGTCCCACGAGTTTCTTGCCCTTGGTCCCGATCTCCCAGTCGCGATCGAGCTCCCACCCTTGCTTGTAGTCCTCTCGTGCGTGAAGGAATTTGCAGCTATCTCCAAAACTGTATTGTTGTTAGCCATCTGTGTTTTGATCATCTGACACAAGCGAAAAAATAGAACGAGCGCAAAGGAAAGGAAGGATTCTTGAACTTACCCGCAGAACCCGGTTTGCTTGTAGTCCTTGCAGACGTCAGGTGCGAAATCCATCACTGTCACTGTTCGCACGTTAGTCGGCGCCTTCATGGGACCGACCTGCTTCGTGGGAGCATTGGGATTCTTCTGGATGAACGATGTGTAGTTCGCGGCGCCCTTGTAGGTGCCATCGGGTGCTGCTGGCTTCGATCTGGTGTTTCCTAAGAGGTTCTTCGCGCTCAGGTCATCCTCCTTCTCTTCGTCATACCAGTTCGACTGCTTGGTGGCATCGTTGGTGGATGGGACAGGTGCTGTCGATGTCGTAGCCGGCTGCTCTTCCACGGCAGGCCTTTGGGTCTGATTCTCTGCGGATGATGCTGTCACGATGGCATTCTTGCGTCTCCTCTTGACTCTGCGCCCCTCCTCATCGTCTGAAGACACAAAGCTCGAATCCGAATCCGAGTTTGCGGCCGGGGGTGGCGTGGCGGCCTTCTTGCGGAGACTGGACTTAGCCTTAGCTGAGCGCTTCTTGAAGGAAAACTGCGGGACTTCGGCAGCTGTTTCAGGTTCTTCAGCCATGATCAGTGACGCCGGCAGCAAAGATGGGTGGATAAGAGGAACGGAGATCAGTCGACCGAAGCAGCTTCCAGAAACTATCTAATTATCAGGCTTTGGAGGTTCGGGACTAGCAAGTTAGTTAGTTCCAGTACATTGTAACTATCTATCTACTAATCTCGCCCCATCTGCCGCCGGCCTCAGCTGACATAATCCAGGGACTTACACGTGATGAGACATGTGACCGGGCGCCTTGCTGTGTTTGTTGTGATCGGAGGATGAGTCAGCAATTTAGGAGAAGAAAGAAAGACGAGGATTATTCGCTTCAGCCCAGTTGGAAGAACTAACTATCTAGTCGAAGTTTCGCAGTTTAGGGCCATCAGAGGTGACAATAATAACAACCAGAATGGGATGCTAAATCTCCCCCAAAGTTACCTCATCGCATCCCGAAAGTTACTTTGGACACACCACGAGCCCTGGTTCTCCGGCCTTTAGCGGGTTTGCCCATCACCGCTAGAGATTATTGTGTCTTCCCCCCGATCGATGATTCAGATGCTGGTAATGATGTAGATCGACTCTAAAAAGTAGTCATGAACTAACTAAACGAAACACGTCGGAAAGCCAACGCTGCCCTGCCCTGCCCTGCCCACTTGCACCCGCACGGCCCCTGGGGGGAAATGAAGCGCAACAAGCCCCGATCAGAACTCCCTCTCTGAAGTTCACTAAACCCTCAATCCGCCAGCAGGGCATCCTTCCTCGACCCTCTCTTCTCTCTTCTCTTTTTCCCTTTCCCCCCTCCCTTCATCTCCCTTGCGCCTTATTTCTCTTCTCTTTCTTCCCCACCCACGACGAGAACGAATCCCTCCCCCTCCCCTCGATCTCGTTGTTGATTGTTTGTAGTAGCAGCGCACATCCGTCCCTCTTCCGTCCCTCTTTCCGATGTTGCTGTGAACTCGAACATCTCGTGTCTCAGCTCCTCCGCTCGTTCCCCCTCGTTCTGCCGGTTGTTCAGCGATTCTTCAGTCTTCGCTTGTTGTGAGATCCCCTGTGGTGTGTCATCTGGCCAGCACACACAACAGTCGCTGGTTGGTCGCCACCCTCTTGATCAGCCACAACGCGTACCGTCCCGGGAGTTCGCCCGATCCGGATTCCTATCAACAACGCACACCCAGGGCGAAAACTTTCCCTCTCCCTCCTCCCGCTGACATTCCAGTCCGTCCGTCGGCCCTGTTTGGGAGCGTTCCCTTCCACGCGGCGATCCCCTCGAGACAAGACGCTCTCTGACGTGTACCTCCTGGTCATTTCGCCCACCGGGAGTCCACGGTCAGAGCCGGTTTCCTTTGCGCTCAGAACGTCGACAATCTCGATCGCTGGTCGGCTCACCACAGAGAAGTTGACGGGGAATTCCTGCGGAACAGGGAGTGAGTGCGCGAGGCAGCTGGAGGATGGTAGTGGTGTGACACGTGGAACGAAGAGAGCAAACGTAACGAGACCGCGAAGTTGGGGTACCTACGGCAGCTCTGCCCTCGAGCCGGAGGACCAGAGACTGCCTTACCTTCTGCCGTTGAAGGATGGCGGCGTCGCTCGCAGATCCATCAATTGACAGTGTGCGGGAGCGGGAGCGAGGACGCGATAGTGCTACTTTCGACTCCGCTATGGATGATCCGTTCGTGTCCACAGAGGGGACTGTCCCTCGCGACTCCCACCGGTATTCGACCTTCGATACGCAGCTCTTCAGTCTGAACGCTTCTTCTCCGGCGCAGGCCAAGCGTGCCCTTGAGGCGCATCTGGCCGAGACGGAGAGGAGGCTGGAGGATGCGTCCCGTCTGGGGACGGCGCTGGTACAGCAGCAGAAGGAGCTGTCGGACAAGCTCAAGGAGGTCGAACGCCAGCAGGATGAGAGTGAAATCGGACCGGAACTCCGTCGCAAACTCATCGATCTGGAGAAGGAGTATAACGAGATCGGTCGCGAGTCTGCGCGAGCCTTTTTGGCTCCCAAGCGGTTGGTGAGCGGTGCGGAAGAGAACGGTCTGAGCACTCCCTCTGTCGATCAGAAGGTATGCTTAATTTGGAATGTTTATGATGTCTTTCATCTTTATTTCTGACTTTCCTCTCTAGTCGCCAGCTAGCCCGGCATTGTTCTCAGGTCAAGCGGTCCCTTCTCCTTCCAAGCTCAGCGTCCCTTCACGGAAACAGCGCAACCAGCCATCCAGTCGCATCCATGACATTGAATTCGCAACGGAAATCTCTACGTCACTACTTGCTCAGGTCCGCCAGCTACAAGCGCTTCTCTCTGAACGGGAGGAGACGCTAAAGGCCGTCAATCTGGAAAAATCGAGACTCGAGCTGGAAGCGGAGGGGTTCTCCCAGCGCATCCGCGCTCTCGACGAGAGCGAGCAGCGCTACAAGGATGAGAACTGGAGCTTGGAAACGCAAACGCACGAGCTCATGGCCACGATCAAGGAGGCTGCAGAACGGGAAAGCCGACTCAATAGCAGCCTGAGTGCCATGACTGAAGAGAAAAGTGCCGTGCAACGAGAGTTGGAAGAGCTGAAGCAGCTCAACGGCAAGCTGGTCGAAGAGCAAGCCGCCGCGCAGAAGGCTCACGACGCAGAGCTTCACCTACTCCGAAGAAATCTGAATGCTGGTGATGCCGAAAAGCTCACCCTGCAGTCCAAGGTTGAGGAGTTGACCTCGCAGAATCAGGAACTTGCCAAGGCTGTAGCCATGCGGCTGCGCCAGCAAGAGACCGAGGCTACGCACCTCTTTACGCCCATTCACGAGCATGAATTGGATGACCAGTTGACCCCGGAGAATTCACCACCAGTGTCGCCAAACAAGCCAACTCCCCGCCATAACCATCTGGAGTCCGAGACGCTGCGGAGTTCCCTGGGCCATGCCCATCGTATGATCCAGAATCTGAAGAGCAATATCCACAGAGAGAAGACGGAGAAGATCGAGCTGAAGCGGATGTTGCAAGAAGCCCGCGACGAGCTGGAGCAACGCCGCCGTGAGGCTCAGGCGCCGCAGCCTGCTCCTAAGCGTCTCAACAGATTCAAGCAGGAAACGTTCAAGAAGCCCCCGCGACCAGAGATGCTGGGCCACGGAAAGCGCAAGCCTGAGATCGAAATCGACGAACCAGACTGGGAGGACCATGTCAGTGAAGCCAGCCCTACCCGTGCTGCTGCAACAAGGAAACCGAGCCGCTCTCCCGTTGCACACTCGACAACCGATCCCAGCTCTGCTTACCAGACCGCCACGGAAAATGACGACGCTTTTGAGACTGCCAACGAGCCTGAAACAGCCACGGAGAGCGAAGCCTTCCAGACCGGCCTTGAAAGTATGGATGATGGAGATAGCACTGATGAACTTACTGAGACCGAGGACCGTAATGGAGGGACCCTGCGCAGCCGGATGCCATCTGCGCTTACACTCAGGCAGGCCGGAGACCGGAGTTCCTTCCAGAGTACGGCTTCGACTTCTGCAGATGAGGACGAACCGTACTCGCCAATCCAGGCTCAGCCTCAACGGTATCGGTTGAAGGTGAACAGAGGCGTCTTCAGACGAATCCGTCCCTCTGGTGAAGCGCCAATGGCATCAGAGAGCGCACCTGACAGTAGACGAGACTCGCCTGCAACCAGTTTCCAGGAGACTGCAGCCCCAATAGGTCAGAGCCTGTTTGCGGAGCTTGGAGAACTGGATGCGCCTGACAGCGAAGGGGACTTCGACATTCTCTTGCGTTCGAGAACAGGCTCTCTGGCTTCCACGCAGCGATTTTCAGCCGCATATGACTCTAGGCGACAGTCCGAGGTGGATATGCCTTCTAGGCCAGTGATGGTTGACTCCGGAATGATGACAGAGCCATGGGAAACATCGTCTACAACTGGAACCGCTACTGACGAGGCCTCTACCCCTACTGCTCCCATGACACCACAGAAAGCAGACATGCCCAGATTGGTCAACTCGGCAACTCAATGGGCTTCTCCTGGACCAAATGGGGAACATCTGATGACGGTACCAACTCCACCCAAGACGATTTGGGATGAGACTGTTCCCGACCTGCGACGAGAGGAAGAGGACTCTGAATCGACCGTTACTGAGCCTCCGACCATCGAGGTGTCGCCAATCTTCTCCGAGGAAGTCGCGCCAGTAGCGCCAACCGTGCCAGTCTTGACCGTTTCGTCGGTTCTTGCTCAGATGACTGAGCCTGTACAAGTTGCGAAGCCCGAAGTTGTGGAACGGGAGACTCAGACACAGTCATTACCAGAGCTGATTGTGTCTCCTGTTTACACTGAGTCGACTGAACCCACACCACCCCTGTCTCCCGAGCTACCTGTGCAGTCGGTGCCTCAACTTTCCTTCTCAATTATCCACTCTGCGGAGACAGTCCCAGTCCAGCCAGTCATGACCTCCATTGTGGCCGGTGGATTCAGTGCTGTTGAAGAGCATGATTCCGTGGAGAGACCGACAACAGCAGTGCAGGCCAGGAATACAGACCGCAATGCACCTGTCCTGGTTGTCCCTGATGCTGACGCCGATGCCGACGCCAAGGAGGCTGCTAGCGCAGAGGAGACTATCCCGAAGGATACAAACTTGCCTCTCAGTGCCATTTCGGGCAACGCGGTATCTCGTGACACAAAAGCAGTGCCGAAGTATGTGATTGCGGACCATGGAGCCCAGACGATCCTGTCATCCGCGCAGATCGACCTGCTCCTTATGAACCGTGCAGAGGCGCGTCCTCTATCCTCACGGACGACCGATGAGGGAAGAGAGATAACATCCGCTGCTGCCACACCAAAGGCAAAGGCGCCTCTTCAAGATTCAGTGCCAATCATCCAGCCAACGCCCAAGAGACCTGGCAGTGCCGCCAGTCAAAGATCTACTGCTACTGACCAGCGACTATTGCCCACTGATCACCGACAAGCGATTACCGCTGTTCAAAAGGAAGTCCCCCAGAGCTCTCCCGGAACGATGGGTCCTCCTCTCCTCCCCGCCTCGGCGTACAAGCTGGCGCGGCCACGCACTCCCAACGATCAGGCATCGCACACAACAAGTACCTCGAAACATACATCTGCCCGTACTATTGGTACCCGGCGTGGAAGTCAGATGTCTCGCAGGTCCTCCGTCTCATCCTTCGCCTCTGAGCTTAACGAAAGATTCAACATCACCAGCGATCCAACTCCGCAGCCTCAAAGCTACGGACCTGGTACTGATCCTCGCATGATCCAGGCTATTACGCAAACGATGATAGGTGAATTCTTGTGGAAATATACCCGCAAGACGGTCTCCGGTGAGATGTCGAATACACGACATCGGCGATACTTCTGGGTCCACCCATACACGCGCACGCTGTACTGGAGTGAACAGGATCCTCAGACCGCCGGCAAGTCTGAGCTTAAGGCCAAGAGTGTAGCTATCGAGGCTGTCCGAGTGATCACCGACGACAACCCCTATCCTCCTGGTCTCCACCGGAAGAGTCTGGAGGTTGTTACTCCTGGTAGACGGGTCAAGTTTACAGCAGCCACCAGCCAGAGACACGAGACCTGGTACAACGCGCTGTCCTATCTGTTGTTGCGTAGTAATGGTGAAGATTCGGATGACCATGGCAACATCACGCCAGATGACATCGATGAATTCAACCCTAGTTTCCGTTCCACGTCTCGTCAAACGAATTCGCGAATGTCGTTCTCCTCCTACAACAGTCGTACTGCCAGGAATACTGTGAAACCCCGTGCTGGCTCCGCCATGTCGATGCGACATGCTGTCACCCCCGGGCGTGCTTCGCCGGCGCTGAGCGCCCCGCAGATCTCCACGGTTCGTGGCCCGGAGCAAGCACGCTCCGCGTCTCGCCTAAGCACTGTGATCAACACGACAATCCGAGGATCCTTGTCAAGTCTCAGGGGGCGACATAGCCATGTCGAGGACACCTATGACCCAACTGTTGCCGATCACGACAGTGCGGAAGACTTGAGGCAGGTGATTGAGAGACAAGAGCGCGAAGCGGACCGCCTAGAGAATGTCCGTGCCTGCTGTGATGGTAAGCATAGAGAATTTTGAAGTATAGGAATCCTCTTTCCGTTTAACTAACCATGGATCAGGCAAACACGATGTCAGCTCGCTCTCAAGGACCAGCCGGTATAGTCCCAGGATTAACCGGCATTCACATCATCATTAGGCTACCGGTATAGTCCCGAAACTTGCCTCATCTCACGCGGATCTTTCACGTAGTTTTCTTTGTGGTATTCATGACTAGATAATTGGGCCAGACTGCGCTGTTCTACTAGCGACGAGTTTCATTTGTGCAATTCTTCGTCATGCATTGCTCTCGTTTCGTCGATTCATCTGAAGCAAGTGGAGTTTCTCGGCATCCGATGTTACTGCATCAATACTATCTTATTCTTTTCTTTGGCTCGGGTTTCAAAATTGCTCGCACACCGGGCTACCCTCCGTGTCATTATTATCTATCACTCCCGCCACCCTGTCTCATGGTCTCTATCCCCGCTCCTGATCGGTGTTCGGTTGAGTGTCCTTTTTTTCTTAATACCCTATAGTGCCTCCAAAAGACGACCACAGACTTTCCTATGTTGACTATCCTGCCGTCTTGAGACTACAGAGTCTTGCCGTTCTCTAATCGAGCTTCATCTTCGTTTCTATTTCAATGTTCGGATCTCTTTCAAGCCAACTATCCTTTGTATTTGTCTTCTTGAGCTACTTACTGAATCTGTAATGAAAGTGCGGTTGACATTGGTGGTGGTATGAATGAAATCTGCCTACTCGTAGATTATGGGCTCTTTGGTCCAGGGAACAAGCAAGATTTGAATTCATGATTCCTTTTTGTCGTACGTAGTAGAGGAGCAAACAGCGACTAACCAGTAGAGTTACATAATCAACCAAGAGTGGCGATCCATCCCACCCGGAACTCCAGCCTTATCTTCCGAAACGCGGAGCCGTACCTTCATACCTGATTTGGCCAAAATCCCGGAGACTTTTCGGAGAGATATAAGAACCCCAACTTCTAAGTAATTGCTGGTGCGGTCACTCCGTTCAATTGAAGTCACGATCTGGCTGGATTCAGGAATCCAGCAGACAGTGAACTAAGCAGGATAGGTCCACTCCTATCTGAAAAAGAGAGGTAGAGGAGAGAGGTACACCGTCTCGGATAGTTAGTACCTAATTCTAGGTTCGCGGACAGATTTGATCTGATCGCTGACTCACGTCTTTTCCTTACAATTGCCCTTCTCTCACTAGAAAGATCTATTCTGGTCCAGTGGAGGCGATTGGGGAGGACTTCCTAACGATCATATTCGGGATCAGAGACCAAGATGGCATCCCAAGACTACCCTACCGTTCGGGAGCGCATCGTGGCTCTATTGGAACCTACTGTGTTGCTCTATCTGTCGTCTTTTGGTATGTACCTTCCTCTTGTTGTTTGTTTGGTACGCATGCAATTCGCTTCACCTTGGGTGCGTTTCACTCGTTTTGTGCTATCTAACAACGTGTCTCGTGACTCACTTTCCTAGGATATCCCGTTACAATGTCTCTATTCCTTCTTGACTATCTAACATATCAACATACTAACAAGCAAATAGAATACCTGCGCGTCTGTCTTGAGGCCGTCTTTCTACGCGGAGAGTTGCTATCGCCGCTGTTCAGGACCTCGAAGCTTCGAGATGAGTCGTTTGGGAGGTTCTGGGTGAAGTTTTCGGGTGAGTTGAGTTGGCTTTTGAGGCTCTTTCGTTTTCTTGGTTTTATTGTTGCTGTGGATTTTATTTGATCTGGTCTTTGATCTTATTCTGTTGTTTTGATATCTTGCTTGACCGTTGTTCTATCTCGTGCAAGTTGTTTCGCGCCAATTGGGGCTACAGTTCATAAGCTCAGGATAGGGATGTTTTTGAGTCTTGCAGTTTGATTTCTTTTGGCGGGAACATACCCCATTTACGCCTTTGTCAAATTTACCTTATTCCTGACCTGCAATTCTTCGGAGCCTAGTACTAACATCAACATCTCATCACAGCCATCGACCCCAACGCCGCTCCACAACAACCTCAAGGCTCCGCAGCTCTCATTCCCCCTCTTCTCGCCCGGGCCTCAGGGACCGTCCTCGACATCGGCCCCGGTAGCGGCACTCAAATCCCCTTACTCAAAAACGCCCCTGCCATCCGCACCATCTACGGCGCAGAGCCCTGCATCGGCCTACACAACGAGCTACGCAGACGCATCCTCGCCGCAAACCTCCAGGATAAATACCACATTGTCCCCTGCAGTGCCGAGAAGCACGCTCTCATCCCTGCTCTCCGAAAAGCCGGCGTCGACCTCCCCGCCGAAGGCAACACAGGCATCTTCGACACGATCCTCTGCGTGCGCGTTCTCTGCTCCGTTCCAGACCCAGATCGCACCATTGCCGGTCTATACGATCTGCTCAAGCCAGGCGGCCAGCTGCTCGTCACGGAACACGTAGTGAATCCATGGCGGAGTGCGAAGGGAAGTATCCTGGCGCGCTTGGCGCAGGTGGTGTATGAGTTGTTGGGATGGAAGTTCTTCATGGGCGATTGTCATATGACTCGGGATACGGCGAAGTCGTTGCGGAAAGTGGCGGAGAAGGATGGTGGGTGGGATGTTGTGGAGTTGGAGGAGCATTTTGGGTGGTCGCCCATAGCGTATATTTCGGGGAGATTGGTGAAGAAGGCGTAAGTTTTCAACTGAGGTGATATGGCTGGCGTTATTCTCGATTGTTGTTGAATGATCATTTTCCTTCTGAGTTGGGGAGGGGAGCGGTCTATATCGCTAATTTCAGAGGCTGGTGTCGAGAAAGGTACTGGGGTTGAGGAGAAGAGTCATGACTAGTCGGTTGTATCTACAATTGCATGTGCTGGTTGTAGCTCATAACTGCTATAGATGAGACACGCAACAGATTAAAGTAGAACACCATTCTATATTATATATTCTATGCGATGTGGGTATCTTAGGACATGAAAGAGGCTCTCAAGAGACAACATAGGCGCAGACCCGCTGCGCTGGTTAAAAATAGAAAATCATCACAAGCGAATCACCGATCATAACAGCATCACATCACATATATGGTTAGCTCAACATGGCTTCGGTCGTCCTGGAGGCCACCAATCGAAGAGGTCCAGCGCCTCTGGTGTCCAGGGACCCTTTTCATCCTCTTTGCTCTCAGGCTGTTTCGACACATTGGGCCTCGAGATCGCTCTGTTCCCACCACTGCTTCTTAGTGCTGTTGGGTCTGAGACTGTCTTTCGGAATGTCTTTGGGGATTTTCTCAGCGGATGACCGGATGGAAGGGGTATATCTCTGACTGGAGCCTTTCGACTCGATAGCTCATTTTGTCGCACCGTGTTTTCATCGGGATCGGCAGCAGGACTGGGGATAGCGCCGCGACGCACACTGATAGACGGTCGTGCTGGTGGGTTCGAAGTAGAGCTATCCGCCGGATGTGGTGGAATAGAGTAGAGAAGAGTCCTCTGCTGATCAGACGAAGACTTAAATTCTCTTGTAGCGTTTGAGCTCGTGGGACGAATTGAGGATGGTGCATCGATCATCTCATTGAGAATAAACAAGGTCGAGTCTGAGGGGACAAATCCGGCTGGTGTTGATTCATTGGCTGGGGTGTTCTCATCACTAGGTAGGTTAGCAAAAGCGTATCTGCCGTGAAATCATATCTACCAACCGGGGTCTGTTTGGAGGCCCATCGGGCGTTTGCGTCGTCGAATCGCTTGCTGGAACCTTGTCCGCTTTCTTCGATGCTGCTTCCAACAGTGCGCTATACATCAACTTTTTCCGTGGCTTCTCGCTGGAGAAGCGAAGTGCGTTTATAGGAGTGTCATTGGCTGCTTCTTTAGAAGTAGACCGGGATGTGAATGATGAAGCCTTGGCTAAGGATGCCTTGGCTGTGTCAGGTTTCCTCTTTGATCGATTCTCTGGAGCGCTGGCAGGGACTGGGGGATCTTTCCTTGATGAGGGTCTAAGATTGATATCTTCTTTATCTGGTCGATCCTTTGACACTAGGTTCGACTTTGTCGGTGGAGCCTGCGGCGCTGGTTCTTCGAGGTCAATCACCACAGGTCGATTGCGGATCTGCTGGTTGGGGTTCTTCTTGTGAAGTACGTCCTCTGAAGGCAGAGGTTTCTGCCGTTTCGTAGGCCTTTCGAACGACTTGTTCTCATTCTCATTCTGCCGTGGTCGTGGCTGGGGATGGCATTGTTCGTACGGTGATACTGGGGTGATTGCCCGTCCAATAGATGTTCTCTTGATGCCCAGAAGCTCGTTCAATGATTTGAGTGGAGCTTGCGACCCTCCTGTAGACTTGGATATTGACGCTCTGGAAGACTGTGGTGTGGAATTATTCTGCGGTGGGGATCCTTGAGATGTCTTCTTCTTTTCAAATAATCCAGATAAATCTGTCTGCGTCTTTTCCATACATTCCCCGACTTGGATCAGAACTCCCTTGTCCAATTCTAACTCATCCCCGTCCTGTATTTCTTCACTCTCGCGCCAGTGAAGGTCTCCGATGAAGTTTCCAGGCGTGTCATAGACCATAACCCGCTTGTTGAACGTATGGAATCGAAGAAAGCCATCGTGCCATCGCTTTGCTTTACGCCTGAGGTCGTGGGAATAGAGACACCGGAACTTGATCACAGGTGCCGTATTTTGTGTCAGAGGCGTCGACAAGCTGGGAGTACTGCGTGCTGCTGGAGAGAAGGGCGTCGACATGGCCGACCAAGGTCGTATGCCTGGTCAAGAGCATCACCTTCTCCGATCTGAAGACTGGAGATTTGTCGCGATGCGGGGGACGTGTCGACGCGTCAGGCCAAGACCGTCTAACAAAACCAACGCCCCTGGGACCTGAGGGGCCGTAAAGTCCATCAGCCAGTTAACTGATTCATGGAAGAAAGCGGCTCCAACCTTACTTATCTAATTAAAGATTCTCGGTTACGTTAGAAAGTTCGTGGAACTGAAAACGGAGATACAATCCGAGACTGGATCCAGCTTCGTAAGTTAATTACTAACTCCAACTAAAAGTTCCCCTGTAGGTTCATTCCCATAATGTTCAAGTTGTAATCCGACAGGGAAGCCATTGGTACCGATGCGCTATTCATTAGTAGATCCTGGCACACAGCCACTCCTCTGTACCAGACGAATTGTCCTTCTGCCGCTCATTTGTTGGCGATCAGATCATCATGAGTGCCGAAAGAGCCCTGTAACCGGATGGATGCTCCGCTTTTCAATAACATCAGCGCCTGTCAGCATTCAACGATCGGCACACTCCCCTCTGTATCACACTCGCAGTTCTTCTAGGCGAGAAAAAAAAATAAATTATAGTATTCTTCGCGTTACATTGGACAGGAACCTCGTGGTGGACCGACAGATGGTGGTGCTGCCTGGATCGGAGCTTTCCAGCCTCCCACCTGAACCTTGCAGGGGTTACTCTCATCGTGGCTGCGCCGCTTGACCAAATGACATATTTAACGCTTTGAAGACATTAGGCCCCCGTCGCATTTCTCTTCCTTTCGTGGGGCTCTGTCATTCTCTCAATCCCACTGAATTTTTTCCATCTTCCCCCTCTTAGTATATTCCCAACGTCCCCCGCATTATCTGCAGACTCCTTTGTGGCTCTGGCGTGAGCGTCACAATAGTAAGGCAAAATGCAGGCAGTACACAGGCAGTTTGGGAAATTTATGAAACGGTCGGCCGATGACAGCCAGGTCTCGGTGCTGTTGAAGGATTTTGACGATGCAGATAAGCTCCTGACAAAAGTACATTGACTCCCAACTCTGTGCCATTTTAAGCATCCAGTTCGTTCTATGCGTTCGAGACAGCTAATTCTGAATGATAATCTAGATAATTGACTCATCCAAAGCCTGGCGTGACGCATGGTCGTCTATCTTAACTTATCAATCTCGATTGGTCGCCGAATTCGAAGGCCTGTACGCGCCCATAGTCGGGTCCTCTGAAGTCTCTACGCAGAGGGAACCGGTTCTTACACCCGAGAAGACACTAGCAAGGACAACTAGGCTGCGCGAGGAATATGATGACCTAAGGAAGGATTTATTGGAGGTGATCAACTCTGTTGACGATAAAATGATTAGACCGGCCACGCAGGCCAAAGACTATCTGGTCCCGCTGAAGAAGACGATCAAGAAGCGAGAGGACACGAAGGTTCGCGTTGAAATCACTCTAAAAGGCCGGGACTTGCTAACAATTGCATGGTATAGTTGGATTTCGAGCGATACCAGAGTCGTGTCGACAATGCCCGAAAAAAGACCAAACGTTCAGACCGTGATAATGCTGCATTGGCAAAAGCAGAGATGGACTTGGCGAAAGCGAAGGAGGTATGATCTGCTTTCCTCAGATATATCTAGTATTTCGGATGCTCACCGCAGAAGATCTACAATGGTGCCGATGAGAACCTGCGACAGCACCTACCAGGAATCATCTCAGCCGCCTTCTCCCTCCTTCCGCAGCTCCTAGTTGCGCAGATCGAGATCCAGAACACTCTGCTCGCTAATTGTTATACCTCTCTTTATAACTATTGCGGCGAGGAAGGATTCCCGTCCCCACCAGCTGAGATGGACCAAATCATCAAGGTCTGGGAGACCGACTTCCTTCCTATCCAGCAGCAGACAGAAAGCCTCAATCTTATCGCCAATGGTAAAAGTCGGCTACAGGTCAACGGCCGCAATGGTTACCATGCAAATGGTCTGAACCAGCGTCGTCCGAGCAGTCAGATGGAGAACAAACCTGCCCTGTCCCCTGGGCCCCGCGCTCCTCCATCACCAGTGTACTCCACAAAACCGCACATCAACAACCTTCCCTCTCCTTCTGCGTCCGTCTACCTCACCCCAAGCGCACCCAGCCCGCATATTACGCCTACACCTTCCGCGTCAGACTCTGATTACTCGAATTCGAATTCGCAACCCACGATATCCTTCTCGCCCGCTGCTCCCAAGACAGATTATTTTGCTCGCGACAGACAGTCCTCAGCAGCGTACCTCAGCCCTAGTGGTGCCAGCGCGATGACCTTCACGAAGAAGAAGCCTCCACCACCGCCTCCCCCTCGAGCTGCATCTCCTGCGATGTTCGTCACGGCCCTCTACGACTTTGCAGGGCAGGGTGCAGGGGACCTTTCATTCAGGGAAGGTGATCGAATTCGCGTGATTAAGAGGACCGAGAGCACAGATGATTGGTGGCAAGGTGAGCTCCGGGGCGTGAAAGGGAGCTTTCCGGCAAATTATTGCGAGTAGGATATTATATTATTCACTGCTGTGAATTTCCCAGATCAGTTTCGGGTACTTGGTGTCCTCTGTTTCGGAGAAGTAACTCATGCATTTGCATCTATCTTTCAATTCAGCGGAATCTGCGATATTTCTGGTCTATCTGAGGGCTGATGGCCGATTGATATGTGATCGCACGGGATATTTTCGCAACCTACGATCCACGGGCTAGATGATAATAGGTTAATAATAATACATATTTATCAAGCAAAGCAACACAAGGAAATGCAAACCCAGAATGAATATGCGAATCTTTGATCTGTGTCGCCTTGTGTCGACTTTTGCGATAATTCCCAAGACTTTTGAAATTGTACCAGGATCTGATAGCACTCACGGTGTTCAGACGTGAGCCTAAGCAGTTATATTTGGATGGTTATTCAACAGGACGGTCGCCCTCCGGCTGCGTATGGTGCTTTTCTCTACGATACAAGGTCTGCCAGTGTAATGCTAACTATATCACGCCATCTCCTCAACACACGATAGTAAGATACAAGTATGAGAATAATCATGGATGCCATCCGATCCAAGCAGTTTATGGCACTTAGTGGAATCGATTCCAACTCAGATAATAAAAGTGAAAAAGCCGTAATTGCGACTCCTTGTGGTTTTCTCACTCTATAAGAAGGCTGGCTCCGAACTGTCGGAAGTAGTGTTTTGTTGACGTCGGCTGCTCAAAAACATGTCAACCATACGTTTGCTACTGATAGTTGACTGGAGGCCCTGAAGTTTCATATGGTTCTCCGACATCACGTTACCATAGGAAGGAATTGAGCTAGTTCTTGAGTTTTCTTTGGCTGACCTCACAGTATCCCTGCGACTGCGGATTGACTGAAACTGTACCCCCTTTGCGTCTCCTCCATCGCTAGGTTGTCTAAAAGGGCTATTTCGATGCTGTTCACGGACGGAGTATCTTTGACGAAGTCTATTTGCTTCTCTTCTCGGAGTAGGTGACTCCGGAATCCGGATTGAACCATTCGACCGAGAACGGGTCAGAGACTGGCCTATATCTGCCTCCACTTTTGAAGAGATGGGTGATGTCTTCGGAGGATCAGCAGAGACCCCGAAGACATCAGCTTGTTCATCGAGACCAGACACTTTTTCCGTATTGGAAGACGCTGAAGTGAGTGTGTTTCGCGGGCGATAGAGTGGCCTTGAAAAGTTGCTCTGGGTTGGAGCTTGCAATTCCACCAAAGGACTCCGAGGATTCCGAGGACTCCGACTCTTGGAGATGCTTTCATCTACAAGACTTTCAGGATGCTGTACCTCGTCCTCAATCTGTGTCTCTTCCCTATAATGCTCCCTTGCGACTGGCTGAGTAGGTAGTACAACAGATCCATGCCTGTCAATTCTAGCTATTTCGGAGCTCATCCACTTTTGCCAATCCCCGCTTGGTCTAACGGGCACAATGGTGGGCCGAGAACCATTCGCTCTTCTGGGAGAAACGTACTTTGTTCTGCGGCTTTCAAAAATCGTAGCCATGCCTCGCGTGTCTGCAGATCTCGGTGAATTATCAATATTAACTGTTGCTCCCTGCTGCTTGGGGGTGTTACCGCCTGTCGTTCTGGAGTACACGCTTGGAGAGTCTGGTTCGGCTTCTCCACGAACAAGCCTGGAGATTATAACGCTTCCAGAATCGTCATCAGAATAATCTAGAGCCCTATCCATCGAAGCCATGGCCCGCCTGTATGGACTTGGTGTTTCTGGCTTGCAGTAAGGAGGCGTTGGAAAGAACGTAGACCCGGATTCTCTCAAGGCTGGAGATCGATGGTGTGATGTTCTGCTCTGGTGCTCGTTTTGCTGCACTTGAGATTGACTTGGATAAGGATTCCGCACTGGGGATGGACTGTGTGTGCTGAACGGTCGTACATTGGCCGTGAAAAACGACGCTGTTGACTTCATTGACGACTCACTTGGAACCTGTCGAATACTACGGCTACTGCACAAGGAGTAAATAGATGACGCTCTTTCAGGAATGGGTTGTCCTCCTGGAACATTACCAATAAGTATTTGTTCGTCTTGCTGTAAGGCAGCATTATCGATTCGCTTCATCAACGCGGAGTAGACCCGTTGAGTATCGACAGAACCATCCAGTTTATTGGCGCTGGGTCTTGCCCTCAGAGGTTTGCTGAATACAGAATACCCCCGCCTAATATAGCTTTGAGGGCTAGCAAAGCCAGGCGATTGTACAGCATCTCCATGCTCTCGGATAATACATAAAGAATTTCTGTCTGCAGGGTTTCTGGTCGTAATGGTATTGGCTACAGTGGAATCTGTCCAGCTGGTCACGCGGGAGTTCGACGTGCAAAGACTTTCAGAGCTCTGCATTATCCGTACAGTTGGAGCTTCGCTGGTTCTCCCATCCATAGAACCGCGGTAGTGATCAGGATAGCCGTATGCCCCTTGTGAACAGGCTTTCTCAGTTGGAGTCTCAGGCAGGCTTTCAGGATCTGTTCCTATTCGAGACGAGATATAATCACCTAACTGTGATTGAGGAGAGTGTAAATTCTGTGGTGGCAGCCTGTGCTCCGTGGATTTTGTCCGTCCGAAGACGCGTTTCAACCCTCTCTTGATTGTAGACACTGACAGGGTCCGGACTTTTGTATGGAAACCCCCTCTTCTCATATGTTCTGACCAAGAAGGAGCAGCACCAACTCCAACACCAGATTCGCTTGACGCTCGAATAGTCCTTCTCAATGGCTTTTGTCCCCGTCTGTGTTTCAGAGCAAGGATAGATGAGCGACGTTGTTGTTCTTCGTGGTCTCTGAGGAACTGATCCCGAGCGAGCTGTATTGCTGCGTCATGACTTTTAGTATGCCTCAGAGACTGTGAGTATTGGTTTCTGCCTTTGAAAAAGGATATAGACCGTCTCAGGGTGGCATATGGGGCGTCATTCACAAAAAGATCCCTTTGCACAGGACTTCCGCTTCCCGGGCCAGCTGTTCCATTGTCGGTGAAATTCGAAGTACGATGCCTAGTGGAGAACATCGATTTGGCCTTGCGAAGGCGGCGGTAAGATGAAGGAACAGAAGAGTCACCGCCATCTGGACCTTGAAACTCACTGATTGGCGGCAAGATACTGGCAGCAGTCGGAGAGTTAGTATCTTCCATGACAGAACCAGCGGTGAATGGTACTGATGGCGACACGCTGCACATTGACATCTGGCTCGCAGAACGCCCCTCATCTGAAAATCGAATGCTGGGTGGACGGCGTCGTTGAGGAAAGGCATTGACTTCATTTCCGTTCATATAATCAAACGATCCCCGTGAATCGCCTGAGGATCTCTCGTTCGCACGCTGGAATGCACGGGAAGCGGCTGCGAGAGCATGGTGTTTGGCTGTCACTGGATCTAGAGGCTCTGGCACTGGAGGTATCTGACGACGTCTCTGGACCGATGATGTGGATTTGGCACGTCTTAATCGGCCTTTTGTGTCATACGACATTCGCGTATTCATGTTTGATGAGACAGGGATAGAGTATATAATTCTGGATGATGTACTCTGATGCAAGAATGCAGATCTGTACCACTAATAGAGGTGGTGCTTGTAAGCTTGATATGTACAAGCGTATGTGAGGTGGAAACACCGACGCCATGTATGCCCTTGTCGATACTATGAGGTTGAGTGCGAAGGAGACCAAACAGGTAGCTGCCATCTTGCAACAATGTTGTTTCCTGACTGTACGGGTAAACAGAGATTCCAACACACGCGTTATGAAGAAGGAGCGATCATATCATCTTGCCAATCGGGTCATATGGTAGCTTCTTTTCCTATTGTGGACGACGAGCGGTTCCTGAACATCCGTCATTTTCTCCTGAAAGCAATCTTCTCTGCACGGAGACCAAAGCAAGGCAACTGTCAACGGATCGCCTTTGACCCCCTAGGTTAAAATGCATCAATAGAGAAAGAAGGCACGAGTAAACATTAGAGAACCTGGTACAAAAACATATGTGTGAAATTAACGGGTATCATCTTTGTTTTCTATCGTATAAATTCGGCCAGAAGTAGTTAGTTAACTAAGTTAGTTAACATACCTGTGGGTTGCTGACTAATATTCTCTTGATGAATCCCGAATTATCTCTACCTGCCGATTTTGTAGCGGCTGATGTCATCGCCTGCAACTGCCCGCAAACAGTCGGTACTAACAATTGGAAGCCTGAAACCGATGTTAGCTATGGACTGGGATAATTTGTGCTTTAATGTGGCAACATTCGTAGCAGGGGTGTTTATACTCGACTATGGCGCCGACAAATTCATCGATCACACCGTCATCCTCGGACGGCATCTAGGTGTATCTCAGACGCTAATTGCATTGCTAACAGCGGGTGCTGAATATGAAGAGGTTAGTACTCCATTCCATGTCCTTAAGATCTGATAGTAATCCGGCTTGACAGCTCGCCGTCGTTGTGGCTGCAATGTTCCAGCAAAAGGCGCCTCTAGCACTAGGAAATGTAATGGGCTCGTCCATCTCCAATATCCTAGGTGCCTTTTCTCTGGGCCTTCTATTCCATCGTGGCCCTATGGATTTTGATAGAAGCGCGAAGATCTACACTGCTGCGCTATTCGTCGTCACAACCGTCTTTGTTGGACTGGCGTATTTTGGTCAATTGAATAGCTTGACAGCTGGAGTACTTATGACTATATTTGTGATCTATGTCGTCTCAATTGGCTACGCTATCTACAGAGGAATAGCTGCGCCCCCAGAATTGTCTGATTCGGATAGTGACAGCTGCAGTGAAAGTGACGTGGAAGGAACACCAAGATATCCCAGGCAGATTCAAAGATCGGCCTTGGAGACTTCTGCCTTACTACCAAGTGAGAGTGATACGGCTTCAGAAATGTTCGACCGCAACGGTTCTCCGTTTCGAGGTCCCGTATATCATATCTGTCAGCTTCTCGTGGGACTCCTGACGCTATCTTTATCTGGATACATGCTTTCTCACAGTGCGGCCACAATCGCCGAATCCCTTCATATTTCTGGAACAGTCCTCGGCCTTACTATATTATCATTCGCTACCACTTTGCCTGAGAAGTTCGTTGCCATTCTAAGCGGCTCCCGAGGACATAGCGGAATCGTGGTCGCTACTACCGCTGGAAGTAATATCTTTCTTCTCACGCTATGCATGGGAATTGTCGCGTTGGATATGCCTAAAGATAAAGCGGATACATTCGTATTATTTGAGCTTGGAATGACGTGGTTGTCCTCTGCGTTGTTCTCCGTAGTGATTTTTCTGCGTCTGGGTCGTCTCGCTGGCTTCGCGCTTCTCGCATTGTATATTGTGTTTCTAGTTCTTGAGTTCACCTTATATAGAAGATAAACTCAACCTAAAATGTATAATATAGTTACTTGTTTGCATTGATGTCATTTCTCTGGGCTATCGTATCACTTGAGGCCGATGGCGTCGCAGAAGATAGGGTTGATAAGGTCAAGAATAGAAGAGTTCCCAAGTGAACCTTCTAATTAACTAATATTGCGTCCTCCCATCGCTGTAGGCATAGAAGACTGGCGGTGGGTACCTAAATGATGCGTCATAGCAAGCAGGCACCAGGCACGTAGTACTACTACTGGCCCCCAAATTACCTCCTAAGGCTTAGCGAAACCCCAAAGTACCACGAAAATCAAAGCTAAAGTGTTGGTTGCCTGCGTTTCATAGCGATTTTTGCTGCCTGTTCCGCGTCAATCTGATTATTATTCTCGATGAGTCATGGCTACTACACTAATAATGACGATGTGACGATGCATCATACTGAGCTGGGGTGGCAGGCGTTCCAGATCGAGTAAAGTAGCAAAGTGGGAGATAACGAGTGCGGTCTTAAAATGATTCGCAGAATTTCAGAAGTTCTAGGTTGCAGCTTCACCAGCGTCTGCAAAATACTCGAGATTCAGTATACTTGAAGCTCCTTATTTTCTAATCTCATATAACAAGCTTCGATATGGCTTCGAGATGGAAGGAGTCATCGGCCCCAGATGAGGATGGGCTCGAAACCGGTCCTAACATACCAAGTGATATCCAGATTGATGGCAGGACACTGGAAGGAGGCGGCCAGCTCGTCCGGAATGCGTTGGCTTTATCGGCCCTGACCTCCATCCCGGTCACCATCGACCACATTCGCGGAAATAGAAATGGAAAGACCGGCTTGAAGGGTTCACACACTGCAGCGATCAGATTCCTTGCTGAGATATGCGGAGGTGAAGTTTTGGGTGCAAATGTCGGATCATCGCAGATAACTTTCCTTCCCCGAAGAAAACAAACGGATACCCAAGATGCTAGTCCATCCGCCGTTTTGGAGAGACTCACTTTAAACGAACCATATATCAAACCTGAGTACAACATCCGGCAGTCGACGCCAGGTTCGATATTCCTCATCTTCCAGGCTCTGTATCCGTACCTACTGCATGCCGGGGCACGAACTTACGCGCACTGGCCTATAAGACTGAACATCACCGGCGGGACTAATGTCTCATTTTCGCCTTCATATGACTATATTGCGCAGGTTCTGGTTCCCAACTTCGCCAAGTTAGGTCTGCCTCATCTGTCGGTCGACCTGCACAGGCGCGGATGGGCAACTGGACCACTCGATCTTGGTTCTGTGACCTTTGTGATCTATCCGCTGGGGAGCAGCCCAACAAAAGATTCTACAGGCAAGGAGAAGAAATCTTCTGATGAACAGACCGATGAGGCAGCTCGCGCTGCGCCACTCTCTCCATACCAGGGTCTAAACTCGACCGGGTCCATCCCTAAGTTCCCATCCTTCAACATCAGAAACTGCAGGCGTGGTACTATCACTGGCATAGACATCACAATTCTGGCACCAGAGATTCCCCTGCAGAGTGATGCTGTTTCCGGCGATAACTATAATAGAACAGCCAGACTCGGGACAAGGATCACGGGAACCTACACTGTCCGCTCGTATTTGCAGGCGGAAACGTGCCGGGTTCTGGCCCATGCATTGGCCTCAATGCCTCACAGTCTATTTCCTCACGGGGACCACAGAATCCCTATTAAGATCCACACGTCTGAAGCTACAGGTCACCGTACACGCCTCTACATTCTTCTGGTAGCTCATACTTCAACTGGCTTCAGACTCGGACGCGACGCCTTGCTCGGTGACCGTTCAGACAGCGAATCTAGAAAGGTTGAACGTGAGTCCGGCAGACGCAGTGAAAGAGGCAAAGGTCGCTCTTCGCATATTAATTCAATCCCAGATGGCATGCAGCCAAGAATCCAAAGGCTGATTGATAGATGTGTATCTGACTTTACTGATGAGTTGTCGCTGCAGCGTTCTGAAGGTTCGGATGGCGACGAGAGAACGATCAGCCACAGCCTGCAAGCTGTAAGCAAACAAAAACCATGCGTTGATGTTTTCATGAGGGATCAAGTGGTTGTTTTTGAAGCTCTTGGGAAGCTCCAAAGTCCCAGCACGGAACCTGTGATCTCAGTTGGTATGAGTGATGGAATCGAAGAGAACGAGCAAGATTGGAGCATGCATACTCGAACAGCAACGTGGGTGTGTGAGAAGATTCTGGGAGTCAAACTCTGAATTCAAGGTGGCATGATACTGTACATCAACGAACGGGTCGACATACCCCTGGTGCAGCCATACGTGAATGATGACTGCCGTGCCTCCATGGTCAACTGATGCACTGATCCTGAAGCCATCATCAGCCAAAGATAATATCAGCGCAGCTCCTTCTTCCTTCGAGTAAGAATCTATACGGATGAGAGACATGCCGATGAGTCGATCCTCGGTCTCTGACAGCTCCGCAACATGGAAGCCGGGATCACGAAACATTCGCAAACTTTATCGAGGCAGAATTAAGTTCTTAACATCCATAAAACGGCCGTGCATTTCCTGGATGATGGTAGCTCTCTGATTAATCCGATAGCGTCCGGGGTCAAACAGGCACACCCCTGGATATCACATTTTCTCGGACAAAGCCCTTTCGGGCCTTACCGACGAAGAACCTCGAAGCCACAGTGCAACGCCACTAGGGGAGGGAGCCAAGTCCTCAACAGCCTCCGCATTATGAGCCTTTCGAATGCCATACCGAAGATGACATGACATCGGCCAGGTACAAAACATCGGCCAGTTATCTAGGTGGGTATCTCGACTGCTCGAGCCACCACGTGTTGTGGAGAGTTGTTCGTAAGCGCATGCGCAAACATCGTTACATCCTAGACCGCAATTCATCGGCAAGAGGAAGAATGCCGTCTTAAATCGACCATTCACACCGGATCACCCAACCTAAATTAAATTAAAGCCGAAACGAGGAAGAAAATCGAACAAAGCACCATAGCGACCACCGGCACCATTGACGGCTCTCGGCTCGGGCGGATCCAGAACTGCACCGCGGATCCGTCGGCCATGATCTCACAAAGATGATTGGACGAAACCTAGAAATGACTTGCGTGGAGGGACACGAATGCAATTCATAATCAATCGTTGGCGAAGGATTTAAGTCCACCAGCGCTATCATGTATATCAGATTCAGATCCATGGATGGCCACGCGTCGGGGGAAAGGGACAAGAAAGCCTGCTTGTAGAGTAACATAAATCGATAATTCTGCAGTATCCGGGAGAATACTAAGTCAAGGAGAATCAAAATTAAGTTTACCAACAATGACTGGAGTGGATGACTTCGGTATGAATCCTAATCCAGAGTAAGTAATTGATGATCACTCAAACCTACTCTCTCGACCCATATCATACCAAAATCAGTATCACATAAGCAGAACTTTAAACAACAATGTGGCTTGCCCCCCTTCGCAGGATGCGTCACGCCATACCGTAGACTACTGACAAGGCAGCAATTTTTCCTTCTCTTCCCTTTCCCTTCCTTGCATCTGTAACTCTTTTGTCGTGGCGCAGTAGCCGCGGAAATCAAAGGAAAGTTTAAACCCACACCAGGTCATCTTCCCTAGTTCACCCAGATAAGGCGCGATACGTACACCTCCCCTCTCTATCCAGCCCAGATGGAGCCGAGTTAGGGCTTCGGATCGGATATCGCCAGTAGCAGATTAAGTGAAACTTAAGTGTGAAGTATAATTAATCCATTCCGTTACACTACATTAAATTTAATTAACTATTCAAATAGGCTTTTGAAGAGGTGACATGTCACATTCCTTTCAGTTGATTTTCATCAGGGAGATTAATACGTAGAGTACTTACTGTATGTAGTAAGAACTCAACGTAATTTAACTTCGGGGTTGAAGTTTAGTTAAGGGAGAGGAATCCCTGTATGCGTATTCGTATTCGACTCTGCGATGCACCGCCACGGTTACAGTCTGTGTAGTTTAGAGGTGGTGTGAAGACAGGAGTGGTTTGATTGTAGCTATAGATGGGTGTTATCCTTGTGGTTATTGAGAGGTTTTGAAGTATAATTGGTTATTTTATTGCATTGCGTGAAGGCATTGATATGTCAGGCTACGGAATCGGCAAATGAATTGAAAAAAAGACGCTTTTCTTCTACAAGAGCAGGCATTGCACTATACCTACCTAAGAACCAACCAGTTAGGAAGTTCTCATTCGTATCCCCAATCCAAATCACTGTTAACCTAACTGTGAGATATTAATGTATACTCTCCCTTCTACTGCGTAATATAGAGTCCTTCGTATTCGTTGAAAGATGTCATATGCTCTATTCTACCGTGGTACGAGTCCAGACTCCCTGCCCTGACTAACAAATGCAATTTGAATATCGGAGAAAGTAAATGCCCCGGTAAGTAAATTATTAAGTTCACTGTCCTGAGCGGTCAGGTTTCAGAATGTAAGTGTCATTTTGTCTCTGCACTTCCCCCTTCCCCCTTCCCAGTCCCTTCCACTTCAAAGTTGAGATTTAAAGTATGTTAGATTAGACGTTAGAATCGACTGACGTGAGTCTGGGTCTAGAATTGAAAAATAGTGGAAAGGAAGGTTTACATCTCGTATCGTTGGATGGGGTACGGAACAGGAAGGAGGAGGATTGGAGGAGGGCCGCGATTGACCGTTTGCGGTTATCCGAGGGGGAAAAAAAAGTGCGGAGCGGAAGAGGAGTCCGATATGACATCTTCGATTTTATATATCTTGAAGAAATTATACTGTGTACAATTATCATTATTATCGGTTCACATGTGTACACTTATTATCATTGGTGACAGAGTATCTAATGACCTGCCTTTTGAGAGGACTGCGCCCTGCATACCTCTCGCCTCGCAAGGTTAACTACATCGAGAAAAGATCGTTCGCTATGGATGGAGATTGGACAGATGGCGAATCGGATGGATTCTTGGCGAGAACTCGAGGTAGAAGGCATAAGCGGCATAATTGACGTTGTTCGATTCGCCCTTAGACTAGATGGCTTCTGGAACGGTCCTCAGCCTCAAAATCCCGACCGAAAGGGAGAGAGAGCAACAGGGGTAAGGGGACCGTAAGGAAGCGTTTCTCTGGATCTGAAGGACCAAAACAAGTGGATCCGCCACCGTAAAACGAGCCTCTTAGTCGCATGAGTGGGAACTTCTGGAATCTGGACGGAACTACGGCTTGAGAACGAAGACTTGCCACAGACTCAAGCCACACTTGTCTCACATTAATGTGCAATTTCCTCTCCGCCCCAAAACCCGCCGGACTAACAGCCCTGGCGCTGCGGCTGAAGCCAGATGGCATGTGGGATGTGGATATGTGGCTGAGCCCAAGTTCAGACGGAGACTTTGCTTTCTCGGTCGCAGTGGAATCTGGATAGAAGTAAAATTGACAAGTAGATAACCCAGCAGTGTTTTGTTGTCCCGTGGGTTTGCGGCGTTTCTGATTCACCAGCCACCATGAATCTGCCATGCAGTGTTACCCGAGGAAATAATGGAATTCACCTCTCCTTTGCCAACTTTTTGAGGGAGTAATCCTTACTGACAGTCTTCCTCACACAGAGCCCGCTAGAAAGATCCAGATGGTGGTGAGGCGTTAGGTGGTCGCCGTTTGGAACAGAAACCGACCCACCCCCTATTATTTTCCGAAAGAGTCTGAGAAATTATTAACGGGCTTTTACTGCAGTCAGTTAGTTTAGGGGCTGAAAAATCAAGGTTGTGGTGTCATTGACAGGCGCCTCGACCAGCCCGTTTGTCGAAACCCTAGTGCCAGGGGGGCCGCAGCGCTCCGCTCAGGGCCCTGGCGGGTGCAAATGATCATGACGGACATAATATAGACCTAGAGAGAGAAAAATGCCAATTCATTGGACCCCATTTGTAGGATACGAAGATCAGAACAGATTCTGCCGTGCTGTTGGATACTTTCACCGTCGGATCTCTTTTCTTTTCGCTCTCTCCCCAACCCCAGGCTCTGGAGATGAAGACACTTGCCATGTAAGGTCGCTCTCGATCTCATGAAGGGAGAAGATCATCCCGACTGGGAGGAACTTGAGGGGTAGCCTAAAAGGTGTGGAGGTGAGGTCATGGCCTTGGCATCAAGGCTGTCGAAACAGTCGCCGGCAGCCCCGTGGAGCCGTAATCAATTCGATACCATCGGTACGGGCGGCACACGGCTAGAGGAAATATTATTCACTAAACTGTGGCTGGCATGGCGGAGTACAATTTCATTCTAGCGTATTCTGGACGCTATCGGGTCAATTTCACCGGGGTTATCCGCCAAGGGCCCTGCTGTGGTATCATAATCGCACAAAGGAGATAATTAAAATACATAGAAAGATGTAACAGAACCAAAAAGAAAAAAAAGAAAAATAGGTATATATCATAAAAGACAGAGTTCCCACCCGTCTCGCTTTGTCAATCGTCGTACGACAAAGGCGGCAGGTGGGAAAGCGGGATGGCCCCGCGGATCTGAAAGAGACAACCAAAGAAATAGGCAGAATACAGACGGGGAAATCTAAACATAAACCAGTTCCGTTGATGTTGCTGCGCGCCAGCGGCAGTCCTCATGCCAATCAACCACGCGTAGGGTTCCATCTCCGTCAATTATGCCAATCCGTAACTTTTCCCTACCAATCCCAGAACGAAGGAGAGCGTCGAGATTCCAGATCACGACGCAGACCATCAGCGCGAACACCAGGCCAGGTTGAACGAGCGTCGCTGCCGACAGGGGAATCCCAAAAGGAGAAGGGAAGAAAAGGGGGATTAAAAAAAAGTAGAAAACGCCGTCGCTATCATCCGAAATAACCCTCCGGACATGCACGAATCAGGGAGGTGACAAGAGAAAACATCACTGGCCGTTTCGGTGCATCCGCGAAACTAAACCTCTTCAACCTTGGTCTCTGCTGACTCGCGGGGAGCTTCAGTCCAGTAGGGCCTCCGGTAATCTCTGGGTTGATAGAGCGGAGACGAGAATGGTGACGAGGGCCGTCGTAGTTTCAGAGTCTATAAAATAGGAAGCATCAGCTTGAGCTCACACACGAGATTGGCCCTCAAAGGAGACGAATGGTAATCCAGTATCTGAAAGGGAGGCACCACTCACCAAACAGTCTGAACACTTTCCTCCAGGAATGTTGACACGCCCTCGGCATCCGCGTGGGTAGTTGGCGCAGGAATACATGTTGAAAGCAGTCGAGAAAGACCACAGGAGATAGGATCGAAACCGTATGTTCGTTGATGGAACAGTATGACCCGCAGTCTCCAGTGCAAGGAACGTTCACTCTGCAATGGACTCGGGTTTCCCGTCTTTGTTCTTGTTCTTATTACTGAGCTTCAATCGACGTTCGACAGCTTTGTCGAGCACGCAGTGCCTTCAGTGGATGTCGAGATTGAGAGTCCGTGAGACAGTGGATCTGGTATAAGCGTATTTGAAGTCGGGCAGTGAAGCTTGTCCGGTCGATGTCTCTGGACTCCGCAGTGGATGCTGATACGCTCTCGAATGCTGGCAATGTGTTTTCCACCAGAGGTAGTAGGAGTATGGGCCAGCGGGAGGAAGTCGAGATGCACGACTACTAATATAGCGGCACGGACGGGAAGCGTACAAGGACAATGGGGATCTGAGCGGAGGGGGAACACACGCGATGAGGCCAGGCAATGTGGGATTTATACCGATTTAGACCCGTTGACCAGAGCTGTGCTGGTCAAAATTCTGATTTGTCGAATCCCGGGGGGTCCAGTAGTGGAATAAGCACGAGCATCAAATTTTGGGCTCAGCGCAAGGCACCGCCTGTATAGTTTTGACTCGTAAAAACCGGGAACGGTCAGGCATACGAGACAAGGGTTCTGGGTCAAACTAGTGGTCCAGTACCCATCTAGCGGAGCGGATATCCATCATACTTTATCGAGCTTTCTAACTTACTTCTCGATCTGCCTCCCTCTCCCTTCCGGCCCTGGGATGGTTTCCACTTTTTGCCTCCCCGGGCTCGACTTAGTTACGTTCTGGATCTGTCAAGCACCCGCCATTCGAACATGCAGACATGGGGAAAAACCCGACAGAGGCCAATGAACATTGCGCCAGGGCGTGATGGCTGGGAGATGCCACGGGCCTGACAGTGCCCTCACGAAAGAAAAGCCCGCATCAACATTGCTCACACCTTACAGGCCGCGTGGAGTGCTGGCGCATATCCCTGTCAAAGCCCTAAAATGGTGGATGATCCTGCTGTTATTTCGGTGGCCCACTCGCCGAACAAACAAAGTTACCGTTTCTCACGCGGGAATCCTCAGTTTCGGGTCTGCCTGGAAAAGGATGACTCGACGATAGTGCTGCGTCTGGACCTTTCCCGCACAAAACCGTATCGTTTCGTCCCGCTTCCAGCAGCCTTGTGGATCGATTGAGGATCAGTTGCCCTAGGCTTCCTTTCAGTGCGGGAGCGACCGTCCTAGCTCCGCGATGCGACCTCAGATCTTGAGGAAGACGAGTCTCTGTTCGATGAGGCGGTTCGACTGCATCATTGACAGTCATGCCGTCATGGTCCTATCTGCAAACAGGGCGTAGTGATACCGGTTGGACGGTCTGGCTCTGTGCGGATCCAATGGAATGGACTGGCAAAGTCGTGAAAAGTGCGGAGTCGAGATGCTGGGCAGGCCTGGCAGCAGCCACCTTACTCTCCGCTGCTTCATGTTACCCGTTTATCCTGCCGTGACCCCGGTGACATTCTGTTTGATTCCTGGTCGGTGCCATCGGATCCCGTGCGAATCGAATGACCAAGAGACAGAACAACGAGCATAGTATGCCATGCCCGCTGTCACCTACGCGGCAACTCTGGCTGTTAGGCCCCTCCCTTAATCTAAACATCAAGCCTGTGCCGAGGAATCAGCTCACAGGCCGCGAGTGGGTTCCATTGCATCTACGAACAATAATAATACCTTGATGGTGATGGCTGCTCGTGCGTTGTCATTCGAGACATCCTGTTGGTTTGGCGTCTGCCTGTTTAGTATTGCCCCGGTCCTTTCATCTTCTGTACACGGAACTGGAAGGTTCGGAATGATAACCGGGAGGGATCCTTCTATCTTGGAGAGCTCGAACACGCCGTAGCCGCCATAAGCAATGCAATACATGAGATTATACAAGGCATCCGTTTACGCGGCGCAAGAGACGCAGTCGAAGCGTACAAGCTGGCTATGGACAGGCGGGGCAAGCGGGGGATGTTCTGCAAAGCCCTTATCTGGAGACGCAACTGGCTCGAAAGAGCTTTATTAGGACCGCCATCCAACGCCCTGGCCGCTGTCTGACCTGGCTGACAGCGTCTCAATCCCGTCTTGGTTTCTTCATGGTTCCGCTACACTGGACACTGGGACTTGAGCTATACCCCAATGCTGCATGCAATAGCGAGGATTCTCCACATCCCGACAATTACAGGGCTCTAATCGCATCTGAAACGCCCTTGGTCATAGCGAGGCTGCTTGTTACGCTGACAGAGTATCCATCCGAAGACCTCGTTCTACCAAGCATGATAATTGAACTTATATCCACGTGCGAGTCTGACGCTCCACGGAAGATATCGGCTTAAGATTACGCGTTGACATTACTTTACCTAGTACTCGGGTATCACAGCGTCATAGCGTTCTGTTCAGTCCAGTCCAGTCCAGATCACGCACTAATATGGAGGATGACCGTCTGATCTACATGGGTATAGGTGCCTTTTAAAATTGTCAAAGATACCTTTTGCAGCAAAGTGTCTGTGACCGGCCCGTTGCCAATCAGGGATATCACCTTATTCCAAAAGGAGTATGATCGCGGTTGGTCTGATGGCCATCTACCCATGCCTCAGCATGGCTCAGCCAGGCTGAGTATCACTAATATTAACACTCTACAGCTCTTGGCCGCTTATTCCAGCTACGGAAGTCCACTTTCTAGGAGCTTTGAAGGCGGCTGGTTGTTCAGTGAACATCTCTGTGGTAGGCAATCTACGGAAGACAAGTGCTTCTATGCACTGCTGATAAATATGATCCCTAATGTTACGCACCAGATGACAGGTTCTGCAACGGGTGCGGTGTCAAGGCATCCTCAAAACGAGATTTATTGTCAAGGACATACTAATCATTAATTATTATCTCCTGCATGGATCTAGAATACGGGCTGAGCCCACGAGGGTGCCTAAACCGTGCGGCAGCTAAGCTGAACTGGTCCCCTGCCGGCTGTCTGCGGCTGCCAGGGCCTTATTGTGGTAATTAGATCAACCGTCTGTGCACCACCCTACTACCCCTTTTGTACCCACCATCTAGTAATCATCCAAATGCGGCTTCATATGCAAGCATTCATAATAGCAAGTCATGGTTCATCGAGGGTTTCCTCAGCCTTCCAGAAGCGAGTTCAGCACAAGCCATCCACCAGTGACACCAATTCCAGTGGCTAGAAGGAGGCTAAGGCCTTCCCATGTTGTTGTCAGATATACAAGGAAACCCACTATGATTTCTTTTGTCCTTGCTGCAGCTCTCCGGCTCTCCCAGTTTGGATCGAGCTGGAACGGCGGTAAAACTCTAACATCGTCAGATTGATCGACATGCAAAGCTTCCGGGATTGGTTCCAATGGAACAGAAACGGAGAGAGCAACAGGCCGGTGGTCTGATGTCGGGAACAGAGGGAGAGAGCTGTAGACATGCGGCTGAATACGCCCGCATGGCTTCATCCATGAGGGCAGATCTAAATATAAGATCCGGTCGCACCAACTAGGCCAACGATATTTCGCCCATTTCCACTCTCGGGGCTCGCCGTTGCGTGCCTCCAAACATGCTACTGCTGAATACTTGTAGGTGGGTGGAAAGTTGACCGGCTGTTCTGATAGTCCATGCAGTGTCTTACGCTTTCGCAACTCTCGCGTTAGTTGGTCATTCTCCAAAAGATGAGAGAAATGTAGGGGGCTATGCCGGTCGGCAGTGGGTTGAGGAAAGCGTCTATAATCGTCTTTCAGCGGCATCGTATCAGAGGTGCGATAATTCAGATCTCCGGCAACAAATAGATGCGACCTAGGCGCAAAGATCCCAGAATGGCTCGAGCTATCGTCCGAAGAGTCATCACTTAACAGGGCGACGCTTTCCTCTTGATCATCGGCGGGCGCTCTATTATTCCTTCGTCTGACAATCTTCTTCTTCTTCGAGAAGACTAAACGCTCCACGATGCTCTTCCAGTCCTCATTCCTGCGCTCATATTCCTCCTCCATGGGAGCAAAATGTGCCGCGACAAACGTCAAGTCGACGGTTTCGTTGCGATGATCCTCCACCGTGTAGCCCAATCGCGTCCCCACCGCTCCTTTGTTACCCATCTCGAAAAAGCCCACACCAACTTGGGCTGTCTCGGTCCATGAAATCCTGTCAGACACATCTGCCCTAACGAAGACCATCATAGCCGTCATGCCAGAATTCTCCCTTGTGACCTCGACGTAGTTCACATCGCTCCCCCATTGTTTCGACGACGCAAGGTCCAGAGCACGACGGAAGGCGTCAAAGTACGCAGTGAGAAAGGACCCGCCTATGAACGAATAGGATACCGGTGCAATCTCCTGGAGGGAGAGAACAATGATCTCTGGGGCGCCATATGTCGACTGCTCATCGCTATCCCTTGCGGGCTTGGGAAGGGCGTGGAAGAAGTGTTCTGCGACAAAGTCGGTTTCAATCAAAATCCTGGCGCAATTGAAGGTGAAGATGTAGAGACTGATGAAGCGATTCATGGGGACTTTGTTCTTCCTTCATCCAAAGGAAGGAAAGAGGTCAACCAGCAGCGCTTTAGATATGTAACTTTTTGTCTGGGGTAACAATTAACTTCAAGAGCTGTACCAGACACGAAGTCTAAGTTCCGGCGGTGACGTAGCCTCCCAGCTCTGTTCTCCACGTGCCGGGGAACAGAAAAACACAAAATTCACAGCACCGTGGGTCGACTCCGAACAATACTGGTGTTGATACCTGCCTGACTCTTCCTAGCTATCATCTTCAACACAAATCTATCAACTAGCATGCTATCCTACGTTCTACTACGTATTAGAGACCAAAAAAGGTGTAATAACCAATGACAGGCTCCTTAAGAATACGATAACCCGCGCCCTATAAATCGCTCCTACTTAGTACATCCATAACAGAAAATCTAAGCAAGCACATGATCAAGCATCGAGTGTACCCCATCAGAACCAAAAAAAAATAACAATGTGCCATGTGACCTTCAAAACCCACCGAGCGGAGAACACATGAAAATCATCTGAACTCCACGCTAGACGAAAATCCGAGTCTTGACCGTGAAACCCCTGGATCCACTCTTATCGTTAGCGGACTCCTGATCGTGCACTATGGACCCGAACTGCATGGTGGGTTCATTTCCGTATACGCTAGAAATTAGGCGAAGTGAGAGTGGGAAGAATGTGCGGACCTATGTACGGTTTACAAAAGGAATTCCTGGTAACCTGGAGCGCCTAAGCACTGTTACGTTAATGAATGCATCCTCGAACGTAATGAAGAAAAAGAGAGAAAGAAAAAAAAACAGAGAGAGAGAGAAATTAATCAAAAAGATAAAAGATAAAATATTCGGATGAATTGTATTGCATTATCCGTGAATCGAACACGGGCCTCGTCGATGGCAACGACGAATTCTACCACTAGACCAATAATGCTAGACATGGAGGGGCAGGCGGCGATGTGATTTGCTGCTGCTTGTGATGGAGACCGTTCTTAAGTAATTGATGACCTGAAGAATACACTTTGTAATAAGGAGTTTATGAGATATGCGAATGTTCACGTAGGGTTGGAGGAGATAATAGGTTAAAGGATGGACGGCGTAAAGGAGATAATCAGTGAGCATGAAGTTCCGAAGGTGAGATGGTGGACCGAGTGAAAAAAATGCAGTGGAGGCCAAATGACAGGAGAAGAAACAGAAGGGATTGCTATTTGTCTCCAACAATGCTATTGATAAAGGAGCAAACACCAAGTTCGTTCCAAATAGACTACTTTCGAGTAATATTCGTGGTTCTTCTATCTGATCTTACCCTGGTGCGCTACTATCTTCCTTTCATGCCCATGCAATAACCCCCTCAACCAGAGTCGCACAGATCTAGATGTGTGTCGGTCTTATCCCGAATGAGATAGAGACAGTATGGATGTCTGCAGTGAGACTTACTAAAGGACTATCATCCTGCATGCAGAAAAAACCTCGATGACAAGTACAACCTGAACCGGATGCTAATTCCACCAGTGCCGTGAAGATCCAAATATGACTTATAGGGGAAAGAGCTCAGACGAAGGGGACAATGGCATGGACAAGCTGCATAAGTCTCTTTCCAAACGTCCTTCTCATGCTGTCAGACATAAGACTCACCGCTCATCCTTCTCTCAATAGCCATCTGTATCCATAGTGTGCCACTGCACAAGGCTACCTAGCGCCAGTACGGCAAAGTACGAGAGGATTTAGGGTGTCGTGAGAATCTGCAGCTTCCCCTTTCCGGAAATCCGTTGTTCGGTGAAGGTGGTGAGAACAACTGGTCATTTGACACTTGCAGGAACTGGCTCGAGCGGTTTAGGAAGCAGCATATGACAAGATGGAGGGTGGATAATTGCCACGCTGGTTGATCTGAAGGTATTCAACTCGTATTTCGCGTTAATGAGGTCAGAAGGTTGCATTCTGGAATCCAAAGGTCTCTGGATTAGATGAGAATCTTGGCGCATGACTGATGAGGGAGGGGGAAAGGGGCGTTCCTTCGACCTTACAGCTGGATAGGTATGAACGAAAGAAAAGAACGGACTAGCTTTGAAGCAAAGCCCTAAATAAGTTGATTTCCCCCGGGGTCCCTTGTAATCCATGAAATCCCAGGCTGGTATATGGTGTCACGATGCACAGGGAACGGATGGAGTATCCAGTTCCAGTCCCGGATTCTGTGCTGAGGATCTTCGTCTCTCAGAAATAAAGAGTGCGGCCTTCGCCACGCCTTGGGCATAGAGCGAGATGTCTTATTTAAGCTCAAGTGGAAAGGAGAGGATCGCCGCATGACTCGTTTTTGTTGGAAAATTCAGATAGGTTAGGTAAATGGTCCGCTTCGAATCCATCTTCTGGTTCATGGTGCGCAACAGTAGAAAAGGAATTGATAGCCATGCCTGTGGGACGGTTACTACTCAGGTCAATAACCCCCGAACGGATCATATTTCTGCCCCCGGGCATACTCCATGGACAGCGCTTTGTCATTCATATCACTGGTCAATGCGGGGAGAGAATGATCGCTCTTACCATCAAAACTTGCCATTGTTCTCGCAATCTAACACCAGCTTTAGCACACTGACTACTGTCGCTCATATTAATGTGCATTCAGACAGTCATGTAAGATTCTGCTGTCGTACAGTCCCTGATACTATAAGATGATCCCAACTATCCCGAGAACAAGCATCAGGGATGTAGAGCCTATTTCAGTTACACGGATGATGTTGACATGCAGGACTCCAGGAGAGACTGTTGCGGCCCGCGGCTGATATCCGTTTTCAATTGCCGACCCAACATCGTATCAACATTCCCATTTGGACTCTAATAGTGGACCCTTTTTTTAATTGTTCTCCTGCGCTTTGCTGTAATGCTGTGTAAGCGATCATAGACAGGTTGTTTCACAATCAATGCCAAGTTATATATATTTAATAATGGATGTCTATAAATGATATATAGTAAAATGAACGCTATATTCTGTAACTGCATCTTATAGACTATGCAGCATAAAGAATTTTTTGTCAAATCCTAGGGCACGGAAGCAAGAATGAGTGCAAAACTGGCATTCGGGAGTAAATCGTCTGGATTACTTGATATCTGAAGCGATCAAGGGAAATAGGAGCGCAGCGAGCTAACTGATAGCTACACATGCTGTTGCCTAATAGAGACGAGCTATATGATATTATAGCACACAGCCATCATCTAGATATATGAATCGATATCCTTCCCCTAGATACAGGAAAAGGGGTTGAACTTAGTGGTGTTGCTAAGCGCGTAGCTGTTACGGACCAACCATGGAGGGGCACGACCGTGACACCCTGATAAGATGAGACTCTACGGCGCAGCAGTAGGGCAAGGCGGACACGAGGTCACGTGATCGTATTCCATAAAACAATGCCAAGGAATGGTATATGGCAAAGGGTATACCAACTATACCAGCGCACGGACTGGTATATAAAGTATAAGAATACCAAGAAATATACCATTGGGAATGGTATAAGGGATGGTATAGGAAGGACTGGATATATAAGGACGCTCATTTCCGCCCTGCAATTGTATTTAGTTCTTCGTGATTATTCTATTTTTAATAAGTGTCTATTTTCTTTTAGTTACTCATACTAACGTAGTTTGACAGCGGGCCGTGCATGACAACGAGCCGTGCGGTCAACCGCCGACCCCTCTGAAATTTGACACCCTACCGATTTTTAAGCATTTCTATCAACATATTCATCATGACTTCGATATTAAAAGAAGAGCGAATAGAAATAGCCATTGATGCTTTTACTAAAAGTCAATTCAAATCAAAAGCTGCCTGTGCTAAGGCCTTTGACGTGCGTCCACAAACCTTCAGAGATCGGCTTAAAGGAATCACCTCTCGCAAGAATACTCTTACAAATAATCGAAAATTATCTGATCTTGATATGAATATGGCTAGAATGCTCGGTATGGAATAATGATATTCCATTAGTCAGGGGCTTGCCTAGTTATAAGTTGCATGTATCTATCCTTGTTTTGTCCCCCAACTAAGTCAACGAGTTCGCTCGCTCAGTCAAGTTAAC
>QEIL01000049.1:0-207395 GCA_003116535.1 Paecilomyces niveus
TTTGAATGATTAGAAATATATTTCTGGTGTTGGTTGCTATATAATCCAGTATAAGCAATATCTCGATATAAGCAACCGAGGGGGGCTGCCCAATTAGTTGCTTATATTGGGGGTTTACTGTATGCATTTAAAAGCCCCAGAGCGTCAATTCCCTGCTTTCTAGATGGTGATGACAGGGTTCTGGATAGCCTTGCAGCATCCTGGATCCCTAAAATCTTTTACTCAGGAGTTCTACAGCATCCTGTTCCTCCTGTTACCAAAGTGTCAGGTATATCAATAAACTTAGGCGCTTTTTGTTAATAATATACTGATGCCTGCGCGATTGCTAATGGAAAAAATGCCAGTTGTTCTTAGAGAGTACCCATTGTCATAACGTAATCACGGCCGAGTGACGAATTTTCGCCGCACCCACCAAAATACTGAATCTTTTCAACCATCAACGCTATTAAATTCGACTAATTAAAAGATAAAATGCATAGCTATTTACTAGGGCAATTTCGTATAGTATGTCCAATAGTCCCACAACCACTGCAGCGCTGCGGAGCGCACTTGTGAGGCCTAAATTCAGTATCTTTAACCTGCGGATTTACCAGCTGATCAAGCTATTGAATGCGATCACGACCTTTCTGTATAGATATAAAGAGATCCTCTCCTAAAGAAGTACGCTTCCTTGTTTTCTTTTTCTTTTTCCATTTATTTTCAGCACGGAATGTCTTATTTTCTTCTAAGAAGAAGGTTGTGATGGTCTGTGACGGGCTAGGCCCGATATAGGGCTTCGGATACCCTCAGCCGACCTATAGACCTAGAAGGTGGTGTTGAGATATCACATTCTGCCACCTTTCACCGCCCTAGGGCTTGATATCGTACGGACCCACATTATTCCGCCCCGAGCTCCCTAAGTAAACAAACCCCTAGGAGCTACACGGCCTCTTTCCCTTCCTTCCTTCAAGATCTAATGTGCTCATAGAGTGACCTAGCTAGTTGAATAAACTACCTTGAGACCGTTACAGGAACTTGTTCTATAATATATAATATGGAGGAGGGGGTTTATTCGGGATTAGCTTTAGGATATTGGTGTACTGAAGCTCCAATAGGTTTTGACATAGCAATGGGACTAGTGGAGGTTACTCATGCAAGATGTCGCCATCCTGGCTCATCAGGTTTGAAGTGTGAACGAGATGGGAGTTCATATCACTATTGTTGATGGCCAACGGGAGATATTTAGCGAGGTGCCCCTTCGGGTTTTCGCTGCGCTGGCCTTACACTAATCCATTTCCATACTACTGCGAACTCCTCCAAACACTCCTGGGCCAATCAGAATATATGTATCCACTTAACAGAATTTGCGGGGGTTACTGTATTAGGTTTAGTATGTATGCACATAGCTATTATTGGCTCAAGAGTTCTAAGGAGTCCACAGTTGTTTGAAAAAGGATTAGTGCAAGGTTCTAATTCTTTAGCGGAGGGTCTGAGCCTGCTGAGATAAAGCGTAAGCACCTGCTCCAACATAATCCTAATATCCTTCCCCATGATAAGGATTGCAACCACGCATTATTACAAGCCGGAAGCTCAAAATTCTCGACGCAAGATGGGATGCTGAACCTGAACCCAATAGTAACCCCACATTGTGTTCGGCATAAATGCCTGACCGACGCGGCGAGAACAGATTGTCAGATGCAGAGAGACCCCCCTGCCTGCAGCAAAATGTCATCCTATTCTAATAATATGAAAAAAAAAAGAAAAAAAAAAAAAAAAACAGCTAAAAAACGAGGCTACCTTACACTAATCACACTCGTCCATTGAGAACCCGATTTATCGCCACGGCCAAAGCAACTAGACTGGGCGTGCTGTGTCACTGTCATGGTGAGGGGTTCGGCTCCCTGCCATCGGAGGGGAGGCCCCTTTCCCCCCGTCATCCGATGGAACGAATGGCTTGGGCGACGTGAGGCTCAAACATCCTCCCTTGTATGGATGGGGTGGTGGGGTTTAGACTTAGGAGGCAGAGGCTAAAGATCCTGCTCAGAGTTCAACTCATCATTTGCCGTTTGTATTTAAAAGCTTGAGCCATACAACGAACATCAGCATTATTTGAGACATTTTCATATGTTCCATGAGCAAGCAACCTTCGCAAGTGATACTGAGAAACTATGGAACATCTCCCTCACCCATCAGGTGCGAAACACATCGAAGTGCCCTACGTCTGCACGGAGGCCTACGACTATGGCCCATTCGAGGAATACCCCAGCCGCAAGGGATGGAAAACCGATCCCGATGGGGAACCAATCTTCCATGACCAAGAGGCGTTTGATGACAGTTCGTTAGGCGAGGACGATATAGCAGATGAATCGGACGAGCTTGACTCGGACGCCAGCGAGAAAGAATCATCGAGTGAAGAGGAAGACGAAAGTGAAGAGGAAGAAGACAGCGAAGACAACGAAGAGAGTGATGACGAATATGATGAAGACGATATTCTCGAGACCATCGATCCATTTGTCCAGTCTTGGCTCTTCTTCGGCCTCCTGATCGAAGTATTCGGCATCGTCGGTATCGAAATCCGGGAATCTGACTTCATCCGCGACAGCGACAAAATCACAACGGCAAAGCTACCGGCGCTCATTGAAGAATGGAGAGCCAAGGAGGCAAAGGAGAACGACGACGATGGTGAAGAAGCTTCCTCGCCTCTGACCAAATTCTACGCACAGAGAGATCCCACGTGGCGGGCCAAACGCAGAAGCCGCGCTGGACGATATGGCCTGATCGGAGCAGTGCTGGACAAGGTTCAGTACTATGTGAACAAGCACTGCCACAGTGGTGAACTCGGCAGTTACGGACCGAACGTCCCTTGCTGGGCGGCGCGGGATGAGATCTCGCTGTCCATCATGGTGCTGGGGTGGACTCTGCAGAGCGCGGCATATAGCATCTATGACCCCGGAAGAAGGCGGACCCGAGAACCATGGGGATCGAACAACATTCTCACCAATCATCTGCTACATGACGGTCGTTGGTGTATGGGCGAAACGGCTAAGCTCATGGCGGATCTCGAAATCGATGGCCTCTATTATGTCGGAGGCTTGTCGTGTCCTCGCAGGGATCAAGACCATGAGAGCTGCACCGAAATGGGTTGCTCGGGCCAGGGTATCAAGGGCAAACCATATCAGACCCAGCATGTTCGGCCTGATTGCACTTGCTCTTTCGCTGGTGTTTCCATTCCGGATCTTATCTCTGTGATCTCCAAGGGGGAGACTCCCTTGGTGTCATGGACCCCAGACGCTGGACTAAAACTGGTTGCATATAACCCCCAATCCAAACAGAAATATGTAGCGATCTCACACATGTAAGGTGACCTTCTCTCACCCTGAGATCTCCGTTACTGACAACCCACGACTGCAGATGGTCAGATGGAATGGGCAACGAGAATGATAATGCACTACCCGAGTGCCAGCTCTCTCGGATTCAGGCCCTTGTCGATGAGTTGGACTCTACAGCACGGCCCGATCAGCCTCGAAATCGAGTTTTCGGCCCCAAAGTCTTTTCCGAGAGCAGCAGTCCACTGAATCGATCGGTTGGATTCTGGATGGACACCCTCTGTATTCTGTCGGATGTGAGAAGCAAGGAGAAGCCAGAGTACAAGGATATCCGTAATAGTTCCATCGGCAACATGAGGAATATCTATGAGGGCGCGCATCGTGTCCTCGTCCTCGACAAGTGGATTCAGGAGGTCAAACGATCAGCCGACGTCATCGAGAAAGCTGCCCGGCTCTACTTATCAAATTGGCAACATCGGCTGTGGACTTTACAGGAAGGTGTCCTGGCGCAGAACCTTTTCTTCCAGTTCAACGATAGTCAGCTAGAGCTCGACGACCTGTGGCGCGAGGAAGCACAGTACAAGGAGAAAGTTCCTGGCGTCTACAGCGGGATCGTTCGGACAATGTTGCCGTTAATTCCTATCTCTAATTCGATATTGAAGGACGGCGAGGAAGGCGATAACTTGGCACAGAAATTTACACGTCTCCTAGGAGGAATGGCCAACCGCAAAACCAGTAAAACAAAGGACGAGCCTGGCTGCGTTGCGACTATTCTTGGGGAGAATCCGGGACACATCCTCCAATTTCGAACTGGTGATGAGCGAATGCAGTGTCTTCTCCGAATGATCGGTTCATTCCCTCGGGAGCTGGTTTTCAATGAATTGCCCCGGCTGCCGTTCGAAGGGTTTCGGTGGGCACCGAGGTCTTTCATCGGGCAATCGAAATCCATCTGGGCGAGAAACGAAGGGTTGTCCGAAAATACTGAACGAGACAAGCTCTCCCCATACGGTAACTTACGCCATCATGAAAAGGGAGGATTTCTTGCGCAATTCCCAGGTATCATTTTGCATCAAAGCAGAACCGTTCCCAAGAGAATCTTTGCAGTCACACCCACCACGGAGCAAAGCGTCCAGTACGGTGTCCTGCTGGCGCCAGATGACAGGGATGACTATCCGGAGTGGAATTCTTCTCAACCATATGCAATTGTCCTGAGCGGAGTGGTTCCCCATGACGGCAAAGATGCGGCAGCCATCTTTGGCATTGCGAGACCGCGCAACGAGGGGGTTCGAATCCTGCAGCACTTGTGTGTGGCAAGACTCAAACGACTGAATAGCTCTCCACTGGGGAAGACCCCGGACGTTCTCCGCGCTTTGGCTGAGTATGGTGACTACTTTGAAGGGGACGCTGATCAGTATGACTGCAACATTGCAGGAGAGTTGATTAGAGAGGACGAGGAATGGTGCATTGTATAGAATCCGAAGGACTTGTCGCAAATGGCTAATTGATGGCTTCAACGACTTCGAAATGGCGAGACTGAGAGACGTAGTATTCGAGAAGAATGTACTGCATAAAGAAAATGATGATAGTATCTCGAATTGAAGTCACAATGATCTTCAACCGTCTTCATTCAAGGCGAGCAAATTGTGAAATCCTTTACGACAGGCAATGAAATTTTTGAGTGACTCGGAGAAATGCTGAGGGTCGGTGGATGGCTGGATACCTGCAAGTGCAGTGTGGTAAGGCTGGGAAATCTTCAAGGAATACCTTATCAAAGCCTTTCGAATTTGTATTGCTCATATTCATAATCCTTGCCCAAATGCAAGTTGAGCCTTGCGATTCTAGCCAGAGACAGCTGCAGGCGGAGGTTGATCTCATCCTTGCCTGGTATGTTTCCTCGGGAGTATCATCGCCGCAGGACGTAACTTTGAGTCTTTTCCAGCAGGCATGCGATTTAAAATACTTACTCTGCACACTTCAACTAGTTTTCGCTTCAGCTTCAGCTTCTCCTTGTTATTGAGCGCCACAATACAACGTCTCCCCCCTCCCCCGGAAATTGATTGCAGTAGCGGTAAAACCGTACCGATGCAATGCATATTCGCAAACATCGATTGGACCTTCCTTTGACACTCACATTGGCACATTCACAAACATGGGAGCCGTCGAGGAAGGCGCAACGATTTCCGATCGCGCAAAAAGCTGAGCTTTTGTGATGCGACAACATGCTCTGAATCCGCGCATGTCAACGGAATTTGTGGTCATTTGTGTCGAACAACGGTCAGTAAACGGGATTCTGAATCGCCCAACCTCCCTCAAAACAGTCAATAAACCTTGCCTGTGATGGGCAGATAATTGGAGGAATGTGCTGCTGGCTTAGAACTGACGGGTTGGAATCGACTCCCACACAGTCCCTCCTCATGCAATTTTCGTCACTCAGCCCAATCTTTCGACTCCACGTTGGTGCGTGATACGAGATGCGTTTGCGCGCTGACTTGGGATTAGTATTAAATTACTGTGTGCTAGTAAATTTCGTTAGACTTTCTTGCGAAATATTAATCCTTGACACCCCTCACTGTCAGTTCTACTCGACAAGGGTGCCTTTTTCTAACCACTTCATCGTTGACTACTGAGTGAATATTTGATACTCTCTCTCGGTCTTCAATCCCTCTCCATCCCTCCAGCCTCCCATTTGGCCATTCTCTCCTGCTACCTCATGGCCGATTCGCAGAGTTCTGTGAGTACTGCCGGAGAATTCCGGGCGCAATGGGCTGAGCCGTTCGACATTTTCTCGCTCCTGCTTCTTGTCGGAGGCGACACTATCACACTCGCTCTCGCAGCCATTTCTGGCGGCGTTCTCACGCCCGTTTCATTCTCCTTTGGCTGGGTCTCCTACACAATCTCCGCACTTCTCTCGGCAGAGGGCGAAAACCGAGTCATGCCTTCTAGTTCGGATATGCCGCTGCTGGTTTTCAATCTTGGGAGTGCTTATAAGCGGTTGAACCGCTCGTGGGTGCTCAGTCGGGTCTTTCGGGACTACGAACACTGGATGCCCGAGGAAGTGAGAGTTCGTGCAGAGCACACCGAACGATACCGAGACGAAGAAGAGACTGGCCCCGTCGGCGGCGGTAAATTGCTATCCGCTACGGTTAATGAAGAGCATGGTGTTGTATCAGCCGAGCCCGCCGGTCTTTGTGTGGCTGTCTACAGATGGAAAGAAGGGGTCGTACCAGGGACCCCAGGCCATGACTGGGTCTGGTGGAATGGGCTTATTGTTACCTTGATCCAGCTCGGGATCAGCGTCATTCCGTTTGGCGTTCTGGGCGACTGGAGTGTCTTCCTCGTCACGGCCTGCGGCAGCTTTCTCGCGTACGCATCGGGGGCACTTCCACAGTGGAGAAAAGAAAAGTGGGCGTGTCGTCGACAGAAGAAAGACGTCGCATTGACGCTGGGGAACGGGTCCCAGTATGTAATCATCATCCTGGGATCCGATAAGGGTCTTGATCTGGAAGACCTTGCTGGGGGTCAACTCCGTGAGTCCTGGTCCAGAGGACCCTATGAGGAAAACCGCCGGACGAGACAATTGCTCTCTCGAAGGGCAACGAGACTTTTTCCTTTTATGATTACTGTGCTTTGGTTATTGCTCCTTGTTACTAGTACCGGGATAAGGACACATGCCTGGTACCTACTTGCCGTGGGCACATTGGGGATGCTCCAGAATCTCGTTGTCGCAGGAGCACCTCGTCACCCGGCCGCATTGGGACTGCCCATCGAACTGGCGACGAAGAATGGAACCAGCAATGAACAGCATCATGGACCATCCATTTTTGCTGAACGGAAAGTGATGTGGTCGTTGATGGAGTTAGAGCTCAAATATAAAAACTTTGGACGGCCACTGTTGAACGAGTTTTTTCCCGGAGAACTGCAACCTTGGGAGATGGAATGGTGGGAGCAAGATGCCGTCGAAACTCGAAAAAGGTTGCTGCTCGAGAATAAGAGGAAAATGTATGCCAAATGGCGGAATGTATCCAAGAAGAACGAGCCTCAGCCACAAGCCTAAGGGAGTGCTAGAGATAGCAACTGGGCAAGCATTCCAACTAAGGGTGATTATCGAATGTATTCTGGTAATGATTTCTGCTTGCTTTTCATGTGCGTCTCTCCTATAAATGAAACCAAATTTTTAACTTGGACAAGCAGGTTGTCGAATTAGTGGTGGTAGCCTGTGATACATTTTAGTATCGAATACTGCTGCTACTACTACTACTACTACTACTACTACTACTACTACTACTACTACTACTACTACTACTACTACTACTACTACTACTACTACTACTACTACTACTACTACTACTACTACTATGCCTGCCATCTTATCAGTCAGGCGAGGGTTGGCTGCTTCCTTGTTGCGGAAATATCGATTACAGTGGCATCTCAAGGAAATCTATCCATGAGAAGTTGCTGAGCTGACACCAGGTCACAAGTGGGAGAACTGCCATAAACCATAGGTACCTCGTAATCAGTCAGACCAGTGGATGTGAACAAGCTGTGCAGTGAAGCTCTGTATCACAGAGAATGGCATATCCAACATACTCCCTGAAGGTTATTCGCGACTGGGGGGTGTTGTGTCGAATCCTAGGGCACGGAAGCAAGGAAAAGTCCCAAATTGGCATTAGGGAGTAAATCCTTTGGATTGCTTGATATCTAAAACTACCGAGATCTATCGCCATATTTATGCTTGAGGATAGGTCCTGACCATGTTTGCTACCTCAAATCATGATTTGGAATGATCAAAACGGGGTTGAATAGGTGAGACCTGCCTACCCGTGGTTTCGGGTAAATGAACTGGGCGGCAGCTCGCCTTCGGCATAACGGTTAGGCGCTAACATGTTGACTACCGAGGTGGTGGAATTCCCTATGTCCAGCTCTACCCTTGACATGCGGCTCTCTCAGAGGTTCTAGACTTGCATCGAAAAGACAACCTAACTTTACAGTGAAAGAAATCGCTCAGCTGCGGAGAAATAATTCCCGTTTCTGATTATTTTCACCCTCTCCCCTGTTGCTGTTGCATCTCTCTACTAAGTCCGGAGTTGTAATCATCCAGGCAGGGGTGAGGAAGATCCAATGAGCAGTATTATTTCAAGACACCCTCTTTTTTTAGCTGCCTGCAGGACGTCAGCACCGTTCTTGTTGATCACTGGGCTGCCGCTGTCTCTAATTATTACAATACCTGGAACTGTATATTGCTAAACTTCTATAGTGTGTATAGAAAGGTAAGCTATGTTCAGATGATTCAATAGCTGTAATTTGTTCGGAGAGTAGATTCAGACTCGCTTAAAGTACTGCGAATACATGTTGATGCCTTGATGCGTCTCAGCAAATCGAATAGCGCTACGGAATTGGAATAATATGCAGGCCAGGGGGGCGTCTTATCGCTATATACGCTATAAGGCCCTCATTTAGCTGGAGGGTCGCTTTATGTTTAACGATGATTAATTCCACTAGGCAAAACCTCATGAGCAGTCAATATATATAGACCAGCAAAGCGGCGCCCTTGGTCGCTGAATCCTTTCACACAGCTCTCTCCTCTTCGCCATGGATCGTATCCCTCTTCCAGCCGGTGCAACCGCACCGTGTGTCCCTTTCGTCAGTAAAGAGTACGACAAAGGGGACTTTGCAACGTATCCAGCCCGGCAGGGAATGTCCAATGACCTCGAACAGTTGAATTTCTCGTCCCGAAACCCCGAGAAGTACCAGTCATTTTTTCAGACCTGGCTGTATTTTGGGTGTGTGATCGAAGTGTTTAAAGTCCTCGAACTCGACGTTAACACGAAGAATTTCCTGAAGGAAATTGAGCTCAGAGTTGAAGTGACATCTACTGCTCTTCACGTTTACATCGACGAATGGAAGTATCGAAACGGCAGCTATAGGTCTGAGAAAAAGCGCCAGGGTATCTGGAGCCGGATTTGTTCTGGTTTAAGCGACGTTCGAACAGCGTTGGATGGGCCGGTGGAGAGCTTCACCAGATTGCCAGAGAAGCACTCAGATGTCAAGCTGCCATTTTGGCCGAATATTTCGCTTTCAATCGCAATCTTAGGGTGGAGCCTCCAGGAGGCAGGATATCGGATGAAGTATGTCGCACCCAAGGACTGGAGTCAATACCGGTGGGGAGATCAAGCCGTTTTGAAAGCGCTCTCCAACAGTCTGGGTGGTGCCAGGCCGAAATCAACTGGTTTCTGGGCAACGAGGCCATTGACTTTCTGCTCTACGCTTGCGCAGTCCCCTCGCCCAGACCAGGTGGCCATTTTTTTTTGGGGAAGGAGGACGGAATGATAGTTCCATTCCTTTGGAGAGAAGTCTCTATAGCTTTCAATCCATTGCTGAAGAAACGACGCATCTTTACGTGCGAGGATGACGGCGTTACAGAGGCCGTGGCGATCACCGCCCTCATGGCCCAGAATAACATCCCATTCGTTATGCCGAATGGTATCAAATGGCCGGAGAGCAATGACGTCCCCGTCCAGGTAGATCCCGCCCTCTCGCTGGAGGATGTCTAGGCGTAGCACATCGGCAAGATGGCTCACCTGCCATTTCTCTTGTGTTTGTTTGGGATATTCAAGCGTCATATCGTGATGGATGAGCGTGATGTTATCCCGCAGCTTCTGAAACCATATATTCTCCACCCGCGGCGTAGATAACCGATATAAGAGCGTACGAAGTGCATAGCCCAGTTCAGAGCATTACGAACGGCAGCATGGACGCCGTGTCTCTTCCCTCTGGCGGCTCATCCAATCGAGACTCTACTTTCTGTTCTTTGCCGCCGGCTCACTCCACCAGGTGAGCCAGCTCGATTTGAGCTTATTGTCTTTGAAGCCACATGATGTGACATGATCTCCAGGGGATGACCGCCGTAATGATCCTCCATGAGGCGGATAAAGCCATTGCTGGACTTCATATAACACGCAAGTGATTGCGGAAACGGAACCGCAGCATCGGTTCATCGAGATTTACCTAGCATCTCTGCTTCAAATCGGCTCGATCAATGCACTAGTGGCGTCGATGAATGGGGTCTAAAATCGGCCGCATTGACTACAGCACTTAGTATGACATATCATTGGGAATTTTGTGCGCTGTATTTCCTTACCGATAGCCATCATGATGAACCTAAATTCGTCTGTTTCCTCTATCCATTTCTCAACTCGCGGTGGCATTATGATCCCGGGCTTAATCACAGCAGACTCTCCCTGGATATATCCTCTTACATTCCATCGTGCGAGCCATCGGATGTACAGCGTGTCCCATTCATTTTCGCTTCCTGCTTGCCAGAGAACTTTCGCGGCCGGCGCGGGCATAAATCCAAGGTCCCTACAATTGAAAGATGGGGTATCATGGTACGCAGAGTACGCCCAATGGATTAGATACAACGCCAGAACAGCGCGACGCTTCGACGTGACATGGATCCAAACTTCCCAGGATGGCCGGATTCCTTCCCTTTCCTCTTGAAGAAACAGACCACTATGCACAACATGGAAGATAAGACGTTGTATCTTCATAAAGATCGTATTGTCATCCGTTAGAGTCTGCATCGGGCCTGTCATCGGGAAGAGGAGAATGATAGTGTACATCACAAGGGCTTGCGTTGCCGCGAGGAGAGCGACTTCGTCGTACTCCAGATACTGGGATTTTTTTAAGACACTTTGGAGATAAAATTGGACACCACTTCAGTTCAACGTACCTTATCCAAGAGATCGTCGGCTTCTCTAATAATTGTTCTTCGGACGATCTCCTCTGCGCCTTCGTGATGCCCATGCCACATCTTGGTCAGCGTGACACAATTCGCTAGAGGTACTTGCATCGTCTTCTGGTACATCTGAGTCGGATGTATCAAGGGAGGCAGCTGGAATTCTTCCGCCAACATGCGTGGCCATGCTCGAAGAACCCGGAAAATGAACTCCATACTATGTCTCTCAAGACTGGGCTCTACTGGACTTGGGGACTGTGGCAACAGATACTGATCCGGCATCCCGACATCATGGCGATGCGGCTGGCTAAAGTCATTAGGAGGAATGAGACCGCTTTCCTCCATTGAAGGACTGAAGCCTTCGAATAGCCGTGATTGCGGGATGTCTAAATCTTCGAGGCTCGATATAAACAGGTCCGAGAACGGTTCCCGGTCAACTGCATCGTCATGGATCATGCCGGAGAGGTCGCAGAGACCAAACCTCCGTAGGCGTCGGTCGAAGGTTGCTGCCAGCCCGGAAGTGCCAATTGCCGGTGACGCTACTGCCGCCGGCGTGGGCATTGCGTATTGGCAAGGCGTTTCGCGCAGAAGACATCGTGAGCAACTGGGCCGTTTAAGATCGCAGCGCGTCTTGTCCGTCACACATCGGTTACATGACTTGCGCCGTAGCTTGGATGTCTGCTGGTTGCAGTTCCGTTTTTGATGCCGTATAAACGAGGACTCTGTGAACCGAAGGTTACCAAACAAGCGTCATGGAACCCGAACCACGGCACGCAACTCACTGTAGCCAAATTTTGTCCCGCAAAACTGGCATTCCACCGCTTCGGCCGTTTGGTTCTCCATGATTTATAGGCACATTTTTTTTGTGCATTCTCTTCGAAAGCCACGGGCATATGGTTCCGTAGATCGGAAGTATGAAGTTGGAGGCCGTAAAGATGCCGCAGGATCGAGAACTCGGAACTCCGGGTTGCGCTGACAAATCCAGATTCAGCCAATCACAGAGCAGCATCAGACGTCTCTATCGAGGAAGGACAGAATGAAGACATCTGCCTAGCCATACGGCATAATATCTGAGTTCTATTTGGTGTGATGGTGGTGGAGTCAGTGATATTATGTAGGATAGTTGTATGAGTAGAAAACTTTTATGTATAATGTCTATCAGGCGATGGATTACCATCTAGCCATCTTTAAGCAACAAGTAACAACGAAATAGAGCATCTTCGAGGGTATACAAACGTAATTTGATTCAAGCTCCTTGTCGTCGATTTCTGTAGTCCAACCGCTATTTGGTATAGATGCAATAACACTAAAATGAATTGCCGATATCATCCACCAGTACCATCAGTGCCACCAGTGCAACTACCCTGCACTCTTCCCTCCATTCCCCTTTAACTGGAAATACTGTGTAATCAGCTGCTCCATCGTCTTCTTGAAACTATAAACTTCCATCCAAACGCTTCTTCCGTGGCCATACCATCCAGACGCCACTTTATCGTCGCCAAAGATCCTTGCAGAGGGAGCATCCCATTATCGATGTCCGTCGCAAAGTACTCGCGCGCAACGTCTTGGATGTCCCGATCCCACACCACTCCCTCTGGCGTGTCAGACGAGAGAATATGCTCAGAGTTACCTGGGATAACGCTGTTATTGATAGCATCGATATGTGCGCGTGCCACGTCCGCGACGTGAACGGGCACTCCGACGTATGGGAACGGCGAGTTGAGAGCGCATGTTAAGGCAGGTGCCAGGACAGCAGCACGAATGCCTTGTAAGAGAGCCTCGACGGGACCGTCGGCGGGGATACGTTCGTCAGGCCCGATAACGACGGATGGAAGAAGGTTGACGAAGTCGAAATGAGGCTTCTTATTGAGGACGAAATCGCGGGTTGCTTTTCGAGCTAAGGCTTTGGAAGCCCAATATGCTTCCATTGCATTTTGGAATGGTCCGGCAGTGTGGTCATTAATGGAGTCCACTCTTAAATATTAGAAGACATACTCGTGTATAGTATAGTAGGACTTCATAATATCGCCTACCTGTATATAACTTCTCACTGTCTGGGTTCATGTTCCACTCAAATGGGATCAGAGTGCGCCTAATAGTCAATTTCACGTCGGCGTTGGTTCTTCTTGGATTATATCCAATCGACTTGCGATTAAACGAAATTGGAAATCAAACTTACAGGACGAGGTGACTATGACTCTGTGAATCGTTGGGACTTTAGAAGCAGCCTCGAGTACAGTCGTAACCATAGAAATTGTAGGTTTGGCGATGTTTAACTCATAGTCATCGCTCTATAAATACCCGTTAGACATCATGTGCTGACGTGGAAGAGAAGCGGAAAAGCATGGCAGAGATATAGTTACCTCAACCGCTAATGGCGATGCCAAATGCACAATAACAGTAATACCGCCCAGCACATTAGCGATCGCTCCGTCCGCAAGATGCTCAGGGACAATGGCAAATTCCAGCTGGCCTTGTCCATGAGTTTTGGCGATCAATGGGCTCTTGTCTTGTAATTCGCGGATGTTACGCTCATTGCGGACAACGCCTCGCACGCGATACCCCTTCTCGAGAGCGGTTGTTAAAGTCTTGAATCCGATGTATCCCGTGATTCCGGTTATCTTGAAGTATAATGCTCAGTTAGACTTGATCTGTGAAATTGGACATTGTTTTCATCTCACCAGTAGCTTTTCTGAGGCGATGTCGTAGTGCTTGCTTGTCATTGTGATGGCCCCCTTTCTTTTTCTTAGAAATTAAATGTAGTTTATAAGCTATGAGGAGACCAGAACGGACATTATCTTCTTATTGGTATCTAGAATCGATTGCAAGGATCTGGTGAGCAATTGTCAGAACTACTCTTTTATATGTTAAGAATCTAAATTATTATTATATCCACCCTCCGGGACGGCGTCGGAATTCGGGGTGGAGGGTTTACTGCTGATCTGATCTTCATTCTCTTGGAGACGACCGAGCGTTCCGGGAACGCAGTCACTGCGTAGGCGCTCGGTGGCCTCTTAACAGCTGACTCGACTTCTAAAATTATAAGTCAGGTAAGTGTGTCGATATCGATAACACAACTATGACAAATAGACAACGACGGAGTTGCACAGTCACATTGTTCAGGTAAGTTTGAGTTAGTGTGGTTAAAACGGAGCTCTGGTGGCCCTTTTTCCGCTTTCGAGAGTTTGACCCCGAGCCTGAACTTTGTAGGAAGAGAGAGGATTTCAGGTTGAAGCTCAAAAAAAATATGGATTGACGTCCGTCTCGTCTATCATAGTAGATACCGAGTCCTATGAGTAGAAGACTTCATAGAGCAATAGAATCGAATCCGTAGGTGCTGCAGGGCTCATGACAGGGTCATTTACTAACAATAATTAATTCTCCGATAGCGAACCGAGGAAGCGCTTAATAATCGTACGAGCCATTAATAAATCACCGATACATATTTTCCCATTTTTTATTTTCCGATATGCTGCAAGGGGCGGAGTTTCTTTTCTTTTCTTTTCTTTTCTTTTCTCTTTCCCCCCCTGGACCCTTGGACTTTTGCCCCATGTCTCAACCTAGTACATAACGACCATTGCCTAATGCAGGTACACGCGTAACATACAGAGTAACGAATGTAAACGTACATGTCATGTATGTTTACGTTAGTTACTACGTAATTACATGCTAGTCTCAGCTCCGTATTATCATATATTATATTATAGAGCGTGTAATTAACTATTAAGGATTAGGTTATGTCCGTATCTGAGAAGTCAGCCAGGGCACAATTGGATGAGGGATACTCGCCAAGCGTGACGGCCGTCATCCCGATTACGTGGCTGCCACCGCGAGGGGTCTACGGGCTTCCCGGGACGCGCGAGCGGAAATGACGAGTTAGGTAGGTAGACACGATTGCGGTGGTGTGAGGTGTGTGTGCTTTTTTTTTCCTCTACAGAGTTATGTAGATGAGAGCTTTGTAGTTGGCTAAGTCACTGGTGTTTAGAGGGATCGAGTACTGTTGTTTTTGCGGATTGTGAATATAGGCGTGATGATGGCCATTCTGGTCCTTCGAAAAAGCTGATTATGGAGACTTTATGGTTCTGGGGAACCTAGAGTGGCTTTTCGTGATCATACTTCTCTTCTCTGTTTCGATGGACTCTGATTAACCTCCAGGACTATTTACTAGTGCTATCTTGATGCCTTGATTGATCTTTATTTGGGCAAGAGCCTTACTAGCTTTACCAGTGCTAGCCTGAATGGATAATAAGGAACTTTAGCTAGATTTCAAGTTCTCCGTTGGAAGCACGTAAGTGAGTATTTCCGAGAAATAAAATCAAAATTGAAAGTCTGAGGGCCCAGTACACGGAAAGAGTGCTCTCAGTTAACGCATACATATGACCCCCGACTTGAACGTGAGGGTAAGAACAAGTCCTCGAGAGGAACCGATTGGAAGCCATCGAATGGAACCATTGGTTTGTCCTCTCCGTAGATCCACTAACACCTAGCTGCTTGCGCCGAGTACAAACCCTGTATCCATATGAACCTTTATATCTCAGGTGAAAACAGAAAGGAAAATGCAATGCGCAGGCCCTGACAGGTTTACGCGGCAGCGGATACTGGCACCGGGAGACCTAGGATATTCCAGCAAACTAGGTCATCTGTCAGTACGATCGGGAGACGAGCACAAATTGGATAGCTGATCCGTGCAAGAACTTACTCGATAGACCCAGATCCGTTCCAAATGAGGCCTTATATGCCTCTGCCCCTCCAGACACTCCACTGCTAGGATGATAGGTCACTGCCGTGCTGCCTAGAGCGAGTGCCATCATGGGTGGCACTTCCGGATACTCATAAAGCTCGAGCTTTTCTTCATCACCTTCCTTCTTTGAGGCGGCATACAGAAGCTGGAGAATATTTACGGCGCCACACTGGCCCATCGAGAGAGCACGTCCGACACGCTTGATACCAGACCAATCTGCAATGTCACCAACGGCAAAGTGAACAGTGCTGTTCGAAATGGTAGGGGCAAATTGTAGACTTCATGTCCACAAATGTTAGCAAGTTTCCATCTGATTATTGGGACACTCTGAATGACATACGTCGGCAGAACCTTGACGTAACCATCCTCTGTCACTGCTTCTCGGGGCAGGAATTCTGTTCTTGGGAGGTGACGGCTTGTGGCCCAGATCGTGTGTCCAGCCACCAGCTCGTCACCATTCGATAGCTTAAGGATTGTCCTCTGGGAATCACCTTCGGTCGCAGGCTCTGTTGTCTCGCAGGTGACTCTGGTTTCGAGGAGAACCTCCACACCGTCTTGCTTGAGAATCTTAAACGTGTTTTCTCTGAATTCTTCTGGCAGAGGCTCATTGGAGAGGAGAGTTGCTCGGGAGTGGATGAGCACTACGCGCTGCTCTGGGTGGTGATGTTTAATCTCCGCTGCGAACTCCGTTCCCACGGCTCCTATTCGTCGAACGAGAGGAATTAGCCTCTGCAATGCTCAAGGTACAGACGTCCATGTGACATACCGCCTCCGATAACGACAATCGGCTTGTCTCGAGAACCCTTGAGTGCATTAATGTGGTTCATGGCATCGTGGATGTATTGCTGTCTGTTCTGGGACTTGGGCATGACCGGCCAATCTCGATGGAGTCCTGTGGCCGCGATGAAATAGTCGTACTGAAGCTCATGGTTCGCTTCACCCTCTGGTGAATCAATGCTCTGCCACCACGCCGTCTTCTTCAGAGGGTCAATCTTAACTATCCTTCCCTGCAGAATATCTACATTCGGTCTCTTCAGGGCTGGGATGTCGCGGTAGCTGATCCAGGCCTGGTCGGTAACGCTGTTATACACATGCACCAAGGGTGTGCCCATTGTGTGGACTGCATACCACGGAAACGGTCAGTTAACGGCATTGAGGCCCGATATATGCATGTCCATGGTGTATGGGTCCCTACAAACTCCATCTCTCTCGTCCAGGATGGTGATATGTGGTATCGCGTCAGGCACTCGCGCCTCTGCGAGCTTCAGGACGGAAGGAAAGTGAGGTTTTCCATCACAAACGTTCAGTAGATTGAGAGCCGCATACAGCCCGCTGTAGGCGGCTCCGACAATGAGGATCCGTGGGGGAGAGGGCTGAGACATGTTGGTTGACAGGGATTGATCGCGAGAATCGGGGAAATGATATGGATCGCGTATGACGCAGCAGCTGGCGGACGTTAAGATTAGAATGATGTATACGATGTCCAGCCTCCGAAGGAATTGTCTCTCAACCAAGCCCGCTCAAGATCCGCAAAAATTGCCGGGTGAAAGTTCTTATATTTCTGCAAGACGATGCCATGGTGGGAATTTTTTGGGAACTCAGCGACCCCACCATCCCTCAATGTGTCCGTGCCCAGGTCCTCCGCAAGATCCGACGGTCGTCCCCTTCTAACCGGAGCTCATGGTGTGTGGGTTCGGTCGGTTTTGGTGGGCAGTCAGGCCACGGGTCGTGTATTTCGTGCCTCATCTAATCAGATCATCTTATCTGATCCATAGCCCCTCGGGTCCTCTTGGCTTCTACCCCGTTCGGGTGTGCTGCGCTGTTTTATTGGTTAAAAGTGCTGGACTAAGTGGGGAGACCATTTCCGATACCGGGTCTTTCTGTCGTACTCATAAAAAAGATCAAGGGTTTTGTTGGACTGATAGCCTCGTGATCCCGGACGCTGAACTCTGTTATGCTATCAATCTGAGCCTAATCCAGGAACTAGTTTCTGGAAGCCTATCAGAATGCAGTCGCGCATATTCGGATGCAATAACCGAGTCAATACTTTGATTCTATTCTAATCTCATCGTAACCAAACTTTTAGACAATGATCCTCATGTTCAAGTTGGCTTGCGTGAGCAGCCTTCCGCTGACTAATTCCGTCGGATCCGGCTTATGGAGAGAGCGTCAAAGATACCGAGGTTGGTAGTAATTGTCGTGATTGGTGTCTGCCTTCTCCGCAAAATTGAATCATCTGCGGTGAAGGGGGCCGCGGCCTCCGAGCGGAACAAACCGCCATTAGGATCGTCAATCGGGTCTTTTGGGTGCCGGTGATTAAAATATGTGTATAATGTTATTGGGGAGACCATCCAGCCCAATTCCTTCAAATTGGAAGAGCATAAGATATATGCTATAGAATTCACAATTCTTGCGCTGCATAGCTGACTAGGTCGATTGAGCAGATGGGCCTCCAAGGGCAGTAAAGTAGATAGAAATAATCATCTCTACAAAGGCTAGTCATGTCAGGACCCCCGGCCTTAACTGATCCAGTCCGTTCAGCTCAAAAGACCTTAATTAACTACTCAACGTGTCTTGAAGCCGGCACCGTGCTATATAGCCTAGTAGCCCTGTTCTTCAGGGGTCTTTCTAAGCCCCCTCCGGGTATGTTCGTGGCAGAGGTTGATAACCTAAGAGTAAGAACCTTATTAGCGTGATCACAACAACAGAGTCGTGCCATGCTTTGAAAACCCTCTCCTTCGAGAACGGATGCTCAGTAGTAACCAAGTTACTTAACTAAGAACATTTGATAGAATGTGTTTTCTATGAATAGAAGAAAGATTGACAAAATCGTTACGTCATTATCTATATTGAAAATGATTTACTCTGCATATATACGTATAAAATATCAGGTTCCTGCCTCCCTGGGGAACAAGAATTGACCCTATTTACTATTCTAAATATAGATATAGCAGAAGGGACCGGCCGTGGTACTCATCAGATCACGCATCGGCATCGGGCTCCCTGCGGCGTATCCCAGATCGATCATCGTATCAAGGGTAGTATTGGCAGAAGGAGGTGAATTGAGGAACGTCCCCGTGCCTGAGATCGCATTCTGGCGCTTAGACAGGTCGATATTCTGCCAGATCCACCACACCCGGTCGATCATGCCGTGGTGGTGCCAGAAGCCTGGGTCACCAGGAGACACGAAGACATCCCGGCCAGGATCGCCGCCCATGGAGTAGTGGCCACCACCGTGGACACCAATGGATCCGCTGCCGGGGACGCCTTGCATAACCATTTGGAAATCCCAGACATCCTCGTTGTCGAGGATGAGGTTTACAACGTCAGTGTAGTTGCAGTACTTCTGGATGAGGGCGGTTGTGAGGTCGCGCTTCAGGCAGCGAGGGTTGTAGTCTAATGGGTTGGCAACGGCTTCTACGCTGCCACCAGGAAGCGCTAGATCGGCTGGACCTAGGTTCACAGTGTAATTCACGAAAGGACCACTTGTCACGCAGCCACCACCCGTGCCTGTTGGTATGTAGACGGGTGGATAGTCGCCCAGAGTGAGAACGACGTCGGACTGATTGGCGATTTGGGCCCCATTTCCAGACATGGACGTATCACTGCCATCGAATACAGGGTATGTATCGAGGGAATTGGCTGAGGCGGGCCAGTTCCAGTAACTATACGATCAAACAGGTCAGACATGATGCATAATGTGTCCAGCCAGGAACCACAAAGAGAAGGCATTCGGAAACCGAGTTTTCGTGCATTCCACTCACCCAAATGATATCAGAGGGGAGTAAAAGAATCTAGACAAAACTTACGGGATTGTTCCGGTGTAACCACACTCATTGATAAGGGCCTGCTCGAATGACCAAGTAAACCAGCGATGCCACGCGAGGAAAGTACCCTGTACGGGAGTACGGGAATTAGCGGGACTCTGCGAGAATATATTTTTTTAGGGCCCCATGAATAACATGGAAGAATTACGAATCCTTACCGTATAGTGGATATAGAGAGTCTGGTTGATATGCGTCGCAACGAAGTCGTCATACCGAGTCTTGGCTCCTGGAGCGAGCTCGGATGGGGTTCTAGATGGGAGGTTCTGCAGACAGAGCACTGCATTGATGTAGTCTTTCTTCTCTGCTCTGAAGAAGGTGGTCCTACATAGAGTCAGATTGCAGGAAGAGTAAACAGGGTCCACAAAATGAAAAATTGAGGCGTAATAACCAAGCTCTTGGGCTTATTTAGACTTCCCGCACACTAGAAGCTCTACTCCTACTGCTACGCTTCAAACACCCTAAAAAAAGATTTTTGTTCTCTCTAGTGGACAACGCACAGACGTAGGAGATGAAAAAAAGTCATACCATTCGCGACGAACCTTCAGATTGGACAAGTTGCAACCATCTCGTTTTCTGGACCTGCTACCGTCTAGGTTGGATGTGGTCACGTTGTATGCAAAGTCTGCTAAGTCACTCAGTTGCGAGGCGACCTCAGCGGTTGCAGTCGCCGCCGCCGTGGGGATGGCGGTGCTGCTTTGTGCTAGAGCAGGGCTAACAAACGCGCTGGAAAGAACCAGAACAGAAGTCAGAAACTGCTTCATATTGTTGGGATGAAATCAAAAGTGGAAGGCAAAGGTACCAAAAAGACGAGAACAGCAACAGTAATGAGCCGTCCTATCTACAGAAAGACAGGACTAACTGACAGACAGACCAGGGTAAAAGACGGGGACCTGTGGCTCATATAGAAGTCTCCGCGTGGCTAGATATCAACACTTAGACTGTCTAGACCCAGGAAAATATCTCCTAGACCAAGAAGATAACAGTAATTCGATAGGGAGGAGTGAACCCGGTCCAGCTAGTATCTTAGACCAGATCGGTGTTCGAATACCTCGTGCTGCAACTGGAGGCCTGACGGAATATTCCCCGCATTATTATAGTTGGCACGCCTAATTGTACTACTACATCTAATATTCGTGGCGAATTATTAGTGGGATTTGGCAACCAATAGGCTCAGATAGAATTTATGGCCGCTCTATCACCAGAAAAATATCGGCGAATTAACCTCCTTTAAAAAAAACACATCGTAACGAGGAGCCAACAGTTGTGACCCAAGAGGCATGAAGGAGATTCCCGTGGATTCCCTCGATAGTTCAACTGAAGAAAGGACCAAATGCTTCCTACTCATTACTGATGCAGGAGGTGGCTACCACCTCGTAACTACACAAATGCCGAGATATGCGAAGGTGGCATGGATTTTGAATATTTCTTAACGAGCGCCGCAATAACATTACTTGTGTGACCAGGGACGGAATCATGCATTCTTTCGGGATTTAATCATCTTCAGCTCTCCAATTACGGGTGATGAAACTGTATGACAAATGGGCTTGCGTCTGTGATGGCTCCCGATAGGCTTCTTTACAGCCCCCAAACTATCTAAACGAACAGAAGGTTCGTGGAAGGCACACTGTTTATGCGCCATCGTTGTGAGACGCGGGCATCGGAGGAATAACACCCAGAATCTGAACTAGTTGTTTCATCAATTATTCTTAGATAACTTAATTGTTCGCTAATAATCATTAGGGTAAAATGAAGGACTACATGCTCTGTAGGATCTACGAATAATCTCCAGAGGTTATACCACGCTCCATCTACGGGAGGCTCCGTCATTCCTAGTATTATCCGGGGTCCGTAGCGGCTTAAATTTTACTGGTGTCGTATACGAGATGTCTAGACTAGCTCTAGACTCTGCAGATACGTTCCACGGTTATATTGGCTATCTCGAGGATGCTTGCAAAATTCATCTGCCGCATGGTCGATATGTTTGCTGTTGCTTTCTTTTCTTTTCTTTTCTTTTTTTCCTCCCCCTTCTTTTTCCTGCATCTCTACTCATGGCGAGAATAACGACAGTTGATAAAAAGGTTCAGCTTCCCACAACGACTGCGTATCGCATAACAAGGAAGCTATATATTTAATCCTATGTACGGAGTAGATCCGAGAAGAAGAAGACCCAAGGTTGCACTCGGTCCGTCCCGTCATACACAATCTCGATGTCGTAGATTAGCCGCGATCTAAGGGAGTGATCCCACAAGGCAATAGTTGTGTAACAGTGTTGTCTAGTTCCCCGATCGCGCGCTTTAGGTGGCGTCCACCAACACAAACGCGAAAGGCCGGAGAATTTGAGCGGTACGCCAACGGCCATATCGATTCATAATAAGATCTTAAACGGCAAATGTCTCTTGCAAATCTCGAGGGGACCAGATTTCCGGTAGATCTACAATTTGTAGCTGCAGTCCAACAATTGACCACTGTTGTCATGCCAAGGAACTGGACTGGCCTTCGCAATATACGAGTACAGATGTTTTACCACCAGCTCCTAAAAGACCCGATCGACAACTCTAAAGGCGAGTAGAAATCTAGAACTACCTATTTAAATAGCTGTTTCCTGTGCAGACGGCAGGTTGCGGGAACTACAGCGGAGGGAACGGTCTAACGTAGATCAGGAGACAGCTAAACTACGTAGCCGGCTGGTTGTTTTTAGACTTTGAGCAACGGATGATCGTCAACTCACCCCACTCATGACTTGGTCAAGACAGCTTCAACTCCAGACAAGATAAACATGACGCAAATGGCTGTCGTTCTAATAATGAATTTCCCCCAGAATCACATGGATCCCAGCTCTGGGCGCTGGTTTGAGGACCTGAACTTTACCTACCCCAAAAGGGTTTGGTAACTCCAACATCACCTGATGGATGCCGTTTAGCTCGCTCCCCGCACCGATCGTCCCCCATGATCTCCTGATGGACGCCGTGTGCGTCATGATTTCGTGAAGCCAAAGTTTCAATTGGCAACTTACTGGAACAGAATCATGCTACACAGTACGCAAAATAGTTCCTCCTCAGGATCATGCCATCAATTGCTCCCCATAAGAGGAGCGTCGAATACATCTCTCCCATCGTCGCAGCACATGTATTGCTACTCTTTTTCTCGTAACAACAATCTGATCCACGCAAGGATACCCCAACATGAGTGACCGCCCGAGTCATTTACAGTCCAAACGCCAGGATGGCGAGCCGATTGACATCTGGATTGTCGGTGCTGGAATCGCCTCCTTGGCCGCTGCAGTGTTTCTAATCAAGGACGCCAATGTTCTTCCTACTCACATACACATAATCGACGCCCACGCCGACCTTGGAGGTGGTATCGCGAGGTACGGTGACGCTGAGAAGGGATACGTGATCATTCCGGGACAGACCATCTCCTACCATGACAGCTGTGTTGAGAAGCTTCTCTTGCAAGTTCCCGCAACACATCCCGGGCCGGAGCCATGGGCGAAACAGATAGTCCAGAAGGCTGAGGATAGACGGCATGCACGACGTCTGACCCGTGCTATTGTCTCGGGTCCATCGGGCCCGGAAACATTGGACTCACAGAGGCTCGGTCTTAATCTCCAAGATAGACTTGGCCTCGTTCGAGTCATGATGGAAAGTGAGCCTGCACTAGGGAGAAAGCAAATTTCTGATCTGTTCGAAGGGGAGTTCTTTGAGACTAAATTCTGGATGATCTGGTCGACGACGTGAGTCATGTCCATACCAGAAGGAATCAGTTACGAGCATCGCTAATCCTCTTATCTAGATTCGGGTTTAGACCCACTCACAGTGCAGTGGAACTTCGACGTTATCTGCGCAAATACCTTCATGATATCGCAAGCGGTGGAAAGTTGATCGGACCGGATGACATACGGAACTCCCAACATGAATCTATCATAGTACCTATCACGGGATATCTCCGGGAAGAAGGCGTTGACATTCGACTCAAAGATCGAGTGATTGATATCTTAACTTACCCGGATAGCGATCCCACTACTGTCTCTGAAATCAAATACCTGGGTGAGGATGGTGATGAAAGACTGGTTACTCTGGATCCATCCGATCTTTGCTTTATCACTCTCGGATCTATCGGGGCTGGCACGGCTTTGGGAACAAACAACACTGCTCCTAAGCGTGCAGTTGTGGGTTCTAGCAACGAATGGTCCCTGTGGGAAAAGTTTGCTGGAAAATCTATCAAGTTCGGTAACCCATCGAACTTTTCCACCAGTCCTGACCAGTCGACGTTGGGAACATTCACCGTGACGTTGCATGATTCTGAATTCTTTGATCGGATTGCGCAGTTTACTGGACTTGCACCAGGCTCTCAGCCAGTTCTGTCACTGCCTGAGAGCAATTGGCAAGTCAGCTTGAATATCCCACTTCAGCCAGTTTTTGCCAACCAGCCGGAGAGCGTGAAGGTATTTTCGGGAATGGTATTGCACCCTGAGAAGAACGGAAACTACATCAAAAAGCCTATGCTGGATTGTTCCGGCGCTGAGATCTTGGAAGAGGTACTGCAGCACCTCAAGTTCCCTCTAAGTATCCTCTCGAGCGCAGTGACCATCCCATGCGTCAGTCCACTCGGGACGTCGGCATTGTTACCTCGTTCTCACAACGAGCGTCCAGAGGTCATTCCCCATGACACAACCAATTTAGCATTTTTGGGTCAATTCGTCGAGATTCCAGAAGAACCATCTTTGACGTTGGAATACAGTATCCAGAGCGCCCAGTTGGCCGTGGATCATTTCATGGATGTGAAAAAAGAGACTCGTAGGTCATGGCGCAACCATTTCGTGGAGTTGTTTGACTTGCTTACTTGAGCCTTGTCTTGACTATTGTTTGCCTTGAGTGGTGTAAGGCTGGTGTCAATTCAGGGGAAAGGCTACACCCAACTCAAGTAAAACGGGATGATATCATAGGGTATTTAATGTATACGCTGCAATTAGCAATGATAAGTATCTTACAATCGAAATTAATGGTTCTGTTTTGAGAATGCACGGCAAGGACAAACAGCTTCCACGGAAAACCTCCTAGAAACCACTAGAACGAGAACTCCAAGCTCTCCAAAGCGCTGTAAAGCGCGCAGTTACCCTGCTTCTAACCTAGCATCTCCCCGGCCCCTGTGCGCGAATAACCTATCACCCATCCTCGTCGATCGAGGGCGATAACCGTCTCGTGATCGCCGCCATCCATTGGCTGCTCACCGACAAAGCGACTAATGACAATCTTGCCCGCCACAAACACACCAAACAGTAAACACTCCTTTCCGGAATTCACAGCACACGTCTCCGACCCCATGAGACTTAATTCCAGAGTCCAATGAAAAAGACAAGGCTAGCTAGGCTAAGTAGCTTATCGTCGTTTCAAATGACATATGGATCCCTGTCTACGTGGTTGCGCGGGACTCGTTGCATGAAAATGCCCCGTTTTTTCTCCAATACCGCCTTTCTCTAGGATTGAGTTGATGACGCCCGGACCAACATGATGGGATGTGTGACTCTTACGATGGATTATTTAGGAATGTTTATCTTCGCTGTTCTTGATGTTGGATGAATAGCTGTGATAATTATTTTTTTGCATGCCTTGTACTGTATATTGAAGTGATTGATTATTTAGACTTACAGGGACATCTATTTTCGATGCCTCCAACAACAGTGTCGTCATCCACGAGATCGCCAAAGTCCGGTGCATCGGTGTCACGCCAGCGTATTCCGACGTTGGAAGTCAAGCAGGTGAATGAGAGAGTCAAGGATGAGGATGATAAGAAGAATACGATCATAATTGCCGTCTTTCAGCACCAGTCGAGTGTTGCGCGCATGGAAGAGAAGTGTCAGCCGAAATGGTGGAAGTTGGAATCATGTAAGTAGTTCCAGGAACTGAAATAGAGAAAAGGGAAAGATACAATTTTCGTATATATTTTTACTGATATCGGACTGCAGCCGCGAAAATCATTCCCATCACTAGCGAGAAGCTGGCGGCTACCATCAGTGATGTCTGTCGCAGTAAACAGCGAAGACGACTCTCTCTCCTTGTCAGCCCTTACGTTCCAGAGATTTCGTTCCACATTCCATCCTCTATCCGGAGACTCATCGTCACCCGATGTGGGAAGAAAGCTCAGCGTGATGCCGATAAAGATGATCATTTGATCGTCTCCCGCTCCTCCACTTTCTGCGGCGTCATGCTGAATAGATGGCAAGACCGGGACGAACAGTTTGATCGACATGAGATCATGTTTAGGGGCGGAGTATACCTCCGGCTCGATATTCTCGACACCGGTAATGATGGCAAGAAAGGAACGGGATGGTCACTGTCGAGCCAAGACCGAACATCTATCCTGAAACAGATGGAGGAGCTCCTGGGCCCGCTTCAGCAGGACGACATTTCCTGGTGGGATAAGTGGAAAAATATCATTTCCATGATCATCAGTCTGATGGCTGGAGTATCGAAGCTCACTGCAAACTTGAAAGTTGGCACGGCCGGCATATATGTCACGCATTGGACCGGTGTGAAGGTGTTTGCAGGCGCTTTCGGTGCCTCCAGTGTCGTCTCCGCGGCAGCCCCAGCTGCTGCCATTGCCTTTGGCACCGCACTCGCGGTTTACTTTATACCGTGGGAGGATCTCCTTGTTTGGATCAAGCGCTCTCTTTTCAGTTTGTGGGACGTCATCTGCCAGGCATGGAACTGGGTGAAGGAGAAGCTTCAAACTATTGCGAGCAAGACTATCAATGATGACCCCCCTCCTCCGTATCGACCAAAGCGGGTCCGAATGTAGGTCCGCAGTATGAAAAGCGGGTCTTGCGGAAAGGTGAGCGGGACTGCCGCCAGTACAAGAGACCTAGAGGACGGGAGATTGCCCAGTATGGCTTCAGTGACGACACCCAGGGAGTCCCATTTTCACCTCGCAAAGGACGAGGGTCTTCGATTTCTTATTCCCAATCACATAATCTCCTATAGGCCATCAAATCGGCCACATTGTTATATTCTATGTTCCTTTTCGACATTGACGAGCACGAGATCCAGAGATATACCGCGCTTAATTAGCAGCAACATCGGGCTAGTCCGGCGTTCTCCTGATCTGACCCCAACTTGTCTCCTTGTAACCCTGATCAAGCACAAGGTTCAGCTTGCAGAAGTGGCAGGATTCACGGAAGCGAAGCGAAGAACTCTAGCTATTCTTTCCACCGCCCCGGCTCTTGGAAGAAAAGGGGCATGTCGACTGAGGAGCGGAGAGACTGAGAGGCTCATGTATAGGTTTGCAGGTATGGTCTTATTACTGGATATGCCACGACAGAGGTCCATGCGGTGTAATGTAATTTGAATTAGATATCTCACTTCTCATGCAAGACATGGATATGATCTTTTCTATTTGCATGATACTGGATCGTCCCTGGACAGCAGGAGTCCCTCACTGTTGGACGTCGTTCATTCTACCATAATTTATGATTTCGATAGCTATCAGTGTAATATATTGTGCCGATTCACCCTGACTAACTCTGCGTTTGGGGTCGCGTCCTCGAGCACATAGCTCGAAGGTTTCTGCTGGGGCATTACAGCAATAGCTCTTCATTTGAATTTCGAAGTATACAACGTCAGCAATTCCGATATTGATTTCCTAATGAAAGTACGGGCGAGGCAAGCGCAGCAACTTAGGTCTTTCAGTGACGACAGATAATCATGTGATCGGCAGCGGAAATGAGTTGTGATTCTGCCAACTGGCAACCTTTACCCGATACAGTAACTAGTGGGGGTTTTGGAAGCTCCCCGAGACGTGTTGCCGTGCCAACCATCGTTTACGAGTGACCTCCAGCACCGGAAGACACAAGTTGAAGATCAATGTCCAGCTTCTTGTACCCAACTTCCACTCTATTTCCCTGCAATATTATTCATTACAGTGATGGTTTCTCAGAATCTATTCATTACTCATCTTTAAACAAAGGACATTAAACAATCACACAGAACATCTACGGCAGCAGCAGAGAGGATTGCTTTTGACCGGCTGGCCGAACGACAGTGATCAGGAAAATGGCGAGGTTGAACTTCTCCAGTTTGAGTATTGAAGATACTCCACGCAATGGAAACAAACAGCGTGACAACGAACCGAAGACCGTTCAGAGAGCCCGTTCCAAGAAGGAACCGAAGCATCTCTTCGAAGATTCAGAGAACAGTGACGACGAGGGTTCCAGGTTATCACGAAAGTTGTGGACGAAGACTAGCACCAACAACCTGAAAATACGATCCCCCACTAAGACTCCACGGCCCCCCAAAACTTCTACGAGCTCCAACTTCGAGATCTTCGACGACGGCGACTCGGAAAGTGAGGATGGCGATACAGAGTTGTCGTCGATTACGACGATCTCCAATGGCGTGAAGACAAGACTGCCTCTGAGTCTTGCTCCGCTAAACTCATTCCTCCTTCCTCCCCCGCAGACAGTAAGACGTCAGGCCCGAGAACGAAAGGGAGATAGTGATGACTACGATAAGGAGAACGATGTCCTAGAGAGTGGAAGCTTTGAGCTGGAGTGTCGAAGTGCTTCTCCCATTCGACGATCGCACTCCAGGCCACTCTCGCTACATCCGTCAAAAAGCACCGGAAAAGGCAAACAATTTACAGGCTACAGGGAGCCATCGAATGATAGCGACGATAGCGAAGTGGATAAAAGCCAGTTGGGGAGCGATCGATTTGATTCTCTGGCAGATTTTATCGTTGATGACGATGAGTCGCTTAGCATTCATGACAGCGTTGACGACAGCATTGGCCAGGAGACTGAAGACAAACTTGCAAACCCTCTGAAGACGCGGAAGAGGCTGATCAGAGGAAGGAGGCCTAACACAGAAGCTCAAGTGAAGCAGTACCTAGCTGGCAGTGAATGCAACGATGACCTCCGGCTGGAACCGTCACTGCCAACAAGAATCGACCTGGGCTCTCCTCTAAAGCCACAACTGAAGCCTTCGTTTTTGTCCCAGCAAGGATTCCAGAGCCCCAGCAAAATGAGATATCTCAAAAAAGATGAGTCTTTTCAGCAAGATACAACTGACATGGGGTAAGAATCCTGGTGGTTATCCGACATCAATCTCCCTGACGCTAATAACACCAGACCGTTCCAATCCGAAGAGCCCGTAACACCACCGGCTAGTCCCTCCAAGGGACGTCTTCTGTCTCCATCCAAGCCTAAGACGAGAATTCCAGACTCTCCGCATCGAGAGAGCACTGATGCTTTCTGGAACCAGGAAGTGATCAATGAGTGGAACGACCACAACTCGCCGAAAAAGGACGAGACCCCTGGCCGCGCCATGCAGCGTCTTCTACGTGCGCTTGGAGAGCCAGTTGTTGAGGAGGGTACTCCTTTGACCTGTTCCCCTGGAAAGAGCGGTCCCAAGAGCCCGAGCAAGACGGCGCTGAAAAAGGCGGAGGCAGAGCAGAGGAGAACTGTGCTCCAGAGGAAAAAGGAATTCGACAACAAGAAGGCCTCCTTTGCCGAAGATTTCTTCAAAATCCTAGATGATGTTGTGTCCGGCGGTCAAATCCAGAAACTTGCGGAAGAAACCGGTGGAGTCAAGATCATCTGGAGCAAAACTCTCCAGACCACGGCTGGAAGGGCAAACTGGAAGAGAGAGAGGCTCAGTGGAGCTGCATCTGAAGGAGAACAGACGACCAAGCACCACGCATCCATCGAGCTGGCAGAAAGGATCATTGACTCAGAAGATCGTCTACTCAACACCCTAGCTCACGAATACTGCCATCTTGCCAACTTCATGATCTCGAACATTCGCAACAACCCTCATGGTGCCAGCTTTAAAGAATGGGGCTACAAATGTACGACTTTGCTGAAGGAGCATCCGGTTTATGGCGGAAGAGTGGAGGTCACCACGAAACACAGCTATAAGATTAACTACAAATACGTCTGGCTGTGCGCTGACTGCGGTCAGGAGTATGGACGCCACTCTAAGAGCATTGATACCTCCAAGTCGAGATGCGGACACTGCAAGGGTGTTCTCCAGCAAGTGAAGCCGAAGCCAAGAAACGTCACCAAGAAGAAGGCTGCAGAGTCCAGCGAGCAAGTTGACGAAGTAGTCAAGGGGATGGGACAGGTTAGCCTGTAGAGTTAACCCAAACCCACTTGAGGGGTTTGTCATGTCCAGATGAGAAGTGTTGGAAAGTGTGTCTATCTGAAGACAGAACTGTTGCACATAAGGCGTTTAGGTTGTTATTATTGGAGTTACTTGGGGTGTTGTCTCTCTTTGTACCATTCAAGCATTGCATGGTAGATATTGGAGATATGCATCAATGTTGATTTGTTTTCTGATCAATAAGATCTCCTCAGGCATTAGATTTTTGGCAGAGCTCTGGTAGGATTCGCCCCCACCTTCCCCCAATGGGGCCTAGCGGGGCACACAGTAGGGTAGTTAGATAGCTTCAGCTAGTCAAATATGACTCCAAGCTTCAGGATCCTAGAGCCAAGATTAGAATACTACCATCACATTCTCCTACCTGATCTTCGAATCATAAGTGACAACACAGTTCCATTGGATAAGGCATGATGTGTTCCACAAAATAAGGACCTTCCACTGGGTGAGAATAATAACACAAACCACCATGCTTTTCCACATAGTGTTTAAAGATTAGGCATCTTTATTCTTTTGTTCTGTATTATTAAGACCTCAAGCAGCTGCTGCCTCCGCGCCTCCCCACCAATCAGATCCATCTCCGCCGCCCGTCGACGTCGACGACCTGCGGACGTCATTGGGCGGCGGAACACTTAACGCCGACAAGAAGTTCATAATAGCATTATTGCTTCTATCATCCACTCCCAGCGCAGTGTTCTGTTTCAAGTTCTCTTCTGAAGTCCGCACTCGTTGCTGCCTTTCTTTTTTTCTGAGGAGAAGAGAAACATAAATATCGGGGTGAGCCCCGCGGTTCCGAGTGACAGTCGGGAGCATCGCATGATCGAGTGACTCGATAAATATTTCCCCGAGCTTGGTGCAGAACGTTCGTGCAAATTGAAAGAGTCCAGGAGACTCTTGTTTATTTGTTGACTAGTTTTGGTCTAAGGAGTTGCTTCGCATCAGTTCTCAGCAATCATGGCTACTTTTGACCAGAAGGACTTTTTCGGCTCCGCCATCTGTGGGCCTGTGCCCCGCGGATGGATCGATGCGAGGTATGTATAAATGTTTCACAACAACAGTTGCTCTTTTTGGTTGTAGTTGAGTTGAATTGCGATTGGAGAGAATTTTCATAAGTTAGTCCTTTTGTGGTTCTTGATTACAACATATTATTTTTCTTCGGACACTGTCTATGCTCTGTTTTCATTTTTGTATCATGTGCATGAAGATCCCATGGGGACTTATGCATTGCATATGTTGATCCTATCAGAACGCCCACTATAAGTTTCTGTTTGATTCTGATGTCATTAGAGAATTTCTTGTTTTGAACTGTATCCTAAATCGAACGACTTGATCCCACTGACATGAACATGACAGCTCCCTCCGCGAAGTCCCCGATCACCAGGAGATCTTTTTATCACCGACTACCCTTTCAAATGTGATCATCGAGCTCAACGAGCAGGTCACGGCGCAGAATGCCCTCACAGCCCTAGGCAGCACATCCACCCTCGACACCCCTGAAACACACCCCCACAGTCCTTCTCGTGCCACAAGCGAAACGGTGGACGAAGCCGCCGCTCTATACCATCTTCGCGACCTCTGCGATCCCGGCGATGCTATGCAAATCATTACCGCGCCGCGTCCTGTCACCCTTGGTCGTTTCTCCTCAGCAGTACCTGCCTACGCTGGGATCGTCTCCTACACCACCCCGAGAAGAAGGGGGAGCGGCGCTGGCCGCATTCCCGTACATGGAGAAGGCACGGCTGCCGGATCAAGCGCCATGGGACCACAGACCAGTACGTTTACGTGCCATTTCCTGTTGGCGCGGTTAAAGGAGAAAAAAACGGATCTGCTAGTGTTTGTGAACGTGCCGCATGAGGAGTTCGATGCGACGGGTGACCCGAGGGGCTTGTCAAAGGAAGAGGATCTCGCCAGTGGGTTGGTGAGCAAGATGATCGACACGTTGGAAGTTAAGGATTGGGGCCTTTTTGGTTCAGCTTGAGAGCATACCGAACACGGAGATTCGTACCGTGCGGTTTCGTTTGGATGTTTATTCTGGGGCCTGGATTAATCGCATATTCATTGATGTGACAGGGAATGATTACACCTCGGATAATATATCCGGTACGAATCTATCTATGGATGTAACGCTGAAAGTTATCAGGATTGCAACAGGGCATCAAAATGGTTTGGCAGGTTCAGCAATATGAGAGAATGATGAAAACTCTCAGTCTTCATGTACGCTAGATAGGAATCATCTTGCGGTACCAATAATGAGCTCAAGGAGGTTCAATGAATGCTTTCTCTAGGTCATATATTCCTCCTACCCCGCAAGCTATCTGTATCAGATTTAGATAATGATGAATGTACCGGAACAATATATTTTGTTACGAACCATTGTCATCGTCACAGCATGAATAGCCCTCCGTCTTTTAGACGGATGCAGACTACTGCTACCGTCTTCAAATCATAATGACAAACTTGTATTAGACCAGACTCTAGCAATATAGAGTCCTCATAGTATCCGTAGTAAAGCACGTCTTCAACAAATCCCCAAATTGAGATCAACCGATGCGGAAGGTCGATTATCATTATCTTCGGAAGAAGTTCCCGGAGGACCAATAGACGTCGTAGTCATGTGATACCCCATGACGATTTGTGGCTGACACCACCTTCAACCTCGTTGAATAATATAGCTGAACTCCCTCGCCGTGCCTTTCAACGTGGACTTGCGCCTTCGAAATGTTCGCAAATCCTGCGGTATATAATTCTTGGATGGAAATAGAAGGATATTGCTAGCGAATACCACGTGTCCCTCCAAACAGTGTACAATATTGAGGGCAATTTGATGACTGCCCAGTCGCCCGTCAAATATAAAAGCCCATTCCCTCGCCGTTCTAACCTTCGGTCCTTTCACTTCTTTATTTCCCTCTATGTCTCTCACACAGTCGCGCTTTCTTTCAAGATGCAGCCCTCACTCCTATTTCTGATCGGAAATTACTAATGCGCCCTCGTCTCGCGTCGTACCCACTGCCCAGTTTCATTCGCCCCGTCCGCATGAGTCGGCGATGGAAGCAGGGTGACATTCTGAGACATCTGGGACTGGCCTGAGAAGCCGTGTGATCATCTTGCAAGAGGATCTACCTTCGTTTTCAGCTGACCGTGGCATGCGACTGCGGAGACTTGGGAGTACGATTGACTGAATTCGGAGTTGGAAAGAAGAATAACGAGCGCCATATACACTGTATCTCTAGGTTTTAAACTACACATAGAATACGAGGACCTGTGAAATCGACACTGAAAATGACCGCTACTGAGCTTACGGTGTCAATTCCACCTCGTTAACTCCCGGCGGGAAGCCGCCGCTTTAACTAAGGGCTAGGACTGCATATGTTCACGAAATTCGTCCTCGTGAAAACGCAACCATCAACTTTTTCCCGTTTTTAGAGTCCAACATCAAAAGGTATACTAATAAAACGTAATCCCGATAGGAAAGAGTACAATTCTATTATTACTACCATGACTGTTGTAGCGACGAGGAAGAGATGCATAGTTTAGCTTTGCGACTGAAAAAGGTGGAAGGAAAGAATAGAACAATACCAAACATAAACATGTCGCAGCTAAAGCAGAATAAGAGCTCTACATAGTTATGTCATCGACTCTCAATTGACTAAGACAGTAGGGCCAATCAGACAGTTGTTTCTATGATCAAACAACTTCAACTGGGAATAATCATTATCAAAGACAGCGCGCCAGAGTTTCGGTTCTGAATGCTCTGTAATAATGTCAGCAGTTTGACAGCATTAGGGATGTAAAACAAAGTGTAAGATGAGACTACATACCACTACTGGGTGAAGATGTGGCACAGTCAATTACTATCCAATCCTCGAGCATGCCAGCTTCAATCCATGGATAATACCGACCGCCCTTCTTGAATCGATTGCAATGTTCATCCACATAACTGTGTTCCCTGAGCAACTCAATTCCCCACCGTTTTTGCGGAATCCAGAAGTCGACTCGGCCATCACCGTCCCGGGACCATTCACTGGATATTGGCACACCTCGACCTACTACAGTGTTGAAAGCCCTGTAAAACTCATCCTGATACTGCGCCTCCAACGGTCGGAGTTTTGATGCAGTTGATAATTTGCCTTCCACACAATGCCGAAGTTTCTTCGCAGAGAAGCGCTTGAGAACCTCCATACACAAGCTTTGAATCGTAGGAAATGCCTCATCTGGAAAACGTGATGGCGTTTTGCCAATCAGGTACTCAACATACCTAAATACATCAGCATAGAACAGTAAAAGTCATGTTTTTATAAAGAAGATTACTTTTCATGCAAGCGTGATGGCAAAACACCAACGCTATTCTGCTGCGCTGAGCTATCCCCTAAGATTGCTCTATGAATCCAGCCATTTTCATAGCAGCATCTAATACCATCAGATAGTTCATTAAATAGAATATATCCATCTTCTAGTATTTCGATCAGCGTGCTCTTAGCTTCTGGTGTAAGTTTCCCTGGAAAAGGAAAGGACCGGAAGACAATGGATCCATCAAGACTACCAAAGACTTTGTTGTCATCTGCCAAGGCTTGAATTACATGATCTTGTGTTATTGTAGAAATATCTTTATATTTCACCCGAGAGCGGTACACCTAAACATTGGAGTCAGTTGTGCTGAAATCACGGAGCTGTCCAGGCCCCAGTGGCTACAAGCGGTTACATACCTGGAAAAGATAGTATACTATGGAGCTTACAGCCCCAGGATGACCATTCGTGAAATTGAATATATAGTCTCGAGCATCATTGTCGATCTTATAATTTTCAACAGGATCAGAAGAACATAGTTTCGTCACAACTATTTCAAACTCGTCCCTGTTGTAGAATAGGCCTATTGATGGTGACCCTAGCTCCCCTGATGGAGTCAATGAAATGCGTTGTGCGCGACCAAAGCCCACAGGTGTGCCGTGATCCCTCCTATTATATGGTAGGCCTTCTGACGGGCTGCCATACGAACAGAAAAGACACAGCTTTACCTTATATCCAATTCCACCACGGATATCTTTAATAATTTGGTTCCATAATGCAGTGTCCCCATATGATGTTTGTGCTTCATCGAGGATGATCACATTACCATTGGCAAATATATTCTGTTTCTTATCAAGCCTCGGGTAGTTGCACCTGATATATCGAGCAAGATTCGCCCAAGGGTCCTCATCACCAAAGTCCCGAAGATTTTGTTCCCATATCCCAAGCCAAAAAACTGTTCTTCCATTCCGGCGATAATAGTCCCTCAATAGAAGCGAGAGTGTTGACTTTCCACTTGCTGGGGTCCCGCGTATGTGAATGATATTCTGAGAATCTAGAGCCTCTGCAAGTTTTGACACTGTCTCGTCTCTAGTGCAAATCTTTGGGCGTACGTATTCGTCGATTGCTGGTGAACCGACAGCTGATACCAGTGTAAGCTATGACCATGACATAATAGTTCAACGTGTGGGATCGTACCTCGGGTAGCGGTAGAATGCTGTTGTTCTTCTGGTGGTATAATAACAATATCAATTTCTGGATCATTGGATCGAGGGAAGTCGGATAAGATACGTTCGCGCGGATGGAGATGTACAAGGTTCTCCCTCGTAAGAATATTCTTGACTGGGCTGGAAGGGCTGTAGAGATTGAGCTTCCAGTCTGCGAACTTGCACTCTGGATCTCTTTCACAGATCTTCCTTTTGACATCGTCAATAGTGTCAACATTAATGGTACAGTGTATGGAGAACACGGTATCGATATTGTCTGAGAAAGCACACCACAATGTGCGCTGAGACGGTTCAGCCATTGTTGAAGAGGATCGGTTTGGGCGAAAAACCCAAGAGAAAAGATTGGAAGCCATTCTGGAGGACTGATAAAAGCACTGGTGTGATGCGAGACATGAGGAAGGACCAGGTTGCTACTTCAATGTCGCTATGGAAGGATGGAAGGTGCCTTCTTCAGATAGAAAATCACATGACGTCAAATAGTGTCGGAGACTGTTGAAATATGTTGGAAGCAAGAGGCGCGTATCCGGGGACTAGTCTAGAACAGGTAAAACTAACGGGATCGGGCAATTCACAGGTCCTCCCTTTACATCTTAAATAACTCAATTGTAGGATATTGCCTACGAGGCCACGGAACAATTTGAGAAACGTCGTGGTGAATTAAAACTGCCTCTTCTCGACTAGCGTGCAATATGCGAAAATTGACGATAACAAAGGAGTGGTTTGATCGCTTCATATCACTGTTATGCATTACTTGATCGCGTCCGAGGATACCTAAAGTAATAGAATTGAAAGTACATTCTTAGCCGTGTAGCTAGATCCAATTGGCAGAAGCTTTTCACCGCTTCCTACACCAACAAGGATGGCCTCCGCCCGAGTCACATGATATTAATTTATCCAGACATTGGCGTTTCTTCAACGCCAAGCCTACGAGACAACATCCTGAGATAGAGGGCCCCCGATAGAGATGAAACTCTACAGCAGCAGCTTTTATAGGCTGCCAAAGACACATGGCACGCCATAAATGAGAGGGTCTTTTGAAAACTCTGCTATGCAACGGGAGCAAGCGATACTCGCAACGAATAGTTGGTATACTATTTATTGTCAGATCCAGGGAGACCAAGGGGAGATTCTCCTTTTGGTCGAGTGGTATAGAGAGCCGATATTTATTAATAGTGGAACTCGGATAGCTTCGTTTTGCTTCCTTTTTGCCTTAATTAATTTGGTTCGAATTCGCCTTGGCGCTCTAAAAAAAAGTGCTCAAGCTTTTGTCACCCGACTGTAGGCGAACAGTGTCAGACAGGAGGATTCATTTCTTGCTGATCTGAGGCGGCAACACGGAGCAGCAGCGAACTAGTCTCGGGCGCATCGATTTGCCAGATTTTCAAGCTTGAGGGCCAAGCCTTCTGCATACGGTGTAGTAGACGGATCAGACCTCACAAGCTCTGCGCACGTATGGAGGGTCTGTTTAGTATTCTGTAAAGCAATAGAAGATCCCTTGCTTGTTGTGAGTCGCGGAGTACCTCTGTTATACCTGAGGAATAGTTGCCAGGCACCATCTGTAGGGGATAAATGATCGATATGAATGTCAGGCTGTCCACCGCAGTTCATCAGTGAGCTGTGATTCTTGCCAATGTACCAAAGGATAATGGCAGCCCGGTATATACCAGCCGACCACCAGAGAGGCCGAAGTGGAAACTCGGTTTCTTTGCTAATTCGAATGATTTGGCCACAGTGGAAAACTTCCTGTGGAGCCGGTATCCAGGCCTCAATGGTTCGACCTTCTTGTACTGTAGAATGCTCGGCATCGTAGAGGCTATATCGCTCGATATTCACGAAAGAGGCATTCAGTTTAAGGTTAAGCAAATGGTAAAGCACCAGAGTGAGATTTTTAAAGGCGCTCTCTCGTGTGCTCCGTGCCGGTTGTCTGCCAAAGATCTTTTGCCACGTTCGCAAGAGTGACTTAATCTCCTCTAATCGTAAAGTGGACGAGGTTCGGCAAGTGCGGCGAGAAAAGCCTGACGTTGTAACCGGATCTCCGGGAAGAGAAATAAACGTTTCGCACAACTGGAAGACTAATATGTGGATTGGATATAAGAGCAGCCGCATTTGTAAGATTCCAAGTCGATCCTGCCAGTCATCGATTTTATGGTCGAGAAGAGACCTAAACAATTCACGAAGGGAAGGTGGTGCTTGATGCGCTGGTTGTGTGTTCTCGAACTTGGATTGTAGTGCGTTCTCTTGGAGATGCGCCCAGATTGCAGCGTCTGATACAAGCCATAGGTCATCAGCCTCTGGCAGGGGCCTCTCTAACTCACCTATGCCAAGTGCTAGTTGCTGTCGTAGAACATGGCGATTTCTTGGTCAACCATGAGGCATGCATAGGATAACCTTTTTTGTGATAAGTATCGTGTAATTCACCGAGGAAGAGCCTAACGAACCTTGACGTATATTCCTGCTTAATCCAAGCATTCCAACTGCACTCGAGATCTCTGGGATCATGCAGGAAATCGTAATGCGAGCCCTGGAAGAGTCCGGTATGTCTGGCCATCTGAAATAATATATATTAGCCCATGGCGAATGAGAAGCCTGTAGGAAGCGTACAGGTTGTTAGTAACGCGACTGCTTACCGTGATATACATGTACATCTGCCCTAGAGTGGAATCCATAAGCCAGCGATCACCACTGAATGCAGCTTGGTAAAGACATTGCAGCGCACATTGAGTGGCAAGTGTATTCCGGGGCATTGCGGAGTCTTTGTCGACTAATCTGACTAGAGCTAGTATACAAATCTCAAGGAGGCCAATAGACAAACGTCGAGCTTTGGTCGCTGGGTCTCTCATTGATCCGTAGGCTATCATGAGTAGTAGTGACATAACTCCAAGCTCTTCCTGATTATCACAAACAAGCCGATTAGGGTCCAATGTTCTTTTTGTGACGATAGGGAAGAAAGGTTGAAAGCTCGTTAAAAAAATTCTCGAGATACTGGTGTAGAACCGGATTCGGCGGTAGTAGGAGTATCTTCGAAAAACTGCGCTTTCTCAAACTGAGAAGGAAGCGCGACCCAGAATTGTCAGTTAGACTGAGTGTATCTAATGCTAGGGTGAAAAATGACTGGGCAATTCCGAGCATTCGGTCTCGGGTTGTTTCGGCCAGCGTATCTTCTGCCTGAAAATGTTGGTCTCTCCATCCAGCAAATAACTGTGCCAAGGAGCCGATTCCGCGAAGTTATCACCCAAGCGGGCAACATTTTCGCCGGAGCGAATGAGAGCGGACTCTCCACCAGTCAGCATACCCTCGGAAGACGTGGGACACGCGAGGGGAGATTTTTGAACGTTGGGTGTGTCCATCTTCGAGTCCAGAAGGCGGCCCCAGTCCAGATCGGCAGAAAGACCAAAAGAATCTCCAAAAATATCCAGGAAGTGCCCGGTAATATACGGATCGAACGAAAAAGAGTCACCCGTGGCTGCACTAGAGACCGGAGCCACGCTGTTAGGGTGTTGGCCATTTGGGGGGCCTGAGATTCCGGCGAAGGAAAGCGGATCATTACTGCCTAAGGTCGTTGGAGCATGTTGTGTAGGCAACACACTGGACATCTGCTCAGCCGAGGCATCTGCAAGGATGGCCTGTGTTCTTGTCGGTATATCTGATGAACCCAGCAAGAGTGCCGCCCAAGCTAAGTCTCCGCCGCACGCAATGTCCGTATTTTGTGTTGACACGTTTGCGTTGAGGCAGTGAGTAGCATCCTTGCTAGCAGATGACATTGCAAGATGCACGTCATGGCTGGTCTTTGGGCAACTGCTTTCACTTTCGTGATACGGAACTTGCTCTGGCTGACCCTCATTGTTACCTATGTTGGGTAAGACGAACGTCGGCTGGTCCGTAGGGCTACGACGGCTGTACGTCCGTCGAGGTGAACCTCTCGCATTAGATCCTATTCTCTCAAGCGTTTCAGGTGCAAGGTCGCTTGTACCGGACAGTACTGCAGATACGGGGTCAATGTTGAGCACAGCTGCGCTGTTGCGTGCTGTATGTGGTATACAGGTAATACCTTTAGAACGACATCGAGTGCAGGGTACCTGTTTATTGCATTTTGTCTTGGCTTTGGCGCAGTTGGCACATGCGGCCGAGCTGTTCTGTGCTCTTAGGATAGAAGCAGTGGTGCTTGGATCTCTGACAATTGATGACGTGTCCTTGCTGTGTATGAGAGCATGCTTCTGTGCGACATCCCTGGAGAGCCGCAATAAATATGTCTTGCTTTCACAACAACGTCTAGAGCTCACTTACTTACGATTAAAGGACAGATGACAGACACTGCAGCGAAATGGGCGAAGATTGGTATCTGGAGATGTCAGAAACTTGAGCCTGCAGCTGCAGCAAGGTAAGATAAGGATGCTTGCTTACGCGTCAGGATGTGTCGTTGAAGATGTTCCTCGCGCCCGAATTGGCGACCACAGTAGGTGCAAAACACCATGGCGGTGGTCTGTCGCTGAGTCAGGTGACGGCGAAGAACTAGCTATACTCGAGGTACAACAGCTATCGATCACAGCGGGAAATAACCTTGTGTAAGCTGTAGTGTGCGAGGAGGCAAGCTCAAATGCACGCGTGGGGAGAAACCATAGCCGGCAATGCATACCCGAGCAACAAGAAAAGTAACCTAACAAAGGCTAGGCTAAAGCCTCGGCGCTGCACTACTGTACGCGGGGAAAAGCAAAAGTGGCTATATGTGGAGAAGCCAAAAGCAGCTGCATGCGGGGAAGACAAGGTTAAAAAATTGCTGGGTGGCTGTGAGGAGGATCTTCAAAATAGAGTGCTTGAATGTATCATGGTATTTGATCAATCTAGAAGCACTTGTAACCATCAGATTCAACGGTTTTTCAGAACTTTGAGTGGATAGAAGAACATTAGCCATTTCTCGATCGGGAGAGATTTTGGAGATGTTCCAAGCTGGATCCACTGACGAAATCCATCTTCTTCGCGACTCCTCCAATGTAAGTAGTCAATTTAATTCCCTTTGCGCATCTTTCTGTTCACGTTTGACAACCTCGTAGGCGATGCTTTCGTATTGAATAAGGTATGTGAAAGCCTTCTTGTCGTTTAGACGGAGTTTGAGCCTTTTTAAAAGCTTCAATTGCTAATAAGCTCCTTCCCTCTTGTTCCACGAGATTCTCTACTATTTTGTTCTGTTTTGGAGTCGCGGGGGGGCACGGGGAGTGGTTCAATACAATGGGTCTCAAAGCACGCTAAGGGGTGAAATACGTTATTCGCTGATGGCCGACCAAAGTTGGCAATCATGTGGCTGGGCGAAACTTCCCTTCGATGCCGATCTACAGAATCTATACTAATCCATTTGAAGAGGGCCTGTTTCCTCACTGCAAACCTGACACCGTGTTCAACAAGATATGCCAAGACCGTCGAATCCTTTTTTGCGAAGAGTACACGGAATCTGGGTAATCGAATAGCACCCTCATTCGTCTGATTTAAGCCCTATAGACCATATCTAGATGCTTATGATGGCGAGCTTTTAAGGAATTGCTCCCTGCTCCATCTAGAAGGCAGATCCCATCTTGATTAGACCAAATCCTTTGAATCTATCTACCAGTCGCGGGACAAGCTTGCTTTTAGGGAGTGGTTGAGAACATAATCCTTTCTGCCTCGCCAGTCTCGACGATCGTGCAGTAATAAAATCAACAGGCTCGTATACTGTAGCGAATCCTACGCTTGGTCAGGGGAATTGACACAGAATAGAGAGAACTAAGTAGTTAACTTGACTGAGCGAGCGAACTCGTTGACTTAGTTGGGGGACAAAACAAGGATAGATACACTATGGACCAGCGAAAGTTGACCCCGCAGAAAATAACAGAGCTAAATGAAACGACTACACGTAATTTCAGGATCCCAGGCAGGGATATCAGGAGCCTAGGAGGGGGAACGATCCAGGAACGACAGCGCGGACTAGGGAAACCAAACACCTAGGTGTATATGTGCCTAGGTAGAGAATTACTATGGACCGGAGGAACGTGTGGAAGGTATACGCGAAGGATCACTAAGCAGGTCACATGATGATATATAAGGTGGAGAACGGTATACTGGTATAGATATACTCAGCCCCCAAAATACTCGAGTAGACACCTGTTTAGACTGTTTAAACATCGTATTTTCAATAACCTACCATCGCGTGGTAGTATGGCGCTCAGTGTCTTCTTACGGCAAGGTTCACTGCTATAGGTCCCTCGTTTATTTCTGTAGTTTCTATTGTCTCGTTTGGGCATTTAGAATGTAAGAACTGGAACAAATAAGGCCTGGAATTGTCCTCTTTGACACTACACAACAGGGAAATTACAGCCGAATGGCAGTGCTCGTTAGTGTATCCGCAATCTTAGAAATTGCAGGGGTCTCCCTTCAACTTGCGTTAACTCGCGTTTCGCTCACGTTTGACTCACACGTCGCGCTCCTGGTACTCCGGCGGTCCTCGGGCTATCTCTATCACGTGATGGAGTAAAGCGGCGAGGCGCCTGTCTTGCTCCCGTCCCAGGATGGAAATGGAATTTGCTGCGCTGAGTTTTCGCCGCAAAGTATATAATACCAGACATTGACGCGTTCAGCAGGTTTTCAGTCGAATCTCACGCAAACCTTTGCTGGACAAGTCTCTTGCGGTCTCGAACGTCAGCCAAGAACAAAGAGGCCATGAATGTGAATGTTCACTGCGGGGTGGTTTGAGCGCCGGGCATTACTCCACAATCTGATTCAATGGAGGTATTTCCCAGTTTCTGTGACCAGTCGTTTGTGTCTGTGGAGGAAAAGAAAACAGCGGTGCCTGTAGGACACTCCGCGTGCCTGGGCAAATGTGATGTGCAGAATCTACCTTGCACTGATGGATGAGGTTGGGATCAGCACTGCTACTACATGTCATTGAGTATTCGAGGCGATTGCCTACGTAGTACTCCAGATGCAGACCAGATTCGTGCAATACCATCATCTCCTGGTGAATTAGACGTCATGGGTCGAGAGGAAGGTTTCTTGAGGAGGAGAGGGCACAATTCTCGTGATATATAAAGCTCGTCACACCTCGACGGAAATTCCTTCTGAAAACAGCAACAGTAAGACTCTTCCAAAGTATCAAAGACTTCTTTCGATCTTATAACAAAACAACGTCGCAAACATGTCGGACCCCGGCCGCAATGACTTCACTCAGAGTGCGTGGTTTCTCATCAAAATCTTTGACTTGCTGATAATGAATCTCCTGCTAACGACATCTCGCAGAGGCTAAGGAGGAGGTCACTCCCGACTCTGCCAAGTCCACCCAGGATAAGTTGAAGGAGACCTTCACCGACACCACTGACCGGATCGCCCGTGGTTTCCAGTCCGACGAGAGCAAGTCCACTACTCAGGAAGCCTTTGACAAGGGTCAGCGCACCAACGATAACAAGCAGCATGGTGGTGCTACCTCTTCCATGTAACTGTTGACCGCAATCTCCAAACCTCATTCACAGACACTAACAGTGAACTTCAGTGGTGACAAGGTCAAGGACACGTCGTATCGGGGGCAACAATTAAGTCTATGCGCTTGATTCCCGCTTGGATGGCAATAGCCTGGATGCTGGGCTTCTTTGATGAGTCATGATACCACGTTTGAGATATCAGTTATCACTATGTAACCATCACGATTCATAGTCAATAGTAACTCGAAATCTCCTGAAAATCTCTTTTCAGTCCATCATAACAAAAGTATCCAAGTAGTATCTTTATATTCTTATCTCTCCACCAAGCCCTCGAACATCCGGTCTCGTTGCCGGACGAGCTGGTTGAGCTCTCGTTCTAGTCGTTTGTATTCCGCTTTGGCCCCATCGACATCCGGCGGTAGACAGTGGAATGCTTTAAGTCTTCCCTCAAGCGTGCTTACCGTCTCCTTGAGTCGGAGAACACCCTGCTCTTCCTCCATCAGTTGCTGGATGGTGGGACCTCGAGTGTTCACAGTCCGTTCGAGACTAGCAATCCTGCTTTGATACTCCCCCGCCTTTGTACCCAGCATCTTTGTTCCCCTATTCCAGTCTGCAGTTTGTGCGAGAATGTCTGGCGGCGTCTCGTACGCTTTATCCGTCTTAAGCTCTTCGAGGTGTTTTCTTAGGACACAAAGCTCCCTTTCCAAGTAATTCTGAAGATCTTCGATCCTGCGGACTTGTTCCGCAGCATCAAATTCTTCCATCGTCAACTCGATAATCGCATGGCTCACGTCTTTTGTCTCCGTGCTTAGTGTTCCCAATGCGACAGCGGTTTCCGCCAGATCATCTAGACTCTTCGCTCCTTTCTCATCGAGGTAGTCCTCTATTTCATCCAGAATTTCCTTTTTTTGTGATGGTTCCGCCTTCTCGCGGGCCTTCAGTCCCTGTAGAGCTTCTTCGCGCGCGCGATGGAAGAGCGTCGCTTCTTCGTCTGCGGAGTCGTTGGCGGCTGCGAGAGCGAGGAGGGTCTTCAATGTGTCTTCATTGCGTTCGAATGGTGGCACAGCGTTGGGAGCATATTGGCGAACCAGCCAGGAATTGATATACGCCCAGTCCTTAGCTTGGATAGCGGCCTGCCGGGCCTTGGAGGGCGAGATGAGCGGGGAGTCGAGAGGTGATGGGGGATCCATTGTGTGATGACATGCGCTATTATTCCATCAATCTTCGGGGTCTTCGATTTACGCGATGCCTCGAGATGAGCAGTGAACAGTATAGATTTAGATTAGTTGTCTAGAGAATATCGTACTGATAGAGAGTCACTTCGGCGTGTTGGGGTTTAACTACTGAGCAGCATTTCTGCGGAAACTTTACGATTTTCCATTTCCGGATTCGGTCCGAAGTGGCGCCGCTTTTTGCTCACTGAGCAAGCCGGACCGTGGTTGGAGTGAGAAAGTGCGTGCCCTGATCGCTCCCTGAGTTCAACTAGCTAGGCCACTCTACGAGTACATTAAATCTTGAAGGAAGGAAGGGAAAGTGATGGTGTAGCTCCTAGGGGTTTGTTTACTTAGGGAGCTCGGGGCGAAATAATGTGAATCCGTGATTATATCGAGATGAATAGGGCGGTGAGTGGTGGCAGAATGCAAGATTGACGCCAGGCAAGGGGCGGCAATCTTGCTAGATTTATATGGGCTGAGGATATCCGAAGCCCTATATACAAAGGATCAAGCGAGTCAAGTCCATCTGACTATCGTCTGGTGACTCTCGGTGCGTTGGAGTCTTCACAGTATCCAGTATACTGCCTACCCGAAGCACGTCTCGGTAAGGATTGTCAAAGATATCACAAAGGGTTTCACAAGGGTAAACAACGACTAAGTCAGGAGTAGGGCCCACCTCGATCAGGATCTCAGTGGTAGTGTTCTTATGACCCGTAGTAGATAGTAGTAACAGATCAAATAGGTAAGTATTTGAATAAGAATAATCACGAAGAACTAAATACAATTGCTGGGTGGGAACGAGCGTCCTTATATCCCTTTCCTTTTAGTCCTTCGACTGTCTCGTCTTATGAGTCCTTTACGGACTGCTTCCATGTAGTCCCTTATGCCCTTCCTTGCTTGAGTCCTTTATGGACTTTCCCCCTTGGGTCTTTTGCGGACTCCTTTGTCACGGACCTAGTCTCTGCCTGGTCCTAGTGCTGCGCCGTAGGGTTTCATCTGATATCATACCCCTCCATGGTTGGTCCGTAACACAATGAGTGTTGTTCATTTGGAGGGGTCGTGGTCGTGGCTCTCTCAGCCCTGAGACCACTCCACCTCCGCTTTGTAGATCCTTTGTGTCCGTAGATTCTTCCCGTCGATTCTTCTGTCTGTATCGCCCAAGGATCCAATGACATGCGATATTATTCGATGTCTTTTCCTCTGATTACTTCTTTCGATGTTGACTGTCCCCGGCGGCGGTGAGACACTGCGGCCCGTCCCATGAGATCCCATGAGAAGCAGTCTGACATGAGATTTGACGGATCCCCAAGTCACCAAAAAACAATCGGGACAAACTATCGCTTGCTTGGAACTCCCGTCTCCCCCACGCATGTTGCTCTTCGCGGGTCCGGAGGTTGCAGTGGGCTCCGATTTGAAGGCGAAAAAGAAAACGGGCGGCAGGAGTCTTATATATGCATATTCTTCCTGACGCTCAATTGGCGGACCTGGTACGGTACGTCGCATGACAAAAGTCCCTTGAAGGCGAATAGATGCGCACCTGCAGATAGCAGAAAATGCCCCGTTGAATATCTAGGTATCTCAAATGGCTGTCTTACTCCGTATGTCCGATTACATTCGAGACTTTCTGTCTACAAGCCTTCCTACACGCATGAACACCGAAACTCAAATCGCACCCTCCAATCGCACCGGGCTGGTTGACTTCGAGGGCGTTCCCTCCAGCTTCTGGTCATCGACCGCGGTCACCAATGATCATTTCGGGTGGGACGAACTACTGGGAGATATCCAGGAGAATCCCAGTCCGGTGGACCTAGAACAACCCGACCGACAGATGAGCAAGACACCTTGCAAATGCTTTAGCATGGAGCTCCAAACGATTAGGCATTTGGACCAATATCAGAACAACCTTGATTGCAAGGTCGACAGCGCACTTGGAGTGGCCCAAGAAGCCGTCCAGACCTGCAACAACTTCTGCAATCGCATCTCTAGCTGCCACCGCAGCAATATCCTCCTACATGTCATTATCTTTCATCTCCTCGACGTGCAATACTCCTCGATAGGCAGCTGGTTGACGTCGACGGCGGCGGAAGTAAAGGATCAGAAGCTGGACGTGGAAGTGGGGTTCGGTGCATTCCAGTCCAAAGCCAGCCTCATTTGGTAGTAGGCAAGGCAGTCCTCAGTTCTGAAATGATGGGAGCCGCCAGCTGTGCCCTGAAACTATCCAGGGTGCTTGGGACCTATGCGCCGGAGAGCTCGACGGAAGAGTTCAAGTGTCATCAGGACTTGCTGTTCTCGCTGGCCACGAGCCTGTATCAGAAAGCAAACGAGATGTTTCATATCGATTCTTTGCATGACCATAACATTTCCTCTGCCACAGAAACTACATTATGATGCCGACTAAGAAAAATGTTGTCCTCAATATCGTAACGAAAATCTCTCACAGTTGGATGTATATTGTGAATGTACAAATGGGCAGACAAAATATACAGAATATCAAAAAGAGACAAACTCTACATTTACGTAGTTTTGAATAAGGTTTTTGTTTAGACAAAGTGGTCTAAACTCCCCAGGAGAGCACAAGATTATGAATCTATTTTTTCAACCTCAGTTTCATGATATTCAGTAATATTCCCAAAACGTCATTTCTCTCCAGCACACTCGTCAGACTTTCGCACACCCTTTGTGCTCTCTTCATCTCGCAATCGAGGAGGGCTTGGATAATGCTCGGCACGCACACCTCATCGAAGATATCTATGCCACCAATTTTGATACTGAGCGAGGTAGACGTGTTTCGGTCGCTGATCCCTGATGAGATAATCTCGTAACAACTGACAAGTCGCTGGAGTATGGTGGTACAGAGCATGGATGTTACAGGGCCTAGACAGGACTGGCACTTGGTGACTGTTTCGCAGAGCGAGAGGCCACTGTGCGCGTAGACAAGATAAGATTTAGGCTCATGCTCCTCTGGATCGAGTCTTCCAATCGAGACAGGGTGGATAAAGCGGTCGGAAGGCAGGAACATGTTGATTTTGTGTGTTGTCTCTGAGAGGAGATGGTCTTTCGCGAGGTCGATTGCTACTATTCATCTCCATGGTGGTACTATTGTCATTCGACGGTAGCAGATCGTTGCAATAGGGCTCTGTTGACATCAAGGACTACACCTGGAAGTCTGTTTCAAGAGTTTCGGAAGACACCAATTCACTGTGGAGATTGTCATTGCTTCTCTGTGGACGAGCCTCGAGATAGTCCGAAATAGTCCGACGCTGGAGCTACCGAGTCTTCTTCTTCTGCCATCTTGCCATCGGACTGGTGATATTGCGCATTCTGCTCTTGCACACGAAGCCTCTTCGGCTGTACGCGATCGAGGTGCTGGGGCTGTTCATCGTAGAGCAAATTCTCCGACGAGTGCACGCCGTCACTGAATACTCTACCATCACTCGCGTCCCTCATACGGAGCTACTGAAAGTTCAGATCCCCATTCCAACATCTAAGCTGGTGCGCTTCCGAGCCAAGCCCGGCCAACACGTCTACGTGCGCATTCCATCCGGCAGCGGCCCTGGCGCCGCTGGCGGTAGGAACACCCTACTCTCAAAACCGTTCACGGTAGCCGATGTCTCCGCGAGTGAAATAACATTAGTCCTTCGAGCACGGCGTAGACCCACGACACAAACACTATGGACTTATGCGGACCGGTTCAAGACCAATCCTTTGATCAGCATTGAAGGGCCATATGGGGCTTCTGTCCGGACCACAGATCTCCTGGAGTTTGATCGCATTCTCCTCGTGGCAGGTGGTATCGGAGCGACGTTTATCTTGCCCATCTATCGGGCCTTGCACGAACAAGTCGAGACCGAAGTTGGTGGCTCAGGGCGGCTCAATTTTACCTGGGCGCTGAGATCGGCCGCAGAGGCTGTTTGGACTGCGGACTTAGAAAAGCAAATGTTTGCTCAGAATCCGAATGTCCACATTTACTTGACCCAACATTATTCCGCAGAGAGTTCATTCAGTAATATCCACTTTCCGCCGAGGGTGTGGAGATGGATGAATTGCACAAATCTCACGAATTGGTTGGAGGGGCCAAGCCACACATGGGGCGGCCTGACCTGCAGGAGATCATGGATCAGACATTCAGTCACCAGGCTGAGGAATGTGTGGCAGTCTTGTTCTGCGGGCCACAAGGTATGGCGCGCGAACTGCGAGCCCATGTAGGCCAAATGGTGGCCGAAGGGCGATATGTCTTGTGGCATGAGGAGAGCTTTGGCTGGTAATAGATACTCTTTGAATTCATGATTTACGATTTTCCCTCTGCTTGTCGGCTGCATTGTAGTGCTAGGATGGTAATCCTTCGTTTGGTTTGCGTGCCTCTATGGAAGCATGATGTTGACATCCTTTGCCACTTGTTGATATAAATTCCCAATATCCCTGGATAAGAGAATCCTGCTAACATTCGCGGATATCAAATCGATTTACCCATTTTATCGCCACAGGAGATATCAAAGTCTCATGATTTTTGCCACATATAGAAGTATTGAAGATTGCCAGAACTTGAGCTAGTTAGAAGAATGAGACCTTCCTTCCTTGTTTATCTCGTTACCACCTTGGATATCGAGATATCCTTGACTTCCCCTTCTTAGACTAGCTTGAAGCATATGACACATGAACATGTAGAAGAGCTATTGGTGGATAATCCTGGTCTGCTTGGATACGTTGTTGGGAATATAGGTTTTTTTTAATGACAAAACCACATATATCTCTATAGGCCTTTGCAAATGAAGATATCAAATCAGAACCGAGCAGGTATAGTTTCCTGTATGTCTCTTTCGTCTCCAGAGACGCTCTACTCCAGTTCCGTTGAGCATCCTTCTCCCGATGGGCATTTGGATCATATACTCGCTGTAGGCGAAGTTGACGGCGCGCCTCTCGTCTCTTATCATCCTGGGCAGCCTTTCGTGCGTCGGAGCGACAGGCCATACTGGAAGACTGAAATAGAGATGGACAATGACAACAGCTGTATAAGAATAGAGCGACATGAAAGTACAATTGATCACAATCTGGAAAGCAAAACTTCTTCAAGTGACAAGCCTCGAAAGGAGAGAGTGCCCAATTTATACCCTGTATACATGGGGGCCGCGGGGGGATACTGCGTGATCCTTTGTTAGAGTTGATTGCCTCTAATCCATCTGAGTCTACCCCTGTATTGCGTTGGAAGATAATGTTGAACAAAATCCAGTCTAAGACGCCAGGCCCTTGGCCTTTGTGATGCCCTCATGGAAGTGGTGGAGTCTCATAGATCTCGAGAACTTTAGCATGTATGCAGTTTAGAGACCCCTGTCACGTGAACTGTCACATCGTGCGAACCGGAGCTGCTACTGGAGCGCCTGGTGCGTGCTCGACGAGTGATCAGTGAATGGCCCGGAGCGCTCAGGTGTCGGAGCATACGGGCTTCCCCTACCGCCTGCCCTGGGGTTCGACCTCGCTTAGTCATCATTTAGTAAGCTAGTCTCCTAGACAGTTTGGCCCGTGCCGGCCACCTAATAGAATACAATCAAAATCGGACAATAGTTACAGAAAAACTGTCCAGCTGTTCGCTACTTTAGCCAGTGGAAGGACGTTTATCCGACCGGACTGGCCTAACATCTGCGGGCAAGTCAACGCCGCGGCGGAGGCGATCATCTAGATGATACAGGCTTGTTACTGCTACGGTCACCATGACGAGCTATTCTTCGCAATCGCCGGCTTTATTATCGTCTCCTGCACTTTCTCCTTCAACCGAATCCTCGCCGTCGATCAGTTCCGCACAGCGATCCAATGCGCTCTCCAACAGATTAACAAGTGTACTCTCCGCGTCTTACGCGGACTCAGATATACGAGATGCCCTGGAGACATTGGACCGTAGAGGTGTCCACAATACGGCAGACACAAGGAGACAGCTGCGATTAGATGTCCAGAAGGAGGTGATCGACTGTAATGGCGAGATTGTGAAGGATTTCGGGAAGGTCGCGGAGGTGAGAAGGTCCTCCGCTAGACGGAGAAAGAAAAGATAACTGATGGCGGAAATAGCAATTGAAACGCATTGGCACCGTGATCACAAGCTTAAATCGAACATGTGAAGAGATGCGCCAGCATATCAACCAGGCGAAACAGGAGACGGGCCCCGTCTTAGAAGAAGCTACCGCATTGATGAGCCAGAAGCAAGACACGGAGACGAAACAGCGCCTGTTCGACGCCTTTACCAAGCATTTTATAATTCCGGACGAGGATATCCTTGTGTTAACTTCAGCTGAAGAACCGATCGATGACCATTTCTTCGATGTTCTTGACCGAGTGAAACAAGTGCATCATGACTGCGAGGTCTTGCTTGGCGGAGAGAACCAGCGGCTAGGCCTAGAGATCATGGAGCAGAGCTCCAAACAGCTCGGCTCTGCCTACCAGAAACTGTATAAGTGGATCCAGAAGGAGTTCAAGTCCTTGAATCTAGAAGATCCGCAGATCAACAGTTCGATCCGGAGATCATTGCGCGTGCTGGCGGAGAGGCCTAGCCTGTTCCACAGCTGTCTGGACTTCTTTGCCGATGCGAGAGAATATATCCTGTCGGATGCTTTCCATTACGCCCTCACAGATGCAGTTTCTGCAGGGGAAGGAGAGCGCAATGTCAAGCCGATCGAGTTTTCCGCTCACGATCCGCTCCGGTACGTTGGAGATATGCTTGCCTGGGTACACTCTGCTGCAGTTTCAGAGCGGGAGGCTTTGGAAGCGCTCTTCGTCTCTGAAGGTGATGAGATCGCCAAGGGTATCAAAGCAGGAATCAGCAGTGAACTATGGTCCCGCGTTGATGGAGAGGAAGAAGTTTCATTTGATGGCCAGAAAGCGCTCAATGATCTCGTCAACCGCGACCTTAACGGGGTATCGCGGTCTCTCCGTCAGCGAGTTGAACTGGTCATACAGGGCTGTGACGATCCAGTCACTACCTACAAGGTTGTCAATCTGCTATCTTTCTACCGCATGACATTTTCACGGTTGATTGGAGCAGAATCCAACCTAGTCAGTGTGATAAGCTCACTGCAGACATACACATTCGGTCATTTCCAGACTCTTCTGGGAGACCAGGTCGGGTTGGTATCCGGCGATCCAGCTGCTCTAACACCACCACCAGATCTCTCCATACCTCAGTTCCTCTCCGATGCGCTTGATGTCTTGACGCGCTTAATGAAAGCATATGATGCTTCGTTGGGAGATGGCGACTCGAAATCAGCTTCTGATCAGGAGAACAGATTCACCCCGGTTCTACATGTAGCCTTTGACCCATTCCTCGATTTGGCAAGGTCAACAGCCAATGACCTGTCCGACAAAACGTCCAAGGCCATCTATCAAACCAACTTACTTCTTGCTGCGCGGTCCATCATCCTGCCATACCAATTCGCCTGCGCCACCCATCTAGCTCCTATTTCTACAACTCTATCGACTACCCGGACAAACCTCCTCCAAGCTCAGCAAAATTTCTTCCTCCAGACATCTGGCCTACAAGACCTGCTCACTGCCCTGGAACCCTTCTCTCAGCCCACCGGCGCAGAAGACCCCGAAAAACACACCCAACAACCGCCCAATCTCTCATCCATCGCCTCGCTACCCGCCTTCCAACCTGACGCTCTCGCGTTGATCAGCCAGCAACTCGACGACTTCCTCCCCTCCGCTCTCATGGATGCCACTGACAATCTGAAACGAGTCCGGAACCCGAACCTCGTCAAGAGCGTCACCGAGGAAGCAGTCGAGGCATTCTGTCGCGACTTTGAGTTCGTTGAAGGCATGGTCATCGGCGCGGATGAAGTGAGAGGCATCAATAAGGTGAATGCCGCGGAAAGCGAGATCAGCACTACTGATGGTGATGCAGGGGACGAACAGACCGCCGGAGAGGACAAATGGAGTTTAAGAGCGCTGTTCCCGAGAACGACGGGAGAGATTAGAGTCTTGTTGAGCTAGATCCAGCATAGAGATATATCAACGACAAAAGTAATCCGTGATCAACTCTAATTCCTGTCTCGGTACATATAAGGCGTTAAATATGTAAGATATAATATCATATTCGTACAGGACAAAGCAGTATGATTTCAACACAACATAGATATAGATATATCGGCACCCGAAGCGTACCTACATAAGCATAAGTAGGTAACCTGCCAAAAGTCTGTTTGCAACAGATTCTTTGATCACTATGGCATCTACTGGAGCACTAGGGTCTAACTTCTTTGTCTAATCTGGGAGACTCCCTACTCCTAGGGAGCTCCTGGCGGATTTCTCCTACGCCTGCCTAAGCGAGAACTCCATCCACAGAGATAAATAGCCTGAGCTTACTAGAGAATTCAAGCACCAGGAGCTTTAGCTCCAAGATCTAATCAGGGGGTTAAATATGGGTTCAACCACCCTACCCCCCGCTGGCGGGATTGGACAACAGACAGTGTCTTATATCACCGTCCAATCTTATCCATTTCCGACCTGGCTTTATCTTATCTCATCTGAAACTCCACCATACCATAACCTTGAAATTTCATCCACATCGTACGACATTGAGCGTACCTTAAGCACCACCGGGCTAATTGCTAGAAGATCACATTTAGATCTTACTAATCATAAATTGACCGCGTGGTCTAGTGGTTATGATTTGTCGTTCACAAACTGAACATTGTCCCGACGAGGTCCCGCGTTCGAACCGCGGCGCGGTCATTTTTTGCTTCCGTCCGGTCCTTCTTGGGTGGATTAGGATCTTTGTGTGCTTCTTTTTAAACACTGTTGGTGATTTAGGATGTTGAGGGTTTTGATGGGTAGATGACTTTTTTGTGTTGGAGGCGGGAAGATTGGGTTGTCTACTTGTGATGGGTGGATATCAAGGAGTTAAAGTGCTTGGTAATTGTAAATTGTAAACTGTAAAATTTGGATATTATGCGACAATATCTCGTCGGATAAGGATACCATATGGATCTCGATCGTTTTCGCTCATATCGACTCTGACCTCCTGGTCCTTCAAGGCTGCCTCCAAGCCATCTGGTGCACCTTGACCTCCCTGCTTTGTGATTTCCTCCAAAGCAGAAATACTTTCTTTGGTTGTAGTTGCCCACTCTTCCCGCAGCGCCTCTTCCAGCTTCTTCCTCATCACGCCACGTACATAGCCTCGCTCTGTGTTCGAGTGGAACAGTGACACGACTGAGGATCCGCGCTCAATGGCAGCGAGCGCGTCATGGTGACTTAATTCGCCAGTGAAGAGCAGATCAGGAGGTCCTGAACTAGTAGCTTTCATTAGGACTCCAGCGCCGGAACCGGGGCATACGCCCACTGTGCGGATCTGGATGCTGTCCAGAGATGCAGACTGAGGGATGGCGACAGAAAAGCCGGCAGGATTGCCCATTCCACGTGCAATGAGGTCAATTATGGAGGGCAAGGCTTGCGGCTCAGCGAAGGTGACGAGGCGGCCCATACCGGCGGTCTCGAAGCCCTCCGGGAGAGGGCCCACGGAGGATTGGATAGTGCTGCGGGTATGCGGTGTCGCTGTTGAGGTAGTGAGAGATGAGGGAGGTTGAATATAGGTTGGTTGTGAGTAAGTGCTAGAGGATGAGAATAGCTTTGAGGCGGCCACTGACGTCTCTTTCGAGTCTGGGGAGATGGCACCGGTGACGAGATCGCAGAGCCAGTCTGCCATACCTCCTGGCACGGCATCGACTGCCGTGTGTGGACAGTATACGCTTATGCCTTCTTGCGCTAGGCGAAGGAGCGATTGTTGCTGGGGGTCATTCAGCGTGAGAGATTTGAGGCCGCGGAATATGATGGGATCTAGGAACAGACGTCATTAGTTTGTTAAAACGTAGAAGGACAATTGAAGACAGGAAATAATGCATACGGTATGCCACAATAACCGAATCCCTCCGCTTGATCGCCTCATCTGCGACAGCTTTCGTCAAGTCGACGGCCAATAAAACTGAATTCTTCTGTCTCCGGGCCGGGATGAAGGGAGCTTCCAATAGTACTTTGATCCTGTTAGCGTCTAGAACATCATGCAGTCATATTGAACAGGCAGCGCTCACGTCCAGTGTTATCCCAACTCTTGTCCGCCAGGGATTCAGGGTAGCTATCCCAAGATTCTTAGTTCACAAACGACCAAACACTAGGGCGGAACATCCAACATACAGCTTCCTCATAGAGCTCACCACAGCTCTCGTAAACGGCGAGGACGTAGCGGGACCGGACAACGACATGGTGGAATACTGGCACAGTAACCCTGTACGAAATAAACCCCGCATAAATGCACTAGTTTCTCCCGAGCAATTGATTTTTCAACTCGTTTCGTCTGTCGTTTCAGAAACTGGAGAAAGAGAGCGGGGGAAGATCTCCGTTGACCGTGGAATTTGTGGCGCTTCCGCTGTAAGAGCAATAGCTTAAGCCACACCCGCTCGGCTTACGGCGCTTTTCATCAGCCACGCCGAGACCCTGCTCTGCGTTTTCCCCAAAAAGGTTCGAGGGTTGGATGATTAATTCCGTCACCGGTTTGGAAATCCTCTCTGATTTCAAAAAACGAAAACACCAAACCGCTCATACATTACCTAGCCTTGGAGATTAGCGATCGCTCCTCAACACTGAAACCTATAACCGGTGTTTCCCTCTCCTTCGAACCCCAACTTCTAGAACCGTGACGCTTTTTTAAACCCGCGCTCTGCGCTCCAAACCCCGGACTCCATTCCTCTCCCCGAAATCTCAACTCCGTACTTGATGTTCGCCCGCGCATCCCTCGTGAGCAGAAGCTGCCGCTACCTTCTCCGCGCTCCTAGCGTTAGTGTTCGTCCCAGCCGGCCGTTCTCTTCCTTGTCCTCCAGAGCCTTCGCGGCGGTCAACGCAGCAATGGCCGATACGGCAAGCACTTCCGGAATTACGGCGGACTCGTTGAAGGAGACTTTGATCAGGCAGTTGGAGGCGCAGTATGTTGAGGTCGAGGATATGTCTGGTATGCTTGTGCTGCCGTTCTTGTGAAGGGGTGTAATGTGGTGTGGTGGGATGTGACGTTGGGTTGGATTACCTTGGGGACGGCAATGCTGACTGTTTCGTTTTATGCTTATAGGAGGCTGCGGCCAGGCCTTCAATGCCATTATTGTCTCCCCGCACTTCGAGAAGAAGAATATGTTGGCTCGTCACCGTCTAGTCAACTCGATTCTCAAGGCTGAGATTGCGGCCATCCACGCATGGACACCAAGGTGCTATACCCCCGAGCAGTGGCAGCAGCAGCAGCAGCAGGGACAGGCTTAAGCTGGTGATATCGTTGTGGAGCCTCGACGATGTGTTTTCTCTAATGAGACCAGTGATGTTCGCGATAGTCTGAAAGCTCAGACGGTTCTTGATAGGCCGGCCGCTGGACCTCCGACATATATGTATTTTAGGCGTTTGGGGCATTGATTTCTACAATGAATATATAGCCAGTTTTCGGCTTTGGCCAATCCAAAATATTGGATATAACTGGTAAATACATGGATATATTGCGTTTCTTAGATGATTTGTACATGTATAACATACGCCAATGCTTCAACCCAGGACCTTCTCCGCCGCGGAAACTATCATATAGTCAGTATATGTCAGGAGTGAGATGTACATATTATGGATTCAATATTCGTACCATTGACACCAGTGTTGTCAGGTTCGACAAAGGCCTCCTTTACCTTTCCGTCCTCGATCTTCAGCGCGTACCGCTTGCTGCGGGTGTTTCCGAAAATCGCCGTGCTATCAAAGGTGAGATCGAGCGCCTCAGTGAACTTGCCGGTAGGGTCTCCAAGGAATCGAACCTACATTTCTCGTTAGTCCGTCTAGAACGATGGAGAGATCAATTGGTATCATTTACTCCGCTCTTGCCAGTAGGATCTAGAGAGGCTCCCCAGGCCTTAGTCCTGTATCCAGAGATCAGTCTCCATTTGATGCTGTGACAGAATTCTGGCTTTAGTCTACTCACACGAAGGGATCATTGACTGAAACAACAAACACCTTTCCGGCGTCCTTGAGCTTGGGGTGGTTGATGTAGCCAGGGACGTGCGTAGCCGAGCAGGCAGGGCCTGAAGAACACAGAAGAATAATGGTCAGAAACTCTATCCTTTCACAATCCTCTCTTCTGAATTATCCCTGAAATGGAACTTCGCTAATTTTCTCTATTTGAATCCCTTTTCCCGAGGGGTATGTCCGGCTACATACTGAAGGCTGCAGGTGTGCCAATAATCAGACCCTTCCCCTTCAGTTCCTTGGCTAGGTTAACCTTGTTTCCTGGGGAGGCCTCGACCAAGACATCCAGGTCAGGGAGCGCATCTCCAGCCTTGACAAATGCTGGCCGGGTGCTGTGGAACAATGCCCGCTGCGCGTGGACGCGAGGAAGGGTGGTGCGAAGACGTCTAGCAGGGAACATGGTGAAAAGAAGAGCTTCAAAAGAAAGTGGGAGCTGACTAGCGTAGAGATTGAACGCAAAGCTAATGCAATTAGCAATTGAAAACCTTTTGGTCAATGGCGGGAGAGTTGATGGTTGACAGGAGTTGACCCTTTGGACGAGCGCCAGCTGCGCTTTACTCGCGGTGGAGCTTCGGAGACATTTCGTCATTGTTCGGAGGCCAGGCCCGAGCGCCCATTCCAGAAGCTGTTTGGAAGAGGGAAGGTTTCACTGCGTCCTGCGGTCATATTGCTTCGTGTAACACGATAATAATACGCACAAATCATGGACGATAGATGAAGAGCTCGAGTCTCTGATGTACTTTCATCAATGGCCCGAACTCGATGTGGTAATGGGCTACAACCCATTGTGAATCGATTGAGGGATAATGAGGTCCGAACGCAGGGACTGAAAAATACTCTATGGGAGGATGACTGTTGCTACAGAGGTATAATTATTTGTATACGTATACTCTGTCACCTCTGACCACGTTGTGCAATCAATTGCGTGGTCTCTGCTAGGAACACTGGTAGAGGGAAGACAGCAAGCCACGTTTGAAGTAACAGTGATTGGTTCAACCAATCGTAAGGACTGTAGTTAAAGTCAAGTCAAAGCCACGACATGACATTACTGTTTCAGTCTTCTGATGATATCTCTAGCTGAACGTTGTCCCCATGAGTGGCGTCGGGTTGACTATACGCGACAGTGCCGCGGCTATCGATCAGGGTGACCCTGGGGAAAATGTTGGATGGAAAACTCTCTCAGCTTACGTAGTCGACAATGTCAGCAAATCGTGAAGATGATAAACAGGCTGAGGAACTTGTCACGAGATGTCAGCGATCAGGTTCAGGATTCAAATCATGCTGCCCATATGGAAATGCTATGACCATTTTGGTCGTGGCACAGACTGCCTGGTATGCGGGTCAGCCAGCTTCGATCTAGTGATTGATGGTCCTTACTCTAATGGAATTAGTGTAGCAAACTGGGGTCATCAATATTATTTGCAATAATGTGCGATCGTGAAGAGAAGCGAGACGACTGAAGACGCGTTCCAGTGCTGCTGCATGCCAACCGTTACTGTCTGGCATTTCGTTGATAGTTGGGGAACCACATCAAATCCTCCGGATTTAGTATCGTGATGAGCAGATAGTCCAATTCAGAATCATAGTGATCCTTGTTGTTCGAGTAATAATTGACTCTCGTCAACTGCGGGTAAGTCTCACCGTTTCAAAGACGTCTTCTTGTCAGGCTTAGGGTCAGCATCGAGCCACGAATGAGGATGGAGGGTCAACGTCTGGGTCGCCGAGAAAGCCTCATATCCACCGCAAGAAAAGTCGTTCATCCGCCGTGCCGACCGGCTCCAGTTCAGGCACTTCCCCATCCTTGCGGGCTGTGGCCATTGAGCGAACCAGGTCGGTCAGAACTGACCCCATCAAAATGGAGCTTGGGAAGACGGTCGCCGTGAAGGAAGTCTCTTTGGGGCATTTGCTGGTTCGCTGAACGGTCCGTTTGCGCCGCAGTGACTTGTATGTTTCTTTGACTGGAGAAGGTCTCTTTTGAGGTCGGTCCTCCGCATTCGTCTGGGTCGGGATCAAGTTGTGCGTAGGAACCAAAATCTCTGACAAGCACCCCCTCTCAGCGTCCACGGAGGCAAACGAATCGTAGCTTTTGGGTTAGTTTTCCACAGGGACAATCAGCAAGAAGTAATTAGATACCCTGTCCGTCCACCGGTGATGGTGTGGACAGGAGGAGTCCGCTCCCCCGATCGATCCAGTGTGAGCTGTTGAAGGCGGAGATTCCGCGTTAGTAACAGCAACTCTATCCACTCTCTGGCTGGTACGAGACGGAGCAAATTAATTCACACTGACAGGTCGATACTGGAGCAGATCGAAAGCCCAACGACAGGGTAGTTGGAGGATGATCGACTTGTTGCGGCAATCATCTCCCGTCCTCGCCCGACGACTTAGTAACTGAGGGTCATCGATCATCGCAGTGCACATCGCAAGGCCAGCCCGGTATCTTCTCCATTTCCCCTCCTTCAACCTCTCCACCCGACTCGAAGATTCTGCATTTGTGTAGTTTCACCCAGCTACTAAAAACGGTCCGCTTGTCATTCCAGTCGGCCTTGTTTTCTCGCCCTGTCCGTCTTTCGACCTCTTCTCCTTGCGTTGGAGACAGGGTCCTCTTGTGGCTAGTTCCCGTCCGCAATCCTGGTTTCTACTCAAATGGGATTTGGGACGATCTTCGGCAGAACCAAGCACCTTCAGCTCAACCTCGAGTCCCACCATCGTTCCCTCGTGCTATTCTCTTCGATAGCGGGTGCTTTGTCTCCACAGCCTGGCTGAAGATTGAGCGTCTTCTTCTTTCCCTCTCTCCCGCTGGGACGTGTTGAACCTTTCCTCCTTATCCGTTCCTATCGACACGTCTAGACCAGCATGGACGGCGGCCAGACCTCAGGCTCCAGCGCCGCTGGGAACTCCAGCGACTTTGTAAGTATAGATGCGCCATCATCGCTTCGATTATACAGGATGCTGATACAATTCATCTAGGTGCGAAAATTATACAAGTAGGTTCCTTCTGACTTCTCTCACGCTCCATCGCCATCCGATCGCGTCGTTATCCGTATCGAATCCTATCTAATCAATGTAACACAGGATGCTGGAGGATCCCTCGTACTCAGAAATCGTTCGATGGGGAGATGAAGGCGACAGCTTCGTGGTTCTAGAGGTAGACACGCCCTGTGTTCGTTGTCGAGAATGGACGAACACCTTGAGAAAGATATGGCTGACATCTGCGCCGTGGGCATTGGCAGTGCGAAAAATTCACCAAGACCATCCTCCCAAAACATTTCAAGCACAGTAACTTCGCCAGTTTCGTGCGTCAACTGAACAAGTATGATTTCCACAAGGTCCGACAAAATAACGAAGAGACGGGCCAGTCACCGTACGGACAAAATGTCAGTCATCAACCATCCTGCTGCAGTATGGACCCTCAGAGTTTGAGTGCGCTGACACTCTGTAGGCCTGGGAATTCAAGCACCCAGAGTTTAAAGCAAACAGCAAAGATTCGCTCGACAATATTCGACGAAAGGCGCCGGCGCCCCGTAAGCCCACTCAAATAACCGAGGAGTGTGTACCAACCCAGCAGATCGACCTGATGAACCAGCAGATCATGGCACAGCAACAGCAGATTCAGCACCTGTCCGATCGCTACGCGCAACTGACGGTCGACCATCAATTGATGCTGCAGGAAGTTATGCGCGTGCAGAAGACGGTCCTAAACCACGAGCATGTTATCCATCAGGTCATGAACTTCCTACTGTCTGTCGACGCCCGCCAACGCCGTGACAGCAGAGCAGCGGCCCCCTTCCAGGCTCAAGCCCAGGATGGATCGACCATGAGTCCATCCCACATAGCACCGGCGGACGATCAGCCCGCATCGCCACTGCAACATGCGTCGAAATTGTTGAGTGATATGAATGCGGAGATACAATTCAACTTGGCCAGTCTAGATTCGATCGACACCCATAAGACTTCGGCGGTAGTCGCGACTCCGCCGTTGGAGAATGGCCCTCGAAACGGCGCGGTGCGGCCTCCCACGTCTGCGGGATCGAGCACGACCATGGGCTTCGCGAAGATGAATGGTGAGCTCGAATCAGTCGTCTACCCGGTCGGCACTACAAATGGGATCGATCCCATGTACAGTGAACATGTGAACAATATCCCTTATCCCCTACCTTCCAAGGAACTTGACCCTTCAGACCCTCGTCGTCAGTATGCCGACGGTCGCAAAAAGAGCACATATGTAGACCCCGGTTGGGTACGCAGCCCGCATATCTTGCTTGTTGAGGATGACGCTACCTGCCGTCAGATCGGTGGGAAATTCCTCTACTCATTTTCTTGCGTTATTGACACTGCAGTAAGTGGTCTCGAACTTCAATGTGTTTTGCACAGCTAACCGCGTCACAGTTCGATGGACTGGAAGCTGTAAACAAGATCCAAGACGGCTCCAAATACGATCTCATTTTGATGGACATTATCATGCCCAACCTGGACGGTGTGTCTGCTTGCCACCTTATCCGCCAGTTCGACCGAACACCCATCATCGCCATGACCTCAAACATCAGGAGCGATGATATCCAGCTTTACTTCCAACATGGTACAGTCCCTTGACCCCTCTCATTCTCAGTCTTACAATGCTAATTGATGCTAGGTATGGACGACGTCCTTCCAAAACCGTTCACGCGCAAGAGTCTCCTCGATATGCTCGAGAAACATTTGGTCCATCTCAAGAGTCTGCCCCAAAGCATAGAGGCTTCAGCACCAACATCAGCCGTCCCAATGGCAGCGCCAACCTCAGCGGGCCCCTCGATCAAAGAGGACAATTCTCCCGGCCAATCACCAGCCGCATCGATGAACAACTGGCAATCACCTAGCCAATTCCAAGGCCTATCCCCGGTCCATCCGAACGTGCAACAGGTTCAAGGACAATATGTCCAGACAGCGGCAGGCCCTACTGCGTACGCCATCGATCAGAATGGAGTCCAATATACCGCAACCCAGACGCCCCTCAATGCTGCGACCGCCCGACCTCAGCACCGAAGGCAGCTTTCAGAGATGTCGAGCGCTGCTGATGCTGCCGCTAACTTTGCAAAGAGACAGCGGATCTTCGCGCAAGCGCCGCAGCAGATAGTCAGCCAAGTGCCAGGAGGACGTCCCGCCTGAACGTCTGTTGCCTTTGTGTCACCGCATGCTAGTTGTTTGTTGCTTTAGTGTGGGCGTCTATCGTATAACCGGCAGGAGGCTTTGGCTCGCGCGGTACATCTCTTTTTCAATCTTCATCAGACTATGGCGTCTACGGCGTTTCGATGACTCTCTACTGTTCGGTAAAACGGATAGCGGTAAATTTTCGTACATCTATCGGGTTTTTATTTGGGGGTCTTTGAACCATAATGGGGGTTATAAAAAAATGGGGGGAACTTAATGGGGCCTCCTGCCTTGAACACTGCTGATCCAGGACAGGAATCTACTGGTGGCTAGTGAGATCATACTTGTATCCATCATCTTGTCAGGCCGCATTGCGGATGACGTTTATATGGGCTGGCGATATTTGCTGTTGTTGTCCTTCGATTGCAAGTGTGCTGACTGAGCTGTGTTTGTTATACTGGGATTCCCCTGGGACCCTTGTGATTCATTCTCTTCATGATCTGGAATGTCCAAACCATGGTTTTCATACTTCTGTCCTCCAGACCAGCAATCTAGAATTCTGGTAGAGCTTGAGAGCTCTTCAAGTTTGTACTTAGTTCGTTATTTCCGCCTCCGGCATCCGGCAGCTGGTTTCAAGGGAAGTAAGGAGAATAGAAATGATTTTGACTGGACAACCAATCTATCCCTATCAGATGTTACCTATGATTCCGGATCGTTTCGGCTGAGCGGGTTAAGGCCGGGTGCCCCATGCGAATCATACCATTAAGCCTAGTCTGTACATTGAACATTGTCTCCAAAGAGGCCGTTGCTTTATCGATATCTTTCATGAGGATTTTACTATGTAAATATACTGATAGTCGCAGTGTGTAATCTTATCCTTGTCGGCTTTCGCCACGATGCTGCACTAGATACAAGTACCCGCGCAGATCTACGGCCGAACCCAAGCGCGAGCGTTGTTCGGGGCCCCATTCCTCTAGGGCCCAAGCATCCCGCCTTTCCTTTTTCTCCAGATTTATCTCAAGATCTACGAGAAGGTCTAGACCGGCGGGACCTGAACAAGGGGAAACATTCCCTGGAGTCGAGGACGGTCCAGGCCTTGGGTGAAGATGTTCTGGACTCTCTGAGGCTGAGGAGCTTTTTGTGGCTGGAGGACCCCGTGGCGCTGTGGCTGGGCACGAGGGGCGGTGGAAGCAAACACGGCAAACTTACCTGATCGGAGCGGGATGACTCCGATTGCTTGGCGCAGTTTTTGTGCAGTGCGTTCATACGGTTGTTGGATGTTGATGGTGCTCGCTTCGACGGTCTTGCTTGCTTCCCAGTCTATCATCCAGGACTAGAATCAACGACTGTTTAGCTATCGACCATTTTCTCGAAATTCTGGCCTAGTTCTACGTGAATTCACCGGTTGATTCTTTTTGCAATAACCCTACCGCGGACCCCTCCTCATTGACATCTCGCGTGCGTTGGAGCTATGGGCCCGAAACAGAAGGGAGGGGGCTCGTCCAAGGGGAAGTCGAACAATGCGGCAGAGGAGGTAGAGGAGTCGCTGCAGGCGGTTGTACGTTATGCCCTTGCCATGAGGATGAGTCACTCGCGTTGCGGGGCTATTTATAGAGGCCGGTTACTGATAATGTGCAATGTGATAGGTTTTCGCAGACACGTTTGAAACGAGATTCCAACCATTTACATTGGATACGCCTAGGGTATGTGTTCGATATAATCCTGGACAATGCGGTCAAAGGAGACGGAGGGTTGGTTGAATTGAAGTCATCCTAATAATTGAGAACCAGTGTCTGTTACCGCTCGCCAACACCCCGCTTATAGAATATACGTTGGAGTTCCTCGCCAATGCGGGTGTGGAGGAGGTCTTCCTGTATGGAGGGGCACATTCGGATAAGCTGGAGAAGTATCTCAAGTATGTCTCCATGCAGATACCGAGTGCTATCCACGGAAATATCGTTCAAAGGCTGACGATCCGTTTAGTGCCTCGAAATGGAGAGCGCCATCCTCGCCCTTCAAGAAGTTAAACTTCCTCAAGTCGACGTCAACGTCCGTTGGAGATGTCATGCGGGATCTCGATGGCAAGCATCTCATCACTGGTGATTTCATTTCCGTTAGCGGAGATGTCATCAGCAACCTGCCCATCGAAGGAGCATTGGCCAAACATCGGGCACGTCGTCAGGCTGACAAGAATGCAATCATGACTATGGTTCTCCGGGAAGCAGGTAGGAACCACAGGACCAAAGATTCAACGGTATCTCCCGTCTTCGTTATCGACCCGACCAAGGATCGGTGTCTGCACTATGAAGAGATCCACCACCATTTGACTTCCGATCCTTCGTATCTAACTATCGATTCGGAGATCCTGACATCACATGCTGAGATCGATATCCGTCAAGATCTGATCGACTGCAGTATCGATATTTGCACACCGGACGTTTTAAGTCTGTGGTCCGACAGTTTCGACTACCAGATGCCGCGGAAGCACTTCCTCTACGGTGTCCTGAAAGATTACGAGCTGAATGGAAAGACGATTCACACGCACATTGTCAATGATCACTACGCCGCACGAGTAAGGAATCTCAAGGCCTACGATGCCGTCAGCAAGGATATTGTTTCTAGATGGACGTACCCCTTATGCCCGGATACGAATCTCCTTCCAGGACACACGTATGAGCTCAGAAGAGGAAATCTTTACCAGGAACGAGGCGTCACGCTGGCTCGATCCTGTGTGATCGGCCGTCGAACAGTCATCGGCCAGGGCACCCGTATTGGAGACAGGACCTCCGTTAGTAACACTGTCCTGGGAAGGAACTGCAAGATTGGAAATGATGTCATCCTAGATGGTGTATATCTTTGGGATGGGGTGGTCGTCGGCGACGGTACTGAGATCCGTCAGGCCATCATAGCCGATGGAGCGACGGTAGGTAAGAGGTGCAAGGTTGAACCTGGCTCTCTTCTATCATATGGAGTAAAGATTGCGGATGGAACTACTGTCCCTCAAGGAACACGGATTACGCGAACTCAGAAGGCAGACGGGGTCTCTATAGCCAGCGACCCGAAGATCGTCGGCGAAGGAGGAGAAGGCTACGAATTTATCCACGGGGAGGATGAAGAAGATGAAGACGATGACGCCAGTGTGGCATCGTCAGGACTCAGTATGAGAGACACCTTTGGAGGTTTTGAGATTTCAAACTTGCTGACGTCTTTCTACAGTCTACAACATGGCAAATCTTTCTTTGTCCCAAGAATCCATCTCGACCCTTTCTTCGGAGATCTCAGAGTTTATGGGCGGATCGCGGTCTGACAGCTTTGGCACATCCTACTCGGACGATGAGCGTGAGGATCATTTCCAACACGATGCATCCACCAGTGTTTACGATGGTCTGCGGGACGGCGTGTCCGCAGACGTTGTCCAACTCGAGCTTGTCAGTCTACGTATGAGCGCCAACGCATCTGAACACCAGGTGCGACGAGCCGTGGTATCTGCTTTTATGAAGCGGATCCAACAGCTCATGGAAGACGGAAAAGGTGCCGGTGAAGCCGTCAAGGACGTTTTCACGAAATACCGGGAGGTGGTGGATCGCATCATCTTCGATAAGGACACCGAAAAGAAGCCCGACCAGGTCGATCTGCTACTGCTCATTCAGCAGGACCTGGTTCACCGCAACCGTGGTGAAACGGTACTACTCTTCACCTCCAAGGAGCTTTACGATCTCGAAATCGTCGAAGAAGAAGCCTTTGAACAGTGGTGGGGGGATGAACGATCCAGCAACAGTGACGAGTTACGAAAAGTCCGTGCGCAAACACAGCAGTTTGTTGACTGGCTTGCGAACGCAGAGGAGGATGAGAGCAGTGAAGAAGAAGAGGAAGAAGAAGAAGAAGAGAGTGACGAGGAATGAATGGGATGATCAACAAAAATAATCGAATCTTTCAGGGACACCTCGATATGTATGTAGAACCACAGTGACAGCGTCTGCGGAGTTCTAGTGAAAATAAAAGCACATATACCCATGTTAAGATAATAAGAAGCAATTTTGCCTCTTTATGTGTAGGTATTCGGTGTTAACATACCATACGCGGCCCTAATCCGGTGGTACTCCAAAGTATATCTATCCCCTCTAGCAACGGGACAATAATTCTACTTCAAAGCACGGCAAGGAATTCTGGATAAAAAAATCTATCTATCCAGTAAACAAGCATCAACCACAAAGATGAATTATACCATGCAACATTTACTAAATCTTCCCAATAGACGGCCCAACTACCATCACGTTGAGCCGATCTCGTGGAGAAACATGCTCGGATATCCCGAGAGTGAGTGTTTCGCCGTCGAATCACAGCATGCCGTCGTTGTCCCTAAGGTACGAGACCTACGGATGAAGATCAGACGATGAGCATGAGCCGAGCGGGGTAGGATGTTCCGTATAATCTCTTTAAATAACTGGGAGTTGGCCAAATGCAATTTAACTCGCGAAGCAACAAACACATGCTGGTTACTACGGCTGGGCCTGTGAAGTCGTTAAAGCTGTCATTATATATGTCAAATCCTAGGGCACGGAAGCATAGCAATTCCATTCACTATCTGCAGTGCTAGATGAGCTGCTAGCTACTCGGTCCTAGAAGCTTGCTTGCTTGAAGACTAGAATTTAGGGGGGTGGGGTTTGAACCCATATTTAACCCCTAATTAGACAAAGAAGCTGGATCCTACGGATTGAGTAGATTCAATAGTAATCAAAGGACCTGTTGTAAACAGTGATATGACAGATCACCTATACAGATAGTCTTCTCCGGCCGACACATTTACTCCAAATGGAAAAATAATGAGCCGTCCGTAAATGATAAAATGCCGCAATTGAGTTGAGAAAGCCTGAAAATCCAAATAATGATATCGAAACTATCTCTCCTGTACTTATTGGGAAGCTAGCTGGACATCTTGGGGCGGTAATGGAAGATATTCGAACCACGGGGCTCCTCGTGCGAAACTGGCGTAGAGATTTGCCTTTCTCCAATCACTTACCCATGGAACGATGTAGCGAGATGCAAATTTCAAATACCAAGTATCCTGTGCTTCATAACGGGTGATCTGGCCAGATATCCTCTCGACCGTGATGGTACGAGGCCGGTGAAGACGATCAACTGTGTGGAAGAGTTCCGTAACATCTGAAAGGGAGGGATTGGGAGTCTTTTTCAATAGTGGAACAAGGTTATTCATAAATCGAGCGATTCCTTCATAGGCAAGATTGCCACCCAGCCCGGCGTTGATGGTCACCTAAATTAGAATTAAGACACACTTTCTTTTATCAAGATGGAGGAGAATATTAACCTTATGGATAGAATCACCGAGAAGTTGAACTCGACCATTACTCCAGTGTTTCAGGACTCCCTCTTCTAGCGCCACGAGATCTGCCTTCACCCTAGTTCCCCATAGATCTCTAATAGTATAATTAGGCCCGACTATGGAATCCCCGTATTTATCAATTAGAGCTTGTGCATCTTGCTCCGTAAATCGCGGACAATTTGGATATTTTGTCTTGGGGGTCTTCACAAAAAGAAACCAGAAAATCGATCCAGGCTCACCGCTAGCCGACACCGCTGAATAGTAATCATAATATACATTATGAACAGTACCATCTGGCATGAAAGGCTCTGTTTTTCCATTGCGAGAAATAGCAAAGATTGCTTTATACTCGCTTGTAAAGCCTATGCGAACTTTTTAGCTAGGTTAGAACCGGTTTCTGGAGGGAGAGATTTTACCTTCACGAATATCCTGGGCAAGAGCTATATTTGTAGAACTGATCCTTTCCGCCATAAGTGATCTTATACGGCTGTGGATTCCATCCGCCCCGATCAAAATGCTTCCTTGATATGATTTTCCATCTCCTGTTGTTATTGTAATATTTCGCTCTGTCTCTTCATACCCCACAATAGCCATGCGGTTATGGACCCAGTCTTTGTGTTGAATGTGGTTATATAGAACCTCGAGAACTTTGCGTCGTTCAGCCAAGATGATTGGTCGTCCGAGACTATGGATAATATTATTAGCTTCTTATCGATAATGTTATTAGCTTCTCTGAAAAAGATGATAGTGAGGAGTACGCACATCTTGTAGATGTCTTTCAAGACATATGAATCCTCAAAACATCTACCATTACCATCGAAATGCAGGCGGTGCTCTAGAGGAACAACGATTTTTTCGATATCTTCCCATACACCAAGTTGATCGAGGAGGCGGAGTGACTGGGGATGAAGTCCAATCGACGCTCCCAATTGTGGAGCAATCTCGCCCTTTTCAAATAATTCCCATTCAATCCCGGCCTTCTCCAGGGCCAACGCAAGAGCGAGGCCGACTAGGCTACCACCCGCAATCATGACCTTGAACGTTGGTGATGACATATTCATTTGTCTCCCCTTTACCCTGGGATCGATCAGTCGTATCCTGAAACGAGACAAGTAACTGGGGCCCGTTGCACATTAATGTGTCAGCTGTCCTGATCAGTGAACCCCGATCAGGAAACGAGGAAGGCGCCCCTATATCTATAATGTCGGCAGGTCGAAGCTACCTGATGCTTGAATTCTCTAGCAAGCTCAGGCTATCTATCTCCCTGGGTGGAGCTCTCGCTTACGCACGCGTGGGAGAATCTGCCAGGAACTCCCTAGGAGTAGGGAGTCTCCGAGATATAATTTGTATCAGGCTTCCCAAAAGAAAAATGCTCTGATTTTGTCAGACCACGAAGCCTCATAAGATGCCGCGCGGAGAGTCTCACGCCATTTTCGACTGGCCGTGCTAAATCTCATCGTGAAGACACCAAATGACCGTAAATTAAGAGCGGCGCAGCCGTAGTTTAGCCGTCTGACAAAAGTACCAAAATCCTCATTAGCGCCTTCGCAACGGCTCCTATCGATGTCTGTCCCGTGCACCACTAATTCCAACTATCAGTTATTATGGGCTGACATCTCGAGAAGGAAATAATCATGTCTTATAGGTCGCCAGAGGATGTATATAAGATATACATCCGCAATGCACTCACACACACACACGCGTCGCGTTCACTCTCTCTCGTACTCATTTGAATTGCGCTTCGATTGAATCTATCGCGATGTCCTCCTTTGCTACACTGACACCGCCGCCAGCGGTGGCTGCCGAGCAGCGTCGCCTGCAGGGTGTGACGTACGGGTTGATTGCAGGATCAGGCTTTCTATCGCTTCTTATCTGTGGACTGCGAGTAAGTGGAAATTGATCTAGAATAAAATTAAGATTCTAATCAGGTATTCATCTAGCTTTATGTGCGAGCGTTTTTCTTTAAGCTCTTCGGTTCGGACGACTATGCAGTCATTATTGCCCTGGTATATTCTTCGATGTACAAGCTCTTTCCGTGGATAGGATATTGGGATCATATTGACGATAGCTAGATTATGACACAAGCATTCAATGGCCTATGAATAGCTGTTGTGTACTACGGGAGCGGGAAACATGCTCTATACGTCTCATCAGAAGATCTACAAACATGGGTAAAGGTAGAGAAATCCAGATGACAGATATGGATGCGGGTCTCTAACAGGAATTAGATAGCTCTACTATGCAGCAATGTGTCTCTATCTCTACATTGCGATAGCTGTGAAGCTCAGTCTACTGATCCTTTTACGACGCATCTTTCCAAAGCGTGAGTCCGGACGATAAATATCTGCCTAAAGAGATTATCTGATGCCTTTTAGCATGGCTGAAGAATCTGACTATGGGCCTGCCCATCTTCCTTGTCCCGTTTACAATCTCAGGATCCCTCGTCCTCGCATTTCAGCGCAAGCCCGCGCGAGCCGCATTTGACCTAAAAATCACAGAAAAGAAATGCCTCAGCCAATTTCGCCTATTTCAGATCACTCTTTACCAGGCAGTACTCATGTTTGCCGTTGATATTATTATACTTTTAAGCCCGATGCCTATTCTAGCAAGGTTAAACATGCCCGGGCGAAAGATTATAGCTCTCATGGCAATCTTCGGATCCGGTGAGTATCTTTGTCCGCCCTTCCTCTTTTTCCCAGATATCCTGATATTGATAGGATTGATTGCTTGTATTGCCCCCCTTGTCCGGTTCAACACCCTCGACTATCTCCTGCGTGGGTCTTCAGATTTAACGTGTATGTTGTGCTTCCCCCCAAGATTCTTTGGAGGAAAAGCTCCTAGGGTAAACATCCTAACGGTGACTGTCCTTATAGTTGATGCAACATCTTCCCTCTACTGGATGGCAATCCAATTCAATCTCGGATTGCTGGCCCTGTCATTCTCCTCCCTACGACCGCTTCTATTATTCCGTAAACTCGGTTCCTCATCCGACCATAGTAAAGGATCTGAACCTACTCCATATTCTGGACGACCATATGAGTTAAGCAAGATGGGTCGATCTGGCGACAGCAGCCGGAAGAATCATAGCTTGGACAGAGACACAGCCATCCTGCAGACTAAGACCAGCGAGAGCCAGAGTATATCATCTCTAATGGAAAGGAGATGGCACCAAGCACAACGGAGAAGACGTCCGTCAACTCCTGATGGTAGTCATACCGCTCCCAAAAGTGTGTCCAATTCAGCTTATGTTATGGCCAGTGTTCAACTCAATGTTATGAACCAACGACTAAGGGGTATGATCACCTTAGTCAGGCGGTATGAAGCTGCGCACAGAAGGACAATAAGGACAGACACAGTTACTGAGGTGGTGCACACGAGAAACCTCCAAGGACCCGTGGATTAAAATCGATAAAAAGTTCGAATAAAGACAAAACTTAAAAACATAATATCGGAACTCATACCACTCGACCAAAAAGGAGAACTCCTCGTTGGCCGCCCCGGGTCTAACACATAATAAATTGATTAAAATCGACAAAGAGATCGAACAAAAATAACGGAATGGCAGTGAAATTATCCCAAAAAGAGAAGGTTCATTAGACGAGGGCAGCGAGCTACCATGATGGTTGGCCATGGGTCAAAAGGGAGCAGCAATTCGGACCCCTTTACGACATCCAATACGCCCACCACAGTCCATTCAGCAACGACGTCAGTCTACATATTTTCGGAATCGTCACTAACGGCATCTTCGACCGATTCCCAAAAGTACAAGTGATCATTGGCCATCTGGGAGAGAGCTTGTTTTTGACACATGGAGAATCAACCACTGGCTTGAGGACATCAAGAAGCCCCGTGGTCTGAACAAGACCTGCAAAAAGACCATCAAGCAGTATTTCCGGGACAATATTCGGTTTCGACATCTGGAAACTTCTCTACGACAGCGCTTCAGTATGTGATTAATATCATGGGTGTGGACCGGATCTTGTTTGCGGCGGATTATCCCCAGTAAGCGTATGAAGATGCGTGTCCGTGGTTTGATAGTGCGGAGACTAACCTGAACGATAAATTGAAAATTGGGAGGGAAAATGCCCAGAAGCTTTTCAAGATTCGGACTCCGTTTGTGATTTTTAAGAGGGTTCTGAGGGGTGTATCTCCGATACGGCGGTCACTTAAAGACTCTTTCAATCGAGCTAAATCGCTCTTTTTACTAGTCTGGTTTACTTCAAAAAAAGCCATTTTAAACACAAACACATATTTTATAGTTCACTTTAGTTTAAATGTGTTGCGATAAATACTCTATATTGATTACTTGCTAGCGGCCTCATGAGTAAGTGCCTCTTGGCGGGATATCGAGTTCGGGTCATAATATGGTTTCTCTCCAATGGAGACGACCCTGTTGCCCTGGCGCTTACCATAATAATCGCTGTGAAAAGTTAGCTTGCGTTCTGCAATAAAGTAAGGCTTGCCTTCTTATCAACTTACTATGTCGCAGTGTGGAAAACAGCTCGGCTATAATAACATATGTAAGTATACCTTCTAAATTCGAAAGTAGGACTTACTTATCCCAGATGGCCACATCATTTATACCCCATCTGAATCGCACTTGAAGGTCGTGATTTTGGGAGATGAGCTCAAGGACTTCGAGGTTAAAGTTAATCAAGTATTACAGGCAAGGTGACGTTAATCAGGACTCACAGTAGGACTTCAGAATCTCGTTTTCCCGTTCTGTCACACCTTCAAAGTAGCCATCACGGACCTGCGATCCTGAAGCAAACAGGCTCTTCCACCTTTCTGGATGTTAGCCTTCATGCTACCTCCTCTAAATCAGAATCATTAATGAGACTCACCCAGTCACTGGATTAGTACGGACCACTGGGCTGAAAGGAACCGTAGATTGTATGACGGCAGTTGGAGGTCAGTATCTACACAAATCCCAGGACACGCAGGGTTTACTGATAGTGACAGCACAGAATGGGGCCGATGTGCCGTGGCTTTCGATGGGCTGATTATCCAAGACACATAATGATGTGAATTAATGTGAACAATACATATCAACTTCCAGCTCAAGTCTTTCTAGTAACTTGATCCTCATTTTAGAAGAATGAGGCTGTTGATGAGAGTGGCACAGAACCTCTTGAACAGGAACTTTAGTCGGTATAAATACTACCTAAAGGGCGTTATTATCTAGGTGGTTCGGAAATGTCCTTTTATAATAGAGTGGCCCCTTATAGAATTTACACATCCTCTCCCATATACCAAAAATGAATACAAGCCGATATAAGAATTTAATTCCTTATCACACCTACTATTAGCATCAATTTTACCCAAAGGGGTTCGTAGCATAATGGGAGGGTGGTGAAAAGTAGGAGGAAGAAAACGCGTGGTCACGATAGAACACGCTGGCGGCAAGTATTTTAGGAGGCGACTTTACGTACTAATGCTCCACTATTAGTTCTTCTTATACAGAAGTCTAGAGACCAAGTTGCACTGCATTTTGTATAACGTCTTGTGAGCAGATTATTAGTAAATTCGCATTGGCCTTGTGACAATCTCGTTGGAGGATCAATGCCAGATACATCCCGAGATGTTCTTCCCAGTCCGTCGGTCCGTCGGATGTACGACCATTGTTTTGCGGATCATCCACCTCCTATAACCATACCCCCTTCTCCACTGAGCGATATTCATATTGCGGGGATGTGGGGAATTGGGGAATTGGGGAATTGGGGGTTTTCTCCACATTTCCAAGCATCGGATCTCTACACCTCACTGGACCAATCGGATACAATGAATTATGATACATCCGTGTATCAGTTCGGAGGTCAAACGACATCCTGTATATCTGTGACAATAGCAGATGATGGAGGATAGATAGATGATTTAAAGCTGCTCGAACGATCCGAAAGGGACATAAGGACAGAGACATTGGAGGATATAATCCGCAAAGAACCCAGATCATCGAGGCCCAATTCTCTATTCGATCATAGAAGTCTCAAACTATAGTATAGTCTTCTTCTTATCCATTCACTATGCCCCCAGCCGCTACAACATTCACCGTCAGCGAGGCGACTCGCAAAAAATGGTCTGAACAACCCTTACAGCAACATGTCAAAGCCGCTCCCGTGCTAGACTTGACAGTCGACAATATCACGGAGAATGTTATCGCTGTCAATTCGAACCTATCCGACAATCCTCGACTGCAGTATCTCATCACCAAATTTATTAGAGCATCGCATGATTTCATTCGTGATGTCGGACTCAACTTCGACGAGTGGGAGCAGGTGTGGAAGTTTTTGACGAGTGTATGTTATCGTCATTGTTCTGACTTCTTGCTTGTGTGCTTTTGCTTTGGATCAATGTTGACGCGAGGTGTAAGGTTGGTCAAATCTCAACTGACGTCCGCCACGAAATGGTTCTCCTGTCGGATATCCTGGGAATATCAGCCCTTGTCGATTCCATCTCTCACCCAGCCGTGCCTGGCGCGACGGAATCTTCTCTCCTGGGCCCATTCCACGATGATAGCGCGCATCTCTTCGAGCTAGGTGACTCTATCACATCCGACGGTACTCCCGGAGAAGCGACGCTGGTCCGTGGAACCATCAAGGATCTTAATGGAAACCTCGTGGATAAGGCGTTGATCGATGTGTGGGAGACGGATGGTAACGGAACCTACGATGTCGAATACATTGATAAGGACGGTCCAGATTGCAGAGGAAAGCTGTATTCCGATAAAAATGGAGCGTTTTATTTCTCGTGTGTTCGACCAGTGCCGTATCCCATCGCGAATGATGGGCCTGTGGGAGCGCTCCTGCGCAAGCTTAATCGGCATTGGTACCGGCCTGCCCATATGGTGAGTCAATCATACTTCGGATGATAGAGCAGTTGAGTATTAGATTCGCAGATCAATCTAACCTAGTTTCTGAACATAGCACTTCATGATCCTCCACCCGTCATACGAAAAGCTCATCACAGCGCTCTACACCAGAGACAGTGAATATATTACTAGCGATACCGTCTTTGGAGTCAAGAGCAGTTTGATGGTCGATTATGTGTGGACGGAGGATCTCAAGCTCGCTGAACAGTACGGCCTGAAGCCTTGCAAGCGCGTTGTAGATGGGGTGGAGAAGCAGGGGTTTTGGGTTCTGGAGCATGATTTCATCCTTGTCAAGAAGCAGGATCCGGCCCCTAGAAAGACTCATGATTGAAGTCTAGGCTACCTTACATGATACTGCAATAAAGAATGACTGTAGCCTCACTATGCAATTGATATGCTTTGGTTTGACCAGATAGCTCTATTTTATCTAGCAAAAACCACTACCGAATAAATCGTAATTAAATTGTTGTGGTAACCCTCCACGAAAAGCATCCCCGTCTGGGGCAATGACTCCGGGCTCATCCATACCTTGGCCTTCCCCTCTACTAAGCGTAGGATCAATTGGATCTCTAGTCTCTGTCGATGTGACCGTCTGCGCATATTCTGTAGCTGTACCCCCCGCTGCAAAATCTTCCAGAATACTAGGATCCAAAAGATTAGCAAGGGCATTTGTTCGAGTTGGATTCGGATGCTCCTGGCTCAGCAATGCTGCCAGGAAATCACTGTTCCAAATATCGGGCTCCAGCAGGACGTCTTCTCCGCCGTTGATCCCACCAGCTAGAGAGTCACTTGGTGATAGCATAGGTTTGTCTGATGCAGTGCCAGTCCTATCGCCTACACTGGCTTCACACTGTCTTTGCTGGTTGCGGTCATGAAGATATTTCTTTGCAACACAGAGCATCTCGCGTGTTAGTTCGGAACAACGTCGGGCGACAATGACTGATTCCATCGCGGAGAAAATCTCCAGACTCTTTTCCACGTCATCCATCAGTTCCTCGGCAGGGACTTTGGGAAATTCTTGCAATATGAGATGGAGGATGATCATGCTCGCGTAGAGCGTGTATGTGGTACAGTACCACCTGCATATGGAATCGACAAATATCAGCTCAAAAGCCCTCTTCAGTTTTACAAGACTATAGCTTTGACTCACCAGGTTCGAAGGTAGATCCTATTAGTAAACGCATCATATATCATCTGAATCGTCTTCCGTGATGCGTCTAAACAGACATCAACATGTCGGGAGAAGTCCGAACCGTCATAGCTCCCCGACCACGCCATTAGAAAAGGGCGATGTATCACAATTCTTGCATTATGCAATCCTGGAGAAGATAACATAGTCACAGTTAATGAGGCATTGCAAGCTCTCCAGGGATGCACATATCGAGGATGGATGGTACTCACGCATTCTCAAGACCAGCTTCTGTTTAAATGCCCATTCTGAATCATTAAGGCCCGCCTTATCAACATTCAAGAAATCCGGTAGATTGTTTTTCCATGTCGAAAGGCATGATTCAAGGTCGAAGCTGATGCGTGACTTCTCCCTCATCGATAGATTGGTCGAGTCATGATAGATTTCCTGTGATGCTCGTTTCAGAATCTGGGACAGTTCGACCATAACCGGAATAATGGCAACATCAGAAGTCTCCGCATCAGCATCATGGCTCGTATCGATGATTTTCTGAGGGACATTATCAGCTCCATTCATGTATACCTCACCAGGATATTAATAATGAGTGGCTGATAAGAAAGATTTCATTACCGTCCATCTGGGAATTGGTATAGAATAGTGATATGGATCTTTGAGGGCATCTAGCCTTCCGGAGGAACAGCACATTTCTCTGTAGTATTTATTTGGGCTATTAGTATAGTTACTTCACCTATACTGGGTTGAGTTATATTTCATCACTAGAGACTTACACTTCATGCGAATATATGCTCCTGTCAGAATGTTCAGTAAGCATCCGTACCGGATAGAAACTATATTTTCCAAGACATTCGCTCAGACAACAAGCAGAGGGTAGATAGAAATTTTAATGATATGGCGTTTTAGGGGATACGTAAGGTAGCATACCACCAAGTCCTCCTGGCCTCCTTTTTTCGGCTTATAGAGACATGGGAACCGTCATTGCAGAGGCCGATGGCTATCGCTGTCCTAACTGCCGTACCGCTGTACATGTAACAAGCATGTGGCTTGAGTGCATTTTGACAGAATACAGTCTGTATTATATCTAGTTAGCTTTTATTGGGATGAAGTCGTGAAGACCAGGAAGCCAATCAGGTTTCAGGAGATTACCATCAAAAATAGAGCTTGACAAGTCTCCAAAGATGATGTTTCAAAGACATCTCCCAGAGCCTTCTTCGCCAGGTGGAAATAGCGATTCGCCCATTCTAGCGTCGAGCGCTTTTTAAAAGCCTCGTTCTTGCCCAAAAATTCTGTGTGTTTGTAAAACATGGATAGCTGAGATGTGTCGTCCATTCTTGCGTTTATTGCACCAACAGCAACTACGGCGTAATAAAGTGCTAGAAACCGTGACTTTGGTCCCATACTCTTCTGAGAGCCAGCATCAGACCAAATATATTTAGCACATTGCCTCCTGAACGCATCCTCGCATAAAAAGGGATGGATGTACTGCTTGTTAGTGAAATATGTCTGAATGAAGATTTTCTCCACTTGTTGCTGAATGTTCATGGGCTGTATGTCTGAGTCCAGCCGGTTTTTGCCCATTGCGCTTCTTGTTCCTACGAAGCTGAAAGAGTCATTGGGAGACTGATTGTTCTCTCCATGAAGTACTCCGCTTTGGGAGTCTCTGAATTTTGTGGTAAACCTTTCCTTCGGTTGCTGGTAGCCATTGGTCTCTGTGGCTCTCTCAGAGTCCCTCGGCGTCAATTGTCCTGATCTCAGCTCCAAGGGATCTGTATTGTACATTAAATTAACGATAGACAGCCGGTGATTGCTAAGATGCAATGATCTCGTCTCCTTATTCTCAAAACCAGGGGCCTCAGGTCCTTGTTTATTGTATGAGGAGCGAGCTCTCTTTCGCGCCCTTGAGAAAAGTTTTCCAAGGAAGGCCAGGTTTGATGAACCGCCGTAGAACTCAGTGCCGTTAGTATGAGAATTAACACCACCCAAGGCTATCGCTTCTCCCTCTCCATCCACTTTGTATTTCAAGGTTAGTCCGGATATCGCATGGATATTGGAGCGAAGGAATTGACATACCTTCGCGTAAAGCATCCTCCCTAGAAGCCCTCGGGGAGTAATATCCTTGTTCTTCAGTTTCAGGGATAAGGCTAGTTGCTTCGTGTTCTGCCTGAACCTGGGATGTCTCTGACGGAAATATTCTAGGGCCTCTTTGGTCGTCTTTCTCTCCAGCTTCATTTCGAAGAGGTAAGAATACGTTCTGCTGGCCTCTAGACTGCTCAAAGGTCTGTATCCTTTGTGTTTGTGCGCTAGAAGGGAAGAATTCTCAGAATATATCATAGTAATAACGATAAGGTTAAACAAGAATCGATAGGCCCGGATTCGCAAATGTTCCAACCGGAAGCTTTGCAGAGAAGCAGGAGGGAAAGTACAACGCTCACCCTTCTGCAGTTGAAGTTTCAGGATCGTTGCTAACCCTTCGTCTTTTGCGTGTTGGCTGACCGTAAGTGACGGCTGACTTGCGATAGTGGCACTGTAAAGCATGGTCTAGGATTCCGTGAAAGATCGTTAGGATCCTTGTTGGAGCTTCTTTATCTGTGGTTGGAATGGGAGCTCACCATCGCAATATGAGCAGGGTAATTTCTGATCACACTTCAAGACCCATGTTGTCAGTATTGGTTTCAAAGCAACCCAAATAAGGGAATATCAATCAGGGCATCGTGGACGATCAACCGATGATCTCTCTAATCAGCATTAATACGATAGTCGCTTACCCTCGTCTTCCGAGCACGACATGTTTCGCATGCTTGTGCCGCGCGCCGCCGGAACCGCAAGCGACGGCTATTCTCTACAGGCTGGATGGGTATTATTGAAGTGCCCACGATGCTGGACAGTCCTCCTGGCCCGACGCCGGCGGATATATTGTTAGAAGGCGGATGCCGGGATGAACTTGACTGCTCCATGACTGGGGATCAATTAATATGACAGTAAAGGATATGAATGAGAAACAAAGAAACAACGGCATGGATCGGTAATTACCTTGCTAGAACCGATTACATAGCCAGGGGGCTCCGATAAACTGCTTTCCCCGCAACCGCCTCCACATCCGATCAGTTTAGTGCCCAGACTTCTTTCACGGTAACTCCTCCACCTTTATTCGGCAAAGGCAGACGGCACCAAAGGAGGAATTAGTTTCTTCCTACATGAGAGAGAGGACTAATCACATATTTGTCGATTCCTTTTAAGACAGTCAAAGGTAGAAATTTTTCTCTTGAAACTAAGGATAATGAATTGAGGAAGATTAGGGTATATACTGCGACAAACTAAGCCGGAAGTTGGTTCTCAAGAACCGTCTTCTGCAATTCTCCATGTCCGTCGCTTACTAAAAATGGACTGATGAAACACACTATGATAGTGACACATTACAATTCCGCTTTAGTCCCTGATAATTATGTCGAGTCCCAGTGCGATTCGACACTGCTCAAGGCTAATTTTTTCCATCTCTTCATAGAGCATAAATTCGTCGGCCACCGCAGCTCCCAAGCTCCGCTCGAAACCAACCCGATCTGGCTTCCCTTGCCTCATAGCTGTTTCTCTCGTGTCCTTCCTCAAGTTGGACGTGAATATTCCCGCAGCAGAGACTGGCAGGAAGTCCTCGTAAGTGATGGGATCAAAATCCAGGATGCGGTCTTTCATCAGTTCTGATATGCTTCTTGGACTTCTGTCTGCGTCTTTAAGCTGGCCTGATACTTCCTCCCCTCTTGACGTAAGTTTATACCGGACGAAGATGAGTCTGTCCGACCAGAGCTGAGACCAGTCGTCTGGATAATCCTGAAACGAGCTTCTCAGGGCTCTGTCGAAGTCATTGGTGTTGTTGCGCGCTTGTCGATAAGCCTCAGAAAGGAGCTTATCATAAAGCTCACGACCCTTGCGTGTGACTGCAGCTCCGCGCTGTTCAATTTCGCCAAATCTGGCAGTGTGACTACCATCAATCCAGGTGTCATCTTGGTCCGAACAGAAGCGGACGCGCTCTTCCAAAGCCTTGAAGCTAGTCTGTCTCAGAAGTATCTCACATGTTCGGGGCGGCGGGCCTTCGATCCGTTCTTTAGCAGGAATACCCCTCTCTATCATAGTCTTCTGGACGAGATCAATGTCCAGAGTCCGTGGAGTCAAGTGATTGATGTGCGCACTTGGGAAAGAAGCAATATCCGCCACTATCGGATGTTCGGCCTTCAAACGGTTGTACTCATCCATAGTAATCGTTGCAGTTGAGTGCCACTTGAAGATCTTGAGCGCCTCAATGAGCAGTTCGTTAGTCTCAGACGCTGCGAGGGGGCGGTGATTCTCTACCGCTTCGATGAGTTCGAGCAACCGATCCGTAAAGAGCTTCCGTCTCGAGAGTATATTTTGCACCATGCTTCTGATTTCATCAGACAAAAGATCTTGCCTGAGAAGAGTGGTAAAAACACGGAAGGGATGTTTGTCCAAGGCCGCAGTCCCCACCGGTCGAAAAGCCGTCGCATGTAGAGGAAATCCAACCACTGTAAGGTCATAATAACCGACGGGATACATCCCAAAGATCGCAAATAGGCGCTTAATGGTGTTGAGCTCGTACGGTGTGCCCAAGCGGATGGCTCCATGCCTCTCCACTCGATGTCTCGGTGGCAGCTCGTAGGGGGTGTCTCCAAGCGATGAGCTCGCTCCATTATGGAGTGCTGACCGGGCACGAACCACGCTATCGTCGACATCGTTGACAATTTCGATCAAGTCTGCGTAGAGAGGGACTTCTTGCTTGTACATGTCCGACAAGGCAAGACAAAAACGAGCCCTGAGGGCATCGCGGTCCCAACGGGAATCCTGTTCATCTGCCATGTTTTGTGTCAGAGTATCCTAAAATTCTTAGATCATGATAAATTCCTACAATCACTTCATGATCTGTCTTAAAAGTAGCTGAAGAGGAAGATGATTCTCTAGAGAGAGGTCCTTCCTGGACATCTGATAAAGATAGAATACATCAACGGTAACACATTCCCCGCTCGTCTCAATCGGAATACAGCGATAAAGGATGCCGTGTATCATGTCATCTTCCGAAGTCCTGTTGTTCATCCGTCGGATCAAAGGGATGGCGTCGGATTGCCGAATCAGGAAGTAATCAGCATGGACTCCGTCGGACAGCGAGAGGGTGTACGATCCGATGTGGGGATAACCAAGGCCGCTTAAGGTTACCATCGGACTACTTCATCCCGTCGTGTCAGTTGACGCAGTCTTCGAGCTCAAGATCGGCATACCTTTGAGCTTCCAAGTCGACTGGAGTCTGTCTGTGTTGAATAATGGTGGAAGTACAAATCCAGTGGTTGGAATAGCTGGCTTCTATCTGAAACTATGCCTGCTGTTGCATTCCACTTCAATCCTCTACGTACAACGAAAGAATTACTAGTTATGTTTAATTCAATTCCATTGATACTACGAAGGAAGGTATTATTTCCAACAATAATTAATTGAAGAATTGTCCGGATGACTAACTACAATCTATGATATGATCAATATGTGAAACGATTATACAACGAAAGACTTCGCCCTATTCCCCCACTTCCCGATCTTCGTACCAATGTAGATACCGTTTCACGAAACCCCATTTCCATGCACGTTCTCGAAGCTGCTGGCCACAGATGTAGAATGGCACCATGCAGAGGAATACTGAGGCTGAGATGGCAGCAAGGATGCCGAAAACAGTCACATAACCCGACTCCTGAACCCAGGAATTTGTATAGAGGCTAAGCAGGAACCCAAATGCAGCTTAGATAAGGTCAGCATCTCCATACAGTAGGGATCAGACCATGATTACCTTTGAAAACAGCCTTCGTGACCACTATTTCGCCCGCGATGGGTCTATAGGAGTCGAGGATGTATACCAGGCCGATATTGGTCGACTGCACTACAGTGAAATTGACTGCATTTGTGGTGTAAGTATGGAATCTGTTAAACCAATTAAATTTCGTGATGAATTAACCTGGCCCTTATATCCATCCCCTAGGTTTAATATCCCGTTGCCTTGTTGCATGTTATTGGTCTATTCAACTCGCACAAAAATATCATTGATCATGCACAATGCTTGAATTCCCCATCACTATTTGGTGCTTTCTCATCAGATATATTGGCTCTATTGTCATATGCATCCTAACATAAAGTGGCCCTTTTGGACATAAGATACCAATTCTTGCATATCTCTCTATAACTGATCCTAATACAATTACCTATTAGAGACCATCTGCTCCCATTCTCTTAGTATTTTCTTAGTTTTAGTACCGCTGGCATAACCTGAATAGGATTAGTATGAAAAGTCACATTCTACACTAATATAATTAGTATTGGTGTATCAATTAATCAACAACCAAGAATCATGCGCTGTACCTATTTCATTAAGAGACTATATTCTCTTAACAAGAGAACCCGTTCTCTTAATTTGATGAGTCAGTTGGTGCTAAAGAATGACCGCTTTCTCAATAGAGGCACACTAAACCTATTTAGATTCAGAGAATATTAAGAGAACAGGAGCAGACAGTCTCTAAATTATCTGTGTTACTACCTACATATTATGCCTCCTAAAAAGCCTTTTTTCTGTCTCTCAACCACCAGGAACACTCCTTGCAATATAACACATTTAAACCGTAAACTGACATTGAACAGTGCCTCACTTCTTCACCCATTCGATTACCCGTCTCAGCACCTCAAAACCATCCATTGGCTGATCAAGCTTTTTCAGATGGTACTCTAGTTCCTGCTGTGAGAGACTGCCATTGTAAAAATCATCCTCTTCCAACAACATCTTCTTGGCGAGTGCGGTCTGGACCTCTGGATGTGATTGTAACGATAAGACTGTGTTTTCTTGGTTCACGAGCATTTCATGGTTCTCAGCCAAGTGGACAAAATGCAATCCAGGCTTTGCCACCTCTCGTACATGGAACTCCGGCAATCTCTGGGGGGTTCGTTAGCAGAAAAATGGACGAAAGGGAAATCAACGAAAAACGCACATAAGAGTCAATGCCCGGGGCGCAAGCAAAGAATTTTTTCCCGGCCTCTGTCAACTTTACGTCTTCAATGCCAGCCTACGATAATCGAGTATGATCTTATAGTTTTCTCTGGCGCATCAGTAACTGGTTAAATGTACTTACAATTGGACCCGTAGGCACAGCTCGCACCTCTCCATCGAATGCCCTTGAAATAGCCTGGTGGCCCCAGCAGATACCTAGGATCTTGGTCTTGGGTGATTCCCGTGCTGTTTTACGCAGAAATTCTAGCACGCCCAGAACCCAGGGCTCAGAGGAGGAGGCATCCGCTTTGCCTCCACTCAGGACGATCAGGTCATATTTTTGGGGATCAGGAAAGTTGCCTTGGAAGACAGGGTCGTACATGTTGACCTGGGCTTCGGGTGCAACAACTAGAAAGGCAGCACGATAGGATTCGCTCACGTCGTTCCAGAAGTCGTTATCGGGGGGCGTGTTGACGAGGACAGCGATGCGCAATGGTTCTAGGCTGCTCATTGTGCTGGATGATCCTTGGGTTGAGTATGAATAGGAGGAAAATAGATATCTGGTTGATCGTCTTGTCTGAGTGCTCAGACTTGCTCTTGTACATACTTATATAGCTTATTTTCTGTTCGCTCATGCCGTCTTCTATTCGATTCTACAGTGACAGAATAGAGGCAGATTCTTCATGTTGATGGGGCATCGCAATTGCACACTTTTTATGGTAAGATCCTCCAGAGGCGGAGAATTTCATCCATGCACTGTTGGCTCTGGAATTTTCACTCAATGATCGACTCGGAATGATGACTAGATACTTGTCGCCTTATAGTTATCGCCATATCTTAGGCGCTAATCCAGATCGGGTGAGCGGGAGCGATCGGGCCAGGTACCGAAGTGGATCTCCGTGGATACCCGAGTCTTAGGCTCTGGCGAAGCCCACAATTTACCGAATCCGGTGCGCAAGAACGATGTACTGTATACATGCCTACTGTGGACTACCTTAGCAATCAGGAATCATAATCTCCATCCCGAGTCCCTCCCATCATTATTATTACGATTAAAACGGTCTCTTACTGTCGAATCATAATTTTCTCATATCTAGCTGATAAACGCAACGGGTCTCGACCGTCGATAACGGCTTATTCCGAGCACCACTATAATTATCACAGGCCCGTGGCAATGTCGCGCCGCGCAACTGAATTTGTTGACTTGATTCGTCCTTTTCTCTGCATCTATCGTGCTCTGACTGTGTCTGGCCAATGCGGAAACAGACAATGAGAATCACTGACTCAGTCAAAGGTACATAAACCCGCATCCATTCTTCGGAGTTTCCACCCTTAATCTCGAGCATCGTTTCCTTTTCCTTCTCGAACATATCCCCTCGAGATCTATTAATCATGTTCCTTCCAAGTGTACATGCAGAATCCGACACGGAAGTTCTTCTCCAGTCCATCAAAGAGAACCCCTTAGGAATCCTTATCACAGGCATCAACTCCTCCTCACAGGACTTCCTCCAATGCACACACGTCCCATTTATGCTTGTCCTCCCCGATACAGGGGACAACGAATCAACCACCCCCCAACTTCACGCCCACATCGCGAAGCAGAACCCCCAAGTGAAGGCAATGATCGAGGCAGTAGACGGCAAGCCACCAGGGGTTCTCTCCCTTGACCAGGATGTCCTAGTAATCTTCAACGGACGACACGATGACTACGTGACTCCCAAATACTACACCGAGACCAAGCCCGACACCAGCAAAGTCGTGCCGGCCTGGAACTACTCCGCAGTTCAGATCTATGGGAAGTTATCGCTTTACTACGATTCCAAGACCCCGGAGGCGAGATCCTACCTGGCGAAACAGATGCATGATTTGTCAGAGCATTGTGAGAGAGCGGTTATGGGGTTTATGGGTGGGGAGAGGCCGCAACCGTGGAAGGTTTCCGATGCGCCGGGGCGGTATATTGAGCTGATGCAGAGGAATATTGTGGGGATTAAGATTGAGATTAGGAAGATTGAGGGCAAGTTTAAGATGAGTCAGGAGATGAGACGGGGGGATCGGGATGGTGTGGCCAGGGGTTTAGCAAAGTTGGGAGGGGAAACTTGGGAGGCTATCTCAGCTTTGGTCAAGGAGCGAGGGGAGTTGCATGATAAGAAGAAGGAGGAGTTGAAAGCTACTCAGAAAGGGTAGTTTTTCTGTCGGGTTGAATCCAAAATTGTTAGTTAAGAACTTTGATGTACAAGTCTAGGACTGAATGAATATCAACCTCTTTTTATTGTGCTTGTAAAAGAATGCGGAGGAGGGACGGTAAGAGAATAAAAGTAGGATGGCTAGGTCGTCCTCTATGATAAGTCCCTTCAAATCTACTATCAGCATAGCATGTCCATATTTTAGGCGCGTACCAGATATAGGTGCATACGGCAGTTACTAGGGAAGTCCACCACTTGACAGAGGAAATACAGAGACTCTATCTTCCGAGGGAGGTATATGAGATCCTGGAGGTCATTTTACAGGTTTTCCTAATCAGGCTTAACTTTGGCAACTGCCTGCCATTCTCCGCCGTTGAGCTAATCATCAGCTGACTCAATTAGAATATGCGGACGTCTCTCACCAGAAATAGTTATACAATCGGGTTCTCAGGTTTACTATTGGTGGGGATTCTTCGATGCCGGAGTCTTTCTGTCGGTTTGGAGATCCAAAAATGGTTACAAACATTGAAGGATCTGCAGCAAACAGAAGAAAGAGCTTTCCCAGTCTATCAGACCTTGAGTGTTGTCAAAGCCATCAATCAACAGAGGATGGTCGGCCGAGATGTGTTTGCTGTTACGAGGCGGTGGATGATGGTGGTGGAACCCCAAAGATTACGGCCTACAACAGCCAGTCCATCAGCGGTCTCTTGTTTCATGGCAAATGCCGAATACTCAAATGTCTCTTCGAGGACTGCATCACTGTCGGCGCCAGGAGATTACCTGCATAGGTGACCTATCATATCGCCGTTTACGGCAGACTCTTTATACCATAGAATCTACTAGATCAGTAGGATCTAGCTTCCTCGTCTGATTAGGGGGTTAAATATGGGTCCAAATCCCCCCTAAATCTAATCTTGAAGCAAAAGCTAGCACTTCAGATAGTCAATATAGCTGCTATGCTTCCGTGCCTTAGGATTCGACAATCACCCTAGGTTTCTAGACCTATATATACAGGGCCAATAATCAATAACCCCAGCCTCAAGCAATTTTTATACCACAATCTTTTCAATCTCGAACAATATCTAGGCAATTCACAAGTTAGTCCAGCTACGACCCAGATTCTGCGCAGGCTTACCTTTTCTATATAGCGAACCCCAACGAGAATGCCATCATCGTCTTCGAATTCCTTTCACCTCTAAACCTATGATTGTCCTTATCAAGACATATCAAACACAACGACATCCGCATAGATCTGTTCCGTCAATGGTACCAAACTCGACATCGCCAGCTCCACTAGTATTTGCTTGCGGCGCATGCTATTCGCGGTGTTTGTACGTTGAATACTTAATAATTCTGGGGCCCGTGCCGGCTGGCCCGCGGTGATATGGACCATGACGGCCAGTTTCTCTTTGAATTGGACCACTCGCTGCCAATACTGCTGAATGGCGGGTCCATGGAATAGGCTGCCCCGCATGAACTGCCGCTGCATGGCCGCCTCGGCCCCTACACGCCTCCCTGCACTATTTCTAGCTACAACTGTTCTATGGACATTTGGCTGTTGTGGAGAGTATCCAAGTCCGTCTGCTTAGGTGGGGATGTGTGTCGGCCTCGGAATGCTTTCCTATGGATTGGCGCAGATCCCATCGATAGATTTCAACACTATGTAAGTCGATGTAATTTCGTCACTATTGGAAAGAACATTATTTCTACTCGGTACCCTTTCTACTAAAACTAACTTTTGATGTTTCAGATAGTCGAAGCCTATGGATCTCTTAGCAGTGATTTCTTTGTCATCACAATGTTACGCGGTATCATTTCATTCACATGGACATTTTTTGATTAGAGACTGGGTAGCCAAAACAGGAACAGCGGAGCCATTTGGCATGTTCATGGCTATTTTCTCATTGTTGACAGCACCCCGGTGGCTCTTTGGTCAGCATATGCGCATCGCTACCGCGAGGTATCTACCTGGCCCCATCGACACATGATGGTATACGCGATCAGCGACGTATTGGATACATAATGTGAGTTTAGATGTATCTCTGGCGGATTTAATACCGATCAGTTAATCTCTTAATGTATATGGAAGAGATTCTGGGAATTATCCATATGATATGCTTAGGATTCAGGTTCGAATTCTCAAAGACAAAGGCGTTATCCCTTGTTATGTAAAATTAGCAAATCTGAATAAAACAATCTGAATGTGTCTAAAATAGGAGCAGAGCTTTCAGACAGTTGCCTGGTCTCTTTCTTGAACACGTGGCTCATTGTTCGCTTTCTATAATGCCCCCGGTCAGAAATTATTTCTAGCCCGTCATCTGCTAAAGGTCCGAACGCACAGAGACCCAGGTGAATATGGGGTCATCCCTGCAGCCTGTAGTGATCCCTTCGTAACTTCTTTTCGAATTACTGACATGACTCCATATGTGGATACTTCCACTGCTTGACATTTCTGGGGCCCCGATAGCTTAGGGTCATGCTGCTAGGACCAAGTGGCCCGCAGGTCGCTGTCATATCACTAATTGCTTAGATGCATTCCCTTTGCAACTACCAGCTTTCATAATCAAGTTAGTGCTTTCTTCCTCCCCATGTCCGGCTTGGAGGTGTTTCCGACATATTTACGCAGTATTAGGCTCGGGAGTCGGAACGATAAAATAAGGCTGATACGGGAGTTCTTGTAACGATACTGTACCGTCCCCACCACTCGGTCATCCGCGCCTGTCACGCTCTCCGCCACTGACATCTCTTCGCTGCACCTTCAGCTTCTGGCTGACTAGAACTTCGATCTCATCCTGTGTTCTTGAACTTCGGTGAGTTTCCAGTCTCTCGCTCTGTGAATACCCTGTTCTTCCCAGCAAGTGCCCGTCCTTACCCATCTAGAGTGATTTCGCTACCTACTGACATCATCTCCTCGACAGGTACCGGCTAACCACTGGCTCTCCCTCCCGTACCCGGCCCTCTGTCCCACTATTATTGCCTAAGAGCCGCCCCCCGAACACGACTCTGACCGCTCCACATCTCCTGCCTATCATCAGAGGGGGGTGATAGAACTCCCAGAAGTCAGGAGTCACTAGAAGTTGACGGTAGTTCCCCTCCTCCGTCAACATCTCAGGCCCTCTTTCTTCCCAGCAGTATTCATCTGCCGTCTCGGCCCGCCTCCCGAGGTCTCAGAAGGCCTGATCTACTCTAGCCAATCTCGATCCCGCTCTAGACCAAAGTTTGACGCAGTGCAAACCCAGGTTAGAGTGGCGGTACTTGCCCGGACGATCCATCACTTGTCCTCCGCTATCTGAACATCAACGACAGACTCCGGTTTCCTGAGAGAAGACGACGAGCAGAAGTCTTTCCAGTCGGCTCTACTCGTCTATTCGATCCGTTCGTTCTTATTACACCCAGACCGGGATCATTCTTGGTGTGCTGTGACTGTGTGTTGTTTGGAGGAAGAAGGTCTCGACATCCGTCTCGAGGTCTTCCTTTTTCCGATTCAGCACATATCGGCCACCTTGCCACGGTCCCCCATCAGCCGTCACCACGCCTCCTCAAACGAGGAAGAGGAAGGCGCTCGAGGCGGCGATCGAGGACAACGAGGTCAGCGCCGCAACTCCTGCTTCCGAGGCATCACGAAACACCGCGGGGCAGCGTTCGTCTAGCAAACTTCGTCGGACAAGCAAGGCAGAGGACAAGGATAAGGGATCAGGCTCTACAGCGGGTGCAGGGGACAACTTCCCGGTCTCACTCAGGAAGAGGGTTTCGGATCTTGCCACGCCCGCAACCACCGCCGGCAGCATGGATTCAGACGATGACTTCATGAGCGATGCCTCCAGCCAGGATTTCCTGGATACCCAAGGTAGTGATGATGAGAGCTTGGGCGAAGGTAAGATAATCCTGCATTAAACCCCAACAATGCTATGTTCGGTCGTAGAATACCTGCTGACACTGGTTGCTTGCTACAGATTTCGGAGACGACTTCGATGGAGGGTTTTCGAACGATAAGGACATCGTGAAGGAGACCAAGAAGCCTTACGAAGTCGACTTCAGGGTATTAAGTCCAGAAGATATTGAGAAGGAGCAGAATGTGCAGATCAACGAGGTTTCGGCCATACTAGGACTCCCTCCAGAGTCTTCTGCAATCCTGCTACGATTTGCCAGATGGAACCGGGAGAAGTTGATAGAGAACTACATGGATCGTCCGGAGGAGATGCTTGAGGAGGCCGGTCTGGGCACAAACTTCGAAGGGACACCGAAGACGCAAGCCATCCCAGGGTTCATGTGCCAGATTTGTTGCGAGGACGGTGACGACCTCGAAACCTACGCAATGCGGTGCGGACATCGATTCTGCGTCGACTGCTACAGGCATTATTTAGTGCAGAAAATCAAGGAGGAGGGTGAGGCCGCAAGGATTGAGTGTCCACAAGACAACTGCCATCGTATTGTGGATTCCAAGTCTCTAGGCTTGCTTGTCGCAGATGATCTCAAGGACCGGTATGTTTCCATTGCAGTTTTCGGATGATAACATGGTGATACTGACCGCCCTACCGCAGATATCAGACTCTTCTCACTCGAACTTATGTCGACGACAAGGAGAATCTGAAGTGGTGCCCCGCTCCCAACTGCGAGTACGCGATTGACTGCCCTGTTAAGCAAAGAGATCTTAATAAGATTGTGCCGACGGTGCATTGTGCATGCAAGCATAGCTTCTGCTTCGGTTGCACTCTCAATGATCATCAACCGCCGCCTTGCTCATTGGTCAAAATGTGGCTCAAGAAGTGTGAGGATGACTCTGAGACTGCGAACTGGATCTCAGCCAACACAAAAGAGTGCCCGAAATGCCACTCCACCATTGAGAAGAACGGAGGTTGCAATCACATGACATGCCGAAAATGCAAACATGAGTTCTGCTGGATGTGCATGGGCCTCTGGTCTGAGCACGGAACCAGCTGGTACAACTGCAATCGGTACGAGGAAAAGTCTGGATCCGAAGCTCGCGATGCCCAGGCCAGATCGAGACAGTCGTTGGAACGATACCTCCATTATTATAACCGCTACGCAAACCACGAGCAATCTGCGAAGCTCGATAAAGATCTTTATCTCAAGACAGAGAAGAAGATGACGAGTCTACAGTCCCAGTCTGGAATGTCGTGGATCGAGGTCCAGTTCCTAGACACAGCGTCTCAGGCCCTTCAACAGTGCCGGCAGACCTTGAAATGGACGTACGCTTTTGCTTACTATCTCGCCCGAAATAATCTCACGGAGATCTTCGAAGACAACCAGAAGGATTTGGAACTGGCTGTTGAAAGTCTGAGTGAGATGTTTGAGAAGCCTGTACCGGAACTCGCTTCTTTGAAAGTCGACATTCTTGACAAGACAGCATATTGCCAGAAGCGGAGAGTAATCCTGCTAAGTGATACCGCAGAGAACCTGAAGAATGGTAAGTTCTCGTCCTGTTATATTCCCCTCCAGCTTGCCGTAACAGATACTAACTTCCGTCCAGGTGAATGGACGTTCAATGTCCAGCTGTAGCCGAGTTTGCAGTTCCCATCTCCTAGAGCATCCGGGAATAATACGAGGATATGTCTGATTTTTATCCGACCATGTCACGATCGACATACTATGATGTGACATACTACGATGTCTGTCTTACTGACCGACGACGACGCCCATGACTACACTGCAAATGATTGATCTTCGTACCAGCCTACGCATAGCAAGGAGCGTGACCAAGACTTGACGGTTGACCACCAGCGAGAGCCTGTCTTCATCATCAGCCTCTTTCCTGAACATCCTCTCTGTCGATATGGTCTCGTCTGCTATTTCTCCTTTGTTTCTCCCGTGTCTTCATGCTTATAACTTTTTTTTCTTTTTTTTTTTCTGCCTCTTTGCATGCATGTCCATACAGGGACCCTGTTCGCGACGACCACATTACCACCTCCCACAACCTATCCTATAGTATCAAGTATGATATGGGTCATCTTCACGCCCTGTACTGTATTCAAGTCATTTATCGGTGTCAGATAGAAAGCGTATCTCAATAACTGGAGTTTTTTCAAGCAAGTTCAATGGTGTTCCTTTCTGGCTGCGCTTTCGTCTCATAGATAGCGTTATCAGCAGTATAAGAGCAAGAGCAAGAGCCTAAATCATGCAACCACAGCGTTATCCAATCATCGATAGGCACAGTGCAGTCGTATGTTGTATGCAGTATGCAGTATGCAGTATGTAGTACTGTATATTTCTATCGGCAGCTGCAGGACTAGTTAAATATTCAGTGGGCAGTTAGACTAAATCGCCTACTGCAGCATAACGCCAATAGTGCAGTGCATATGCTCGGGACAGAAGCCCGAGCGGTGAGCACTGCCCGAGTCGGAATGAGTACGGACCAGTGAAGATCACCGCGGAGTTGCGCGGATTAGCGTTTAATTATGGGTCTAGAAGGAATTTATTTGGTAATCAGTGTATTCCTTCTGCACTCTTTTGTTTGATCTTTTTTTTTCTTTGGTTTTCATTTTTGGTTCCAGTATGCATAAAGGACTTTATTCAGTTTTATTTATGGTGACTCCGATTTTATTCCGTACCAGCCTTTTTTTTTCTTGACAAAAGAAACGGTAAGATGTGCCGATGTGGCCAAAAAAGAAAAAAACTGGGGACTATCCACGGGTAAGGTTCTTTGGCCAGCCTTCCACGGAGCTTCCGAGGTTAGCTAAAGGAAATTCGATCTGATAAGAAAAGGGAAGGACTTCTAGCGGGCCCAGGAGTCCTCCCTCCTGTCTTCTAGCCAAACCCTGTAAACCACTTAGAGAAGGCATGTGCCGCGAATATCGGCTGTTTCCCCCTTAGCAATTCCCTCCGTGATCTCCGAACATTGGTTACAGATCCTTGCCTCGAAATAGTGCATTTTTTCCTTTTTGGCTGCATTGTTTGCTCCATCTTCTAGATAAAAAAAAGGTTAACTAAGGTGTCGACAGAAGGATGCATGAAAACCTGCACAACAGAATTATAATGCACCCTTCAGGTATCATCCGTATTAGTTCGGACATGGAGAACCCTGGTCAGTGGCCACCATAAATGAGATCTCGCAGAGATTCCTCCGTCATCGGACGTCTGCAGGACGAGAGTCAAGATCTGACGGGGTAGCTAGTGTAAGTCTAGGCGCGCAGCTCCTCCGGGTCTCCGCAGAAATTTGAATAAGCCAGATGGCACGCCGGCCAAACTAAAAAAGAGAGACATCTCAACTGTAAAAAGTTGTAGAATCGTATTGTGACATTGCGCATTCTCCCTGACGTGTCTTCACTGATCCTCTTCGTCTCTGAAAGGGCCCGTGGGACCAGTAGAAAGGATCAGGTCAAAGCTTCTCGGCGAGCTTTGCTGCCAACCCCGTCATAATTTTCCCACCGGCTGCCCCAGTAGGTGCCGAGCACGCAGAACAGTCGCAGAGGAATAACTCCTGCCACGAGCAATTCCTCTCCTCTCGTCGTTGCAGCAGTTGGTTCACGACCTGCAGTGCATCCTCTCAACTCTCCCCTCTATCTTTTTCACCATCCCTTCCTGTCCTGTCCTTCCTTTCTGCGAGATACGTCTATCCGGGCCCGAACTGCACTCTCCGCTCCTCTCCCAACTCGACTCCGGTTGCGATCAGTCCCTCCGACATTTCCAGTGCAGCCCCGGCTGCGTCTAGAGCTATAACGGCTCGAATGGCGTCTCCCGATCAGATTCCGGGTGAAGAATATGAGTGCGTCTGAACCAGAGTTCGCACTTTGAGCATCCACGTCGTTTTTCGCGGACGGCCTGCGGCTCCGGGGACGAAAAAAGGTTGGCTGACATTAGGACATGTTTATAGCTACGAAGCTCTCCCCGCACACTATGGCTTGGGTCACAACATGTTGGCGGGCGCCTTCGCCGGTATTGCAGTATGTCCATGATTCCGCCTGGGTCCTGGAGGTTGTTGTCGGACAGGCAGCTAACTAGAAGCGAAGGAACACTCTGTGATGTACCCGGTTGATCTGCTCAAGGTATGTTGGAGAAATCCGATTTGCGACCATCAGAGAAATATATTCGCATGAAAATGAGAAGAACCCTAGCTGATTCAGCTTTTGTGTCACGCGTAGACTCGGATGCAGATCATTAACCCTGGAAGCGGAGGTCTGTACACGGGCTTGACGAACGCTGTCTCGACCATCTACCGCATCGAAGGTTGGCGCACTCTGTGGAAGGGCGTCTCGAGTGTGATTGTTGGTGCTGGTAAGAAACGCGACTGGGAAAAGGCGTCTGCAGTAGGATACTAATATCTTGGGTTAGGTCCGGCTCATGCCGTCTACTTCGGCACATACGAGCTGGTCAAGGAACTCGCGGGTGGAAATGTCGATGATGGACACCACCCAGTGGCAGCAGGTGTGTTTTGTTCTTGATCCCTCGCAGGAAGAGTTTGGACGGAATGTTCTGGGACAATTGGAAGGGACGATGCTGACCGGTGGATTTTCACAGCTCTGAGCGGAGCGTCCGCGACCATCGCCAGCGACGCACTCATGAACCCATTTGATGGTTAGTATCATATGAAATTGAAAGAGAGTCTCATGGCTGATACCGAACAGTCATTAAGCAGCGCATGCAGGTCCATGGTTCGGAATACAAGACGATCATGGAGTGCGCAAAGTCGGTCTATCGCGCTGAGGGCCTCCAGGCCTTCTATGTCTCCTATCCAACAACCCTCTGTATGACAATTCCTTTCACAGCTACCCAGTTCGTAGCGTACGAATCCATTTCGAAGATCATGAATCCTAAGAAAGAATACGATCCCTTCACTCACTGTATTGCGGGCGGTTTGGCTGGTGCTTTCGCGGCGGGAATCACCACACCTCTTGATGTGGTCAAAACACTCCTTCAGACGCGTGGTCTCGCGCAGGATAAGGAGATCCGTTCTGCTAAGGGCTTGCTCAACGCAGCTGCCATTATCAAGCGGCAGTACGGCTGGAAGGGCTTCCTACGCGGAATGCGTCCTCGCATTATCTCGACCATGCCCAGCACCGCTATCTGCTGGTAGGCGCTCTCTATGCTGGGTCTTTCTGCTCCATTGCTAACTGCCTGCTAGGACTTCTTACGAGATGGCGAAGGCGTACTTCAAGAGGCAGACTGAAGGACGCTGAAATGCTTCTTCATGTCCTTTGCCGTCACGTTCTTCTACGAACTGTCTTTCCTTGGTCTGGGATTATCTCATTCTAATGATAAAGACCTGAAACATCCATGTCTCAGGTGCATGGCACACGAGACGTTTTCCTATCTAGATTTCCTTCTGGGTCCATGGCGTCATGTTGGCTTTTTCCTATTTTCACTCTGGCGTGATCGTGGGTTTCGAGATACCCGGTCATTAATGATCGTGGAAGCCTGATAGGGCCACCGAAGCGGGAATTATTCCTGATTTGTCTCACTTACTTCGCTTCTGGCTTTGTATATTTTCAAAGTATTTGGGGGTTTGTTCGAGCTTTAGATTCCAAGGATCGTGATGAGCGGCCGTCTCCGGGCGTCTCTGCGGAGCAATTGTCCATCCAGGGAGCTAGGCTCTTGTGGTGCAGACATTTGAACGCATAGGATGTTTAGAGAACGGTGGCTCTTGCTGAGGTGCCTTCAGCTCTGTCACGATCTCTCAGTCATGTTTCCTTTCAACCAGATGTACTCATAGATGCCATGAACCGTGCAATGTAGCACTACCAGGAGGCTCCCTAGGGAGCTGTCATGAAACCGGAAACAAAAATTCCAAAATAAAACGTCTGATTCCCCTCTGATAATCCACACGGTAACTATCTTTGCAATATGTGCCGGTGCATTCCCAGCTCTCTCCGATCCCAAAAGGGAGCTGGCGCGATAAGTAAAGTATGCTATCTCGGTTCCTCTCTTAACGTCACAACTCCTGCTCCCCCGCAACAAGGCTCCACGCTCCGCCGGTTCCCTATTATTCTCTACACTTCCCTTGTTCTTAGTCCATTGCTCCTCTCTATGAAAAGGCTTGCTTAACTGTAGACACCTGGCGTGTCACTGCTGCCGGTAGAATTCTTTTTTCATACTTGGCATCCCATTTGCCGCAAGCGGGACTCGCTCTTCCCCTCGCCAACCAACGACGTCACGGAACGACCGTTCAACGAACAACCCGCTTCCTCCACGACACAACGTTCAGCAGCAGTGCCTGAACACCACCTCACCCCAGTCATTGGACGTCTCTGACGGGGAAACGGTATTATACGGTCGTATGGCGGGTATAGGCCTGCGATCCTGTTGCGTTCATGATGCGCTCAAAGCCTTCGTCTTCCATGCAGAAGACCTACGATGAGTGCTATCTGATCTGCTCCACCGCTGTCTACTTTGAAGGACAGGTGAGTCTCCACCTAGCCTAGATTCACATATTTCCTGTGTCATTGAATCTATCCCTGTGCTTTGCTTCTACGATTATGGGAAAAAGAAAATTTTTACTGAGATTTTATGGGTCGTACCGTAGAACAACGAAGCAGAGGCTCTGCGATCATGGCGCTCCGCGCTCGAGACGATCTATTACCACAACGCCTATCGAGTGCCTCTGAACTACGTCCCCAAAACGGAAACGGAGAAAGCCCTGCAGGAGTCGATCCGTCAGCTTGAGATGCAATGCAAAGAACGGGTGCAGCTGCTAGAGGCGCTACAGGAGAGCAGGAAAGAGGCGGGCGGCCAAGCTACCACGAAGGGAGGGAAGGACAAGGGAAAAGCTCCAGCAACTCAATCGAGCGCGAATGCCACCCCCGGCTGGATTGGGGATGGTACCATACCGGCTGTTGATTATATGGATTTGTCGAGACCAGCGCCATTGCCACCGAGGCCGAAAGCATCTTCGAAGAAGAGTTCAGATTCAGTGTTTCAGAAGTCTAGTGACAGGAGAGCTTCCCCGGCTAAAGATATTTCGAAGGCGATCTCTTCCCCGCCGGTGTTACCGTCTCCCACGATTACGCCTCGCGAGTCCAGTCCGGAAAAAAGAAAAGGAATGCTCGCGACGCTGCGGACGAAGAAATCTTCCAAGTCAAAATCCTCATCTGGCAGGAGTGGGAATCCACCGGCTGCTTCTCAGGCTGCAGGGCTAGCCTGGAGTAGCATTTCCCACACGTCCTCTTCAGAGCGCACTCTGGGTGCAGGGGAGGCAGCGTTGGCGTCTTCGAGGCTGAGCATGTCAAGCGACAGCGGCTTCAAGAGAGACCAGGATCTGAAGAATACGTCTAGTGATGAATCTTCGAAACTAAGACCGCCGGATCCGTCTGATTGCATTCCTGGTTCAAGTTGGAGAGAACCACAGCACGCAGGGCGATCACCGGGACGAACGTCAACTGATAGACCGGCATTACATTCTTCAAGTGCTCCACGATCTTTGCCAGGGACGCCTAGTCCAAGACCGCCGGACCCGAAAGATCCACCTGATGTTCAAACTCCACCGAAGCCAGCTGTCAAGCCCAAACCAACGGTTTTGAGGTCTCCAGTGGAAGGTAGTCGACCGCAGCTGCCCAGGAATCCGAGTTCGCAATCGCAACCGTCATTGTCACATGCTGAGGATCTGGTCAGAGCCAGGAAGACACAGACGAAATCGGCTCCAGGGATCAGACCTACGAAGCAACCTTACACATCGAACTCATCAGGAAGTGGTGACGAAGGTGTCCAGCGCCGCTCTAGGAGGACAGATCTCACCAGAAGTAAGGCGGTCTCGTCACCTCGACGAAAGGTGCTTTCTACGCCCCAGAAAAGGGTCACGCCCTCTTCCAGCGAGCATGAGTCTTCTGATGGCAGTTTGTCGGCCGACGAAGGGGAGACCACTATCAGAAATGTCATGAAGCGTCTTCCGAAAGGTGTTGATCTCACCGCTGCACGACAGATCCTTAATGATATTGTCGTTCGGGGCGACGAGGTCCATTGGGATGACGTTGCGGGATTGGAGGTAGCGAAGAAGGCTCTTAAAGAAGCTGTCGTCTACCCGTTCCTTCGGCCGGACCTGTTTTCAGGGCTCCGTGAGCCTGCAAGAGGGGTGCTTCTGTTTGGGCCTCCGGGAACGGGAAAGACAATGCTTGCAAGGGCCGTAGCTACGGAGTCGAAGTCAACATTCTTCTCCGTATCTGCATCCAGTCTGACGTCAAAGTGGCATGGTGAGAGTGAGAAGCTCGTGCGTGCATTGTTTGGCCTCTCAAAGGCATTGGCTCCATCTATTATTTTTGTAGATGAGATCGACTCTTTACTCTCGTCGCGCTCCTCGGGCACCGAAAACGAAGCCTCGCGTCGGTCAAAGACGGAGTTTCTCATCCAGTGGTCAGATCTGCAGCGTGCTGCGGCTGGAAGAGAAGGTAAAGAGGGAGACGCCAGTAGGGTGCTCGTTCTTGCGGCTACGAACATGCCATGGGATATCGACGAAGCTGCTCGCCGGAGATTCGTCCGTAGACAGTACATCCCTCTTCCCGAGCACGATGTACGGGAGCAGCAGCTTCGTAAATTGCTCAGTCATCAGAAGCATGAGCTATCAGATGCAGATATTGAAGTCCTCGTCCGCGTTACGGAAGGTGAGTCGATCGTACTTAACGTACTATAACGAGCATTTCTAATATTCATATTCAGGTTTTTCTGGCTCCGACATCACCGCGTTGGCCAAAGATGCCGCCATGGGCCCTCTACGCAACCTAGGAGAAGACCTTCTTCACACACCCATGGAGCAGATCCGACCAATCCGCTTCAACGACTTCGAGGCCAGTCTGTACTCAATTCGCCCCAGCGTCAGTCCAGACGGTCTGAGAGAGTATGAGAACTGGGCGAGGCAGTTCGGTGAACGTGGTGGCTAGTCCTGAACCTTCTTCTGCCCCTGTGCTGTACTTATATGTGCATTTACTACCCGGCTTTCTCACTCTCATTCTCTTGTGTCTTATATTCCAATCATGCATGACGGGTCGAATCGATGTCTTATGAAAAAGGAACGGTCCTGGTTCGATATCCTGGGGGCGCGGGCTGGGTATGTGTTTGTCCAATGCTTTTGGTGGTATGCGGCTCTGTTTGGTTCTTCTCTTCTTCTCTTGAATATGATTTCGGGTGTATCATATCGTATCACATCATATCATAGTCCATCTCTACAGATCAAGAGAGACTAGATTTTGGTGTTTGGAGTTAGGTAGGATTATATTAAGCTCAGTACTTGATCTCATAACGAATTGTTCCCGGGGTAAGAATACATACCTCACTTTCATCAAGCAGCTCTATCTATGACAATCGACCTCACAAATAACTTTCACCGATGATTCATCATCATTTAGATGCCGGACGCAGGTTTCCAGCCCCAATAGGATCCCTACTTAGGAGAATCAACCACGGAATTTGCATCGGACTTAAGGCTGCTTTCAAGACTCAGTTCGTTTCGCGCGTCGGGAGATCCGAAATCCCCAGTAAATCAATAATATACTTATACTAACTCAGAAGAAGCAGTTAAGCATGCATTTGTTGATCGGAGGGATCTCCCCTCCCATCCCTTTCCGCGTTGGGATCTAGATGATTATTCATTTAATATTATGATTAACTATATAAATATCTGTAAGACTTATCGTCTACCTTATCTAAGATCTCTTACTGTATGATCATAAAGTGAAAGTTATGAACCTCCTCTCGTACCAGTACTAATAAAATACCCACTAATTTTATTGTTGTCGGTGATGATGATTTCATGCTCGCTTCTCTTGAAGAAAAAAGGAAGATAGGAGTATAGGAGGTAGATTGGTATTCTTATCGACCTTCAGGTTGTAGAGTTTATTTTTAATATTGAGGAATGAGGAATTAGGGATAAGGATGGGTACATCATATTTAGATTGTGTATTTTTAGGAAATGATCTTTTCCTTCGAGGTTCTGTTCTGTTTATCCAAGACTAAGAAGATATGTAGAAATGAAATGTTGGAGCGCATTGTATGATAGTAATAGTAATGTACAGTACGTGTTTTTGCTTTCCTTTCCTTTCCTTTCCTTTCGTCTTTTCGGTTCAGGTCATGGAATCTTTCACCGGTGGAAATCGGACGAGGAGCAAATTCGAACATAGTATCACAGGGGTCATCAAATCACAGACCCGATCGAGAGAAAAGATTGCTGGATTTCATATCTCCGCCACATCTCCCATTCATTCACGCCTCAACTCTCCGCGTAATCAACCCTCTAATTCTACCAACGTGATCTCCTTCAATCTGACCCTTCCTCTGCTCTCTCCTCTCAACCTTCTCTGCCCTCTTCCGCGCTCTCTCCGCTTCCCTCTCCTCCCGCGTCATCACAGCTGGGCGTTCCTCAATCCCGGACCCAAACGGCGCAACAATCCTCTCCACAACATGTCTCACGCGACGACTCTTCGGTGCTCCGGACGAGAACTCAATCACGTCACCCTCGCGCAGCGAGTTGCGCGGGTCGGAGACCAGGTAAGTTGTGACCTTGGGGTATGTCTTGCGGATGTGTGGGTCGTAGGTGGTGTGGCGGTGGGCGACGCGGACGGTGCGGTCCATCAGTCCGACGGAGAGGACGGTCCCAGTGAGGATGGTGTAGGGATAGGTGCGGATGGAGGGGGATTGTTCTTGTTGGGAAGGGGTGGAGGAGGAGGGTGGTTGTTGTGGTTGTTGTTCTGAAGATGGGATTGTGGTGCTTGTTGAAGCAGCTCGGACGGATGAGGTGGAGAGAATGCTGCTCGTGCTGGGTCCTGCGTATCGGAGGAGCGAGAGTGAGGATGGGCGAAAGGGCATTGTTGCCCGGAGGAGGGTGCTGGGTTGCATTGTTGCGGTTGAGATTGAATGGCTCGGTGGATGGTTCTCCTCGCGTAGGATTCTCCTCTCAATCTAACTCGATCTGAAAAGAATGTCTTCTCCGGAATTGATCAGTTCTTCAAGAAGATGCAATTCTCGAACTGCAATCGTCACAGCAAGACTCCCTCCCTGTCTGCTACTCTGGCCGAAAAACTGCCGCGGAAGGTCGAAGTCCTAGAAAGGCAATGGACCCGGACGTATCGAGACTCGCACGCCGGTAGGACCCGGAGTCGTATAGCACAAGGAACGATAGATCAGGAGAACTTCGCGGTCGTTCCTTGGACCGTTGTTGATATTGTCAGATTGGCGACGATGGATCGACTGGCGATCTCAGAATTTCTCGCCGACGAAGGCCCGGAGAAGTTGCGTGTTTGCATTGTTTGTCTACCCGCGAACTTGACCAATTTCGGAATGGACATTTCCATACGCTTAGAACATATGCCTACAGTATATCGCAATATGCTGAGAGCTTTGGATCAGAAGAGATGCATTCGTATTTATCGTCCGTGAGGACCATCTCTACCGGGTGGAGTACCGTATCCTTCCCATCGCCAATCATATCCATCGAATCCTAGTATACAATAACCTGCCAATTAACCGACCACCCATTGTCAAACCTCAGGTCGCAATGCGGAGGTGCTTTTTGATGGAAACAAAAACATGTCATGATATTACGTCGGAGCTGCAGAGTAGAGACGGAACAAGGTAGAGAAGTCAAAGTAGAACTCCACCACGCCGTGTACAACACCGTTCTCGTTTATTCATTGAATCCGTGCCTCTTCTAAAGTATGCAAGTATTCCCTACGCGGCCACTTCATTTGCTGCCACAGAGGTCCCATTCGCCTGCGATTCGGGTCCATCGGGAACGGGCACGGATGCCTTTCTTAAGTGAAACTTCTTATCCGCCTGCGCCGAGATGCGAGTCAACTCGGCGACGAATGACTTACCCCAGAAAGCACTGTTCGTAGTGTCAGTGTGCGACAACTGACCTCAGAAGAAAGGAGGAATCTTTACCTAGTATATTTCGATACGTATTTGTCAAGTTTGGAGAAGTTCAGCGCCTTCTGCTCATCACTCATCGTGACCGCCTCCTGGTAGGCAGCGGCCAGTTCTTCCGTATTCCAGGGGTTGACGATGATGCTGCCATGAAGACTCTGGGCAGCCCCTGCAAATTCTGAGAGCACCAGAACTCCATGTTTCTTCTGCTGCGATGCGATGTACTCATAGGCTACGAGGTTCATGCCGTCTCGGGTGGACGACACGATACATGCGTCCGACACAGCATACAGAGCGAGTAACTCATCAAAATTGACGGACTTGTGAAGGAAATGGATGGGCATGAACTCAACAGTGCCTTCATAGTTCTGAAGTCAGTTTATGAACTCGATCTTCCTGTAGACCATTTGACTTACCGAACTTGCCATTAATCCGACCAACCAGTTCGTTGACCACTGCTCTCAGATTCTGATACTCTTCCACGTCCTGTCGGCTGGGAACTGCTACCTGAACGAGGACCACCTTGCCCACCCATTCCGGATGATCGCTGAGGAACACCTCCAAGGCATGGAGTTTCTGTGGAACGCCCTTGATGTAATCCAGACGATCCACGCCCACCATCAGTTTCACACCCTGGAATTTCTGTTCCAGCATGGCGATCCGCTTTTGTACCTTCTCCTTCTTCAGACCTTCCTTGAATTTGTCCGGATCGATACCAATCGGGAATGCACCGCAGGCGATGATCTTCCCTTGAAATTCAATGCCATTGGGCGTCGTGGTCAAACCCCTACCAGGCGTCAGCTTTTCTCAGCTCTTCATCTTCTGTCTAGAACCATCCTCACAGTAATCGCGAGCAACTGCTCAAGAAGTGTCTGGTATAGTCGTAGGTGTGAAAACCAATCAGGTCGCAGTGCAGGACACCCAGAAGTAGCTCGTTTCGCACAGGCAGAATCCGGTAGATCTCGCTAGAGGGGAAGGGTGTGTGCAAAAAGAAGCCAATCTTGACGTTCTCTTTGCTCGTACCGATCTCTTCCCGCAGCATCTCCGGCAGGAGCATCAGATGGTAGTCATGCACCCAGATCAAGTCACCATCGCGCACTTCCTTCGCCACCGCCTTTGCGAACAGTCGATTGGCTTCCTTGTAGGCCTCCCAGGCGGATTCGTCAAAGGTGATTTCACCAGGGTGATAGTGGAACAGCGGCCACAGGATCGAATCTGGAAACGAGAGTTGCCGCCAGTCAGCCCTCCATCAAAACATAGTATAGACAGATCTCTCTCTTGCCACGAAGAGCTGCATAGAATAACTAACTAGAAAAGCCATTGTAATGCCGGTCGGCCAGTTCGTCATCGATGAACACAGGAATCGCTCCATACTCATCCAGCAGACGCTTCTTCACCACAGGAATCTCTTCTTCGGGCACCTCCAGACCCGGCCATCCGTACCATTGGAAGGTGGTTGTTTTGGACAGCCCACTGAGACCACTCACCAGACCACCGGAGGACATGGAAAAGTCATATTTGCCGTCACTTGATCGCTTGATGGTTATGGGTAACCGGTTAGAGACGAGGAGCAACCTCGCCTCGCTCTTCGTCGGGCTCTCGAGAGAGGGCATCGTGGCGGGCGGTGCGGAGGGGCAGAGAGGGGTAGCGTCACCAAGTCAAGGACGACACGCCGGCTTCACAATTGAGGAGGACGAGGGTCCAAAATTAAAAAGAGGTTGGCGATGGAGGTAAGAACACGACCGGTTAAGGTCAAAATTAAGGTCGAGACGAAATAAGGCTATAGGAGGAGATCGTGGCCGCCCGTGCAGGGAAATCAAGGACGTGGATCGAGACCCAAGAAGCGGGATGGGGACTGATGAGCTGGTCCGGTCCCAAAGAGGGGTGGCAGGGAGAAGCAGAAGGAGAACCAGGCACCGTCACAGCTAGCGCAGTCAGATCGAATCCTTCTGTCGTACTGATGAGGTATTAATTCCCATGCATAAATTGCATCGAGTGTACAAAGTACGGATGACAGGATTTACCTCCACGGCACGGATCGACCCAGCTCTTCTTCGGTCTTCGAAAGAAGAATACTGATAACAATGGAATGAGGACCAAACGGGGCCAAGAGCCAGATGGGGCCGCGATGACCTCAGAGCTCCAACAGGGTCAGAGAAGTAGAAGGAAAAGCGAGCAAGATCAACGATTCCACGGAGAACGGACGCTGGTTGGCGGGTAGCACGTGGCGGGAATACCGAGAACGTAGACGGGTGCGTTCCTCAATAGCGACCTCATCGACCGGGGGAGTCTGGATGGACTGGCACAACGTACGGGATCACGACCATATGGGAATTTCAGAAGGGTTTTAAGTACATCTGGCGCATGTGGAGCAGGAATTCTATATATACGACGAGCAGACAACACGAGTGGTGGCCCAAGTCCATCAGTGGTGTGAGGGCGAGGGAGAGTTCCCAGCCAGTCGAACTTTGAATCGATGATGTTACCTAAAGAGGGGTCAACATGACGGGCAACAAGAGCCAAGAGACGCTGGTCGTGAATGGTCCAGGATAGGCTCGCGACGGAAGGTTGCCGGTTGACCAGAAAGCATCTGGCTAAATTAGAATAAAATGGCGCTCTTATCGGAGAAATGTGCTCCTTTTTTTTTTTTTTGACTGATAGTACTTGTCCCACCAAAAGAGGGGTATTTGCGATGGCGCTTGGCCAGTGCTCTCCTCTGTCATCGTCTAGCACCTCCAGGGATTCTCTTACTCGACGACAGTTTGACGTCGACACAGCCCCAGACAACTTCCCTCGAATAGAGGGGCAGTCTGGCGCCTAAGCCCTAATCAGTTGCCCCGCGAACGAGATACCCCCAGGGATGGACCGCATTCTAGACCTTTCGTCGCGGTTGTGCAACCATGCGAGGAGATGCACCGGCAGATCATTCTTCGCCGAAATTGCCCGACAAAAGCACGAGCACGTTCCAGATCGACTGGTCAACGCACATGGAGGGGGTAATAGAGGGACAATAGAAGGGTTCATGGACGGAGATGACCTACCCCGAACGATTCGCAGGGTCCTGGATGGATCGCAGAACAAAGATGGCTGATAGGGCCAAAACATGTGATCCGGGTGATATATCCGAATGCAGGGAAAATAGATCAGGCAGCGAGATTAGAATGGATGCCAAAAGAACCCTGGCGTTTCTTTGTTTGTCACAGAGAAAAACCATGCAGTGATGGTGGCCATCAGGGTGCCCGGGGCGGCGGCACTTCTGGTATGACCTATCAAGATGCAGGGCAAACGGGAACCGCCGCCAACGGGCATTAGTTTAGATCCCGGTAAGATCCTCGATTCGTATCGACGGCTGAGTAAGAACAGGAATCAGAGAGAATCTATCAATCTGCGGGGGAAAGGCTTCGAAGAAGCATCCGCATCACCGAGGAATGGGCGAGGGAATCGCGTATCAGGCTATATAGTTCTCATCAGACTTTCCTTCCACTAGGTCACGCAATCCATCCAGTCTAACCATGATCATATTCATCCCGGCATAATCATCCGAGAAAGCAACCATCACAGAGCCGGCCGGCCATTGCTCAGACTCCAACCCCCAGACTCCGCGTAATACTCGACCCTGCCCTCGCTTTCCAGTTTCATCAGGACCTGCAGCACCCCATGCGAGGCTGGCACATGGAGGCTTTCCGGCACATCCCGATAGATCACCTTGACCAGTTCGATGGAAGTCCACGACGCCTTGGGCGCGGAGGACGGGCTTGGCTCCTTCGCTTCCGCCTCCACGGATCCAGACCGGAGCACCCGCAGCACTTCCTCCTCACGTTGCTGTCGATGTCGGATATATTCAGTGATCTTGGCGCTAGCCTTGTCAATCACGGCACCGTGACCAGGGTAGGCTCGACCCGACACGCAGTTCTGCATCTTGTGTAGGCTGGTAAGGTAGACATTCAGATCCTCAAAGACGGCGGTGCCGTGACCTAGGACATCTAGGACAAGTTAGCGCCTCGAGGAGGTATTGAGAATGGAATAACGCACTATCTCCGGTGAAGACGGCATCTTCCTCTTCAAAGATGAATGCCATATGATCCACAGTATGTCCTGGGGTATGGAAGGCTTTCAGCGTTGCTCCTTCGACCTGGAATACCTGGCCATCTTCGATATCAGTCTGTCCTTCATCCGGCTGATGCTTGTACACTGCCACCTGAGGACAGATCTGCAGAAGGTCTGGAATGCCCTTGACATGGTCGTGATGCCAGTGCGTGATGAGAGCCTTTTGCACTGTCGCTTTCTCCTCGAGCAGGACGGATTTCAGTAGATTCGCCCAGGTGGGGAACCCCTGGCCGGTATCAATCAGCAGTCGCTGAGGGCCACGGCCAACCAGGTATGTGTTTGTCCCTGGGTTCATATGAGCCACATTCCTCTTGTAGAGGGGGAAATACACAGTTCAACACACCTTGTAATGTGAACTGTACTCGCAAGTCACGTCAGTTGAAGGAACTCTCGAAGGCCAAAATACAAGAAAAAGGACATTGAAATCAAACTCACCTTCCCCGGATTCCCTCCCAAGATCCTCACTACCGAGGCACTAAGTCTCTCCACTTCTGGTAGCGAAACGAACTGCGTTGCCATGATCTCTAGAGCTTTCAATCCAGGAAGTTTGTCCACATAGGACAAAATACTCTCGAATGAAAAGCCCTAACGGTCAACTCTTGCTTGTATACCTCCAGTTCTATCACCGTTTCACTGCTAGGTTTACCTCAGGGTAAGAAAAGCAAGAATACCCCAATGGAAACGATACTAATAACCGAATTCAACCCAAACCCCACTCTCTCTCTATTAAAGAACCAAGGGGAACAACAGCATTGAAAAGTAAACCGGAAAAAAAATATATATATATACCGTACTCAATTAGAGGAGTAATATTAAAGCGGGAAACATCTAGGTCCCTTCAGCCTGTAATCTCGTCAACGTGGGGTCGAATTGCGGAGATAAGTCAAGTTCAAGCCGACTTAAGTAATTTACCCAGCGTATTCGAACTCAAGCTTACTTGGAGTCCGACTTCAACCTCGGCAAGTCTGGCGTGCCCACATCCTGGGGAAAACGTGATTATGTCATTCAGTTCTCCCTGGGAGCCATGCGACTATATCCCGATGGGCCATGAGGCGATAACTACTACTATCAAATGCATAGAATTCATGTCGTTATACATGGTCGATAATTGGAACGTGGTCTTATTTTGACGGCGATTGACTACTGGTCCAAGTTGGGGGTTTTTTGAGGTTACGAGTCATGGAAATGTTAAATCAATGTCATGAGTTTTTTTTTTTTTTTGACTTCAAGGTCCTATTTTGCACAATGCAATAACCATCCAGGAAGTAGATCCAGGATAAGCGGCATTTCTTTACAAATATCGCAGACACTACGTAGATGGATTACTGAATACTGCAGACACTGAATGGATGAACAGATGAAAAGTTCGCATGTATGCAGTCCCTAACACAAAACAGTAGGAGATAATATAAAATATAACAGGCTATATCCATGGATTCCATCCCCCACGCGGAACAGATAACTGAGGCCAGTGCGCACCCAAGAGAACAAGTCAACAAGAATTTGACGCTTTGCTTCCGTCCCCCCAACTGCGCAAGATCTCACGCTGAGGCTTCCCTGCGCCTTTCTCTTCGCTCCCATAGCACATCCGCATGGGTGACCGGCAAAAAAGCAGGACTGCCGGGGCCCCCATTGCATGAATGCGTAGTTTCCTATAATTTTATCACAACATCCGCCTCCATAAATAGATGTTTTATAACCCTCGACATTGGCATCAAAAACGTAGTAGTACATTGAATTACCCGGTTAGCATGGTGCCCGGCTCGGTCAAAGCAGTCGAAGAGTTAATTTATTTCTGCTCCTTGGCCTTGCGGGCCATGGTGTTCAGGGCAGATCCGTCGCGGAACCACTCGATCTGGGACTCGTTGAAGGTGTGGAGCAGCTTGATGTCGAAGGCAGCGCCGCCATCCTTGGGGTGGACACGAAGGGTCATGGGCTGGCCAACGGCAAGCTCAGTGCACAGCAGGTCAACACGGTCCTCAGGGTTGATCTTCTCGTAGTCGGCAGGGTCGGCGAAGGTCAGAGGAAGCATACCCTGCTTCTTCAGGTTGGTCTCGTGGATACGGGCAAAGCTGCGAGTGATGATAGCGAGACCACCCAGGTGACGAGGCTCCAGAGCGGCGTGCTCACGAGAGCTTCCCTCACCGTAGTTCCAGTCACCAATGACAACCCACTTGATGCCACGGGCCTTGTAGTCACGGGCGGTAGCAGGGACAGCATCGTATTCACCAGTGACAGCGTTCTTGACCTTGTTGGCCTCGCCGTTCTCAGCGTTGATAGCACCGATAAGCATGTTGTTAGAGATGTTGTCCAGGTGTCCACGGTACTTCAACCAGGGACCGGCCATGGAGATGTGGTCGGTGGTGGTCTTGCCCTTGCACTTGATCAGGATGGGGAGGTTCTCGGCATCCTTGCCGTTCCAAGCGTCGAAAGGCGAAAGGAGCTGCAGACGGTCACTCGTGGGGGAGACAGCAACCTGAACGGAGGCGCGATCGGCAGGAGGAGCCTGGTAGGTGTCACGGCCGGGATCGTAGCCGTTAGCAGGGAGACCCTCACCGGTGGGAGGAGAGAGCAGGAACTCGTTGCCGTCCTTGTCCTTGAGCTTGTCGGTCAGAGGGTTGAACTTGAGGGTACCGGCGATGGACATGGCAACGACCAAGTCAGGGGATGCGACAAAGGCGTGGGTAGCGGGGTTGGCATCGTTACGGCCAGTGAAGTTACGGTTGTAGGAAGAGATGATAGAATTGGGCGTGCCCTTCTTGACATCCTTACGGTCCCACTGGCCAATGCAAGGACCACAGGCGTTGGCGAGGATAACACCACCGAACTCCTCGAGGGTCTGAAGCTGGCCATCACGCTCAATGGTGGCACGAATCTGCTCGGAACCAGGGGTGACAGTAAACAGAGACTTAGCCTTGATACCGTGGTTCAGGGCGTCGCGAGCAATGGAGGCGGCACGGGACATGTCCTCGTAAGAGGAGTTGGTGCAAGAACCGATCAGACCGACCTTGAGCTCCTCAGGCCACTTGTTGGTCTCAACAGCCTCCTTGAACTTTGAGATGGGAGTGGCAAGGTCAGGAGTGAAGGGACCGTTGATGTGAGGCTCAAGCTCAGACAGGTTGATCTCGATCAGCTGGTCGTACTCAGAGCCCTCATCCTCACGGAGCTCCTTGGCGTAGACGCGGGAGAAGTCACCAATGTGCTGGCGCTTGGTGGCCTTCAGATAGTCGTACATGCGCTCGTTGAAGGGGAAGACGGAGGTGGTGGCACCAATTTCGGCACCCATGTTACAAATGGTACCCATACCAGTGCAAGACAGAGAGTCGACACCCGGACCGTGGTACTCGATGATGGCACCGGTACCTCCCTTGACAGTGAGGAGACCAGCGACCTTCAGGATGATATCTGTGTATCTCAGTCAGTTATAAAGCCAATAAATCACGGAGGATGGACAATCACTTACCTTTAGGAGCAGTCCAGCCAGACAGCTGGCCAGTAAGCTTGACACCAATAACCTTGGGGGCCTTCAGTTCCCAGGGAAGACCAGCCATGACGTCGACAGCATCAGCACCACCAACACCAATGGCAGCCATACCGAGACCACCACCGTTAGGAGTGTGAGAGTCAGTTCCGATCATCAGACCACCGGGGAAAGCGTAGTTCTCGAGAAGGATCTGGTGGATGATACCAGAACCAGGTCTCCAGAAACCGATGTTGTACTTGGCGCAAGAGGAAGAAAGGAAGTTGTAGACCTCCTTGTTGATCTCGTTAGCACGAGCAAGATCCTTGTCACCACCAAGCTGGGCCTCAATCAAGTGGTCACAGTGGACGGTGGCAGGAGTAGCCACGGAGGGCATGCCTGCAGACATGAACTGCAGGATAGCCATCTGGGCAGTGGCATCCTGACAAGCGACACGGTCAGGGCGGAGCTTGAGGTAGGACTTTCCACGCTCGATCTCCTGTCCGTGAGGGTCGTCAAGGTGAGAATACAGAATCTTCTCAGCGTAGGTCAGAGGACGGTTGAGACGACGGCGGACAATGTCCAGGTTCTCAGACATCTTTCTATAGATCACAATCTCATGTTAGCATCCAGAGATCATTGGCGCGCTGGCGCATTTCGCCCCGACGGTCGCCTGTAAGCGCCCAATGGCGCAAGACAGAGCTAAAATGCCGGTAACTACAGAGAAATACAAAGGCTAATCATACTTGTAGTTGATGTAGTGACCCTGTTGGAGCATAATTAGCCATTATTCCGTGTTATTCGCAAAGCAGCCCGTCCAGCCGGAGCTAGCCGAGGTAGGAACAAAAATATTCACCACTCACCTTCTCCCAATTCGTCATCTCGACCTTCTGATCGAGGGGAGACTCAGCAACGGTGGCCAGGCTCCTGGTCCCGAAAACCTGAGATCCATACTGTCAGTTATCGCCCATTAATTTGATTTTTTCGGCCATCTCGATCGATCGCGGCCTGCAATGAGACGGAGACCAAGGTTTGCTTACAAGACGGGACTTGGGGCCCTATGAAAAATAAAAGTGTCAGCATGATGTCCATTCAGAAATTAGCAGCGGACTGCAGTTCTCGCAGAAGATGCTGCTGTTCCATCGCAGAGGCTGGGGATGCTTCATGCGACAGTCCCTGGAAGAAACCTACCAGCGCACCCACGCGGGCGAGCCTAGTGGAGATCATGGTGGAAGCTCTCTAGGCGCAATACACAGCTCTAAGCACACATCCAAGGAGTAGAATGCCAAACAGCCAGCTCCAGGTAGATGAGGGAGCAAGGAGAAGCAGGAGTGGAGTGGGAGTAGAGTGAGAGAGGTAGAAGTAAAGGTGACGACGGGGGAGAATAAAAGAAGCTTGATGTTTTGAGGTGGGAAGATTCCGCCAGCCGTCACCCCGTTACAGACGCCGTACTAGAACCGGAGGACAAACCGTGACCGCTGGCTGCATGTTTGACCGTATTGAGCGGTATGGCGTCTGTACGGCTGTGGATTTCTGGCTGTTTCGGCACCGTTTCCAGCACACTTCCAGCCTCAGGCATGTGCCCGGACACAAGGAAGACGGCCCGGGCAACCAACCGCGGCCCGTACAAAAAAAATCAATTTGGCCTGTACACATCGAGAGGGACCCATCCAACCGTAAGGCTGGTCGACAATTCGAAAAACCGACACTACGACTGGCTTGTCTCAACTGGAAAGCCCCCCTTCCTCCGTACACTATAGAACGCGCTGGGTACAGATGGACCCAGCTCATCATGACGCTCGTAATCTTAGGCGTTCGTGCACGGAAAGACCGGTCGTGTGGTCATCTGTGGCAAGTCCAGGCATGTGAGAGGTGGACCAATCAAATAGCGGCTGATTACCGCATTGCCGACCACTTGCATCGCCATCAGATAACTTAGCCGGCGGGAGCTTCGAGCAGTCCAGCATTGTCCATCAAGGAGAGCTCGCTTAGGCAGCGTTAACACTCTCAATTAATCCTCTTACTGTAGAATCCAATATCTACGACAGATGGAAACATCATGGAGTACTTTTTCTCTAGAAATCTGACAGCAAATGGCGAGTGGATGATTATTCTGCCCACAAAACCGGGGGCTTGCCGAGCAAGAGGGATAAACGGAAACGTCATAGATTACAGCGCTTACGGTAAGGATTGGTACCGTATTGACCAGTCCGAGCCAGAGCCGAGCCCGCCGACGGTCGCCTGTCCCCCGCGCACCGCCTGCCAGCTGCCAATAACCAAAGAGACCACTCGCATCGAGGCTAAAAGTTTGAACCGACAGCTAGCTTGACCGAATATAGACCCGCACATGCAAGGCCCAGAATCGAATATCCTTCCGCATATCGGTAAAATTATTCGCGACACTGAGATAGAGTACATTGTTCTGGATATCGTCCACAGACATTCAAGATGGGCGCCGTAAGAAGGATCAAGACGAAGCGCAGGACGAGGTATGTTGCAGAAGCTTCTACGCAGAGAGCTATGAATAGAAGTTCTAATCATGGATCGTCTACAGAGACTACGACCAGGTTTGCGCAGACCTTGCCTCGTCCAAGCACCTTAAACAATACAAAGCCACGAAGGATGCGGAAGATCTGCCTGGACTAGGAAAGCACTACTGTGTGGAGTGCGCCAAATGGTTTGAGAGCGAGTACAATCTCAAGGCACACACGAAAGGGAAAAATCACAAGAGAAGGTGCGTGATGACGGATTCGATATATTGAGGTTTGCGAGGAGACTGACTCGCCATCTGTTACAAGGCTCCGAATTCTGCGTGAGGACTCTTATACTCAAAAAGAAGCTGAAGCAGCTGTTGGATTGGGAACCGATAATGGCACCCGTTCCCAAGAGCTGGCCTCTATGGATATGGAATGAAGCGCCATAACATGGTGGAAGTATACATCCATCGTGGTTATCACGGGCGGTGGAAAAAAAAAAAAAAAAATCAACGGCCATATGATCGCCATCATTAGCCCCAACAGCCTTCCGGGCCCCGACGCCTAAGCCACGGTCTGAGCAGCGACGGCACATCAGACTGTATTGGGAAGGATACTATTGGCTGCACTCTCAAAAGGTATCTCAGATGGGAGAAACTTGGGGTTACACGTTGTAACTTCCGATTTCAGGCGCATTGGAGCCTTTCTTCTGAGCATATTCCGAGAATCGCCAGAATCGAGTTCCGCAGGACCGATCCGAAGCGGGGACTGAACGGTTCCGGTCCACGGATAAACGGTGAAAGTGCCGCTTTCCGGAGAAGAGCCCTGCATCTAGGTAGTGGCTAATAGTCGATACCCATAATAATTTCAAGACGCTATAATTTTTTTCTCTTGGGCTCCACTATTGTTATTTATTCTTGTTGTTGATACAAGGTCATGCGCCTTTCCTAACGGTTAGTTAAAGGCTTTCATAAGCCACTCGTATGTTGCCCACTATATGATGATGTAAGCACAATGTGACCTGCTATGATTGGATAGCTACACACCTGTACTGCATTCACTATGAAAGCCCGTAGGCTGCATATTCCGAGACCACGATAAAAGGGCTTAAGCCCTTCCGTCTGATATGCTCGTTTTGCGATCTCAAAGGAACTCAATATCCGGCCATCTCTTACAGTAGACTGCAGGAGCGGTCGGGTCTCGGAAGGCGCCTCCGTGTAAAGGGGACCCCCTGTTTGCGCTTGGAGCTTGGTCTTGACAACGTCTAGTGGGAACACAGAAGCCCATGTTATGATACCAGCTATACCGCCGCAGAGCAGGACTTTCATTGCAGCCTGATGCACAGTCTCATCTTCAGTCGTAATGTACCGTTTCGAGAGCTCGTAGGACCAGAAACTATATAACGCGTTAGTACGAAGATTCAGAGGGGATGAAGGCGTTCCCCGGATAAAGTCGTCATACTAGAATCCATAACCCACAGAATCTCTAATGCTCGTGATCGCCCCTCCGAAATAGAGTCCTTTCAGCCCCTGTCTCTTGTATATATCTTTGGCAACTGTCCATGACGATACTTCCCCCCGCGAACTAAGCTGCGCACGACATTTGACTAGCTCCGTCGGAGAAGAAACAATCCAGCTGGCGAGGCCGCCTGCAGCACCAGCCAGCCAAATTTTATTTAGCGAAGTACCTGTTGGATTCGTCGGGTCTGTCACAGAAGGGTCCAGAAGCATCAATGTCCTGTTGTACGCGACGAAGAGCAAGGCATTGAGCGCTCCATATCCCAGTATAGGAGCTGCGGCTCCTAGAAAATAGTTAACTGATAATTCTCAAGTGATTCCATTATTATCGTGTATGTCCGGTATCTACCTCGCACGAGAGAGCCAGCGGTCTCGAATTGGTTGCGGAGAGATCGCGGGGCAGTTCCAAGGCCCTCAGTCTGGCCGGCCTGTAACCTGACCTTGACTAGGTCCAAAGGATTGCCGATAATTATTCCAATGGCACCGCTCAGGTAGCCAGCCCAGAAATCGGATGACATAGACTGTAGTATCCTACCTGGCAGCGATTATCATCATTGACAAGAGAAACAAGAGAACCTCGGAACTGAACAATGCGGCGGGGTACTCAGACGACCGTTGTTATAGGTCATGTGATCTCGCGGCACTTTGGTGATTTAGGCTACCAATTCAGACGCGCTGTTCCGCCTGATACGACGCGTCTCAGCCGCCGAGGGTTAGCAATCAAGTCAACCACTGAACATCGACCAAGGCAGTGCAGGATGCTGTAGAGGGAACCTAGTGGACTTGGATACTTCTTCTCTTGGAATTTTGATCAGATGTAATTACCTTCAATTCAAAAAGACGTGAATCTCTTCCCTAACATGCAGCAGGCATCGACCGCGGATCGCCACAGCAGAGGCAGGTGGAGCGACACCACAGAAACCCATACGGTTATATGGCCCCTCAAATCAGTCGAATGATCGCCTCACAAAACCATTCAAATGTCCAGGTTCATCGACACCGACACGAGCATCAGATAGACCAGCCCGGAAGAGGCGCAAGGTCAACTATGCCGATGCAGATGGGAGTGTGGAGGATGGGGACAACAGACCATGGACAAATGAAGAGCGTCTTGCTCTTGCAAACCGTGATGCGAATCGATATGGAACTTTCAAAGTGAAAGATAAAGATACGATCTTCAAGCAACGGTTTTCTGTCCCGCTGAAAAACAAAACAGCGGGCGGCTACGATGCTTCCAGGCCTGCACCAAGTCTAGGTATGAGACGAGGCACTAGTTTCGTCGTGAAGCCTCTACACGACCCCAGCGGAGAATTCGCAATAGTTCTCTATGACCCAACAGTTGATGATGTGGAGGAGAAGCCTGAATCGAACGAGAAGGATGGACCAAAAGAGGACGGGAAACCGAAGCTCGATGAGCCGCTTGTGCATAAGAGTCTAGCAGACATTCTTGGGCTGAAAAAGAAGGTCGACACCCGTCCTAAAGTTCCCGTCGTCATCGACCCACGGCTGGCAAAAGTGCTTCGTCCCCATCAGGTTGAGGGAGTAAGGGTAAGATAGTTCTGATGCTTCAGCTAATATCCCTTCTAATGATGATCACAGTTCCTTTTCCGTGCCACAACCGGGATGATCGATACGAATGCAAATGGATGCATTATGGCTGATGAGATGGGTTTGGGCAAGACACTTCAATGTATTACCTTGATGTGGACCCTTCTCAGACAGTCTCCGGAAGCGGGCAAAACGACAATCCAAAAGTGTGTGATTACTTGTCCATCGAGTTTGGTAACAAATTGGGCAAACGAGTTGGTAAAATGGCTAGGAAAGGATGCCATTACTCCGTTCGCCGTTGACGGCAAGGCAACTAAAGCAGAGCTCACATCGCAAATGAGACAGTGGGCAATTGCTTCTGGACGCTCAATAGTCAGACCAGTTCTCATAGTGTCCTACGAGACGCTACGACTGAATGTCGACGAACTGAAGGATACCCCAATTGGATTGTTATTATGCGATGAAGGCCATCGGCTAAAGAACAAGGAGAGTCTGACTTGGACAGCACTGAATAGTCTCAATGTTACTCGCCGCGTCATCCTTTCCGGAACTCCCATTCAAAATGACTTGTCAGAATATTTCTCGCTTTTGCATTTTGCAAATCCAAATCTGCTTGGTTCACAGAACGAATTTCGGAAAAGGTTCGAGCTACCTATTCTTAGGGGAAGAGATGCTGCAGGGTCTGAAGAAGATCGCAAGAAGGGGGATGAGCGTCTGGCGGAATTAACAAGCATTGTCAACAAGTTCATCATACGCCGCACCAACGATATTCTTTCAAAGTACTTGCCGGTCAAGTACGAGCATGTCGTCTTCTGCAGCCTTGGGAAATTCCAGCTCGACCTCTATAATCATTTCTTACAGAGTCCAGATATCCGAAGCCTTCTGAGAGGAAAGGGAAGTCAGCCCTTGAAGGCCATCGGCATTTTGAAAAAACTCTGCAACCATCCGGATCTTCTCAACCTCTCAACCGATCTACCTGGATGTGAGCAGTACTTCCCAGATGACTATGTGCCTCCGGACGGTAGAGGCCGCGATAGAGACATTAAATCTTGGTATTCGGGGAAGATGATGGTCCTCGATCGCATGCTTGCACGCATACGACAGGACACCAATGACAAGATCGTCCTGATCAGTAATTATACGCAGACGCTCGATCTTTTTGAGAAGCTGTGTCGCGCTCGAGCATACGGATGCCTGCGACTGGATGGTACGATGAATGTGAAGAAGCGACAGAAGCTGGTTGACAAGTTCAACGACCCTGACGGCGAAGAATTCGTCTTCCTGCTCAGTAGCAAGGCCGGTGGATGCGGTCTGAACTTGATAGGTGCAAACCGCCTCGTACTTTTTGATCCGGACTGGAACCCCGCCGCTGATCAGCAGGCGCTGGCCCGAGTCTGGCGTGATGGACAAAAGAAGGACTGTTTTGTCTATCGTTTCATCGCTACCGGGTCCATAGAGGAGAAGATATTCCAACGTCAGTCTCACAAGCAGTCGCTGTCCTCCTGCGTCGTCGATTCTGCCGAAGACGTAGAGCGACACTTTTCGCTAGATTCACTTCGAGAGCTATTCCATTTCAAGCCAGATACAAGGAGTGATACGCATGACACGTTCAAATGCAAGAGATGCAGGCCAGATGGTACGCAGTTTATCAAGGCGCCAGCCATGCTCTACGGTGATACCAGTTCCTGGAATCATTTTGTGAACGATGGCGAGAAGGGGCCATTGAGTAAGATACAGGACTTGCTTCTCAGACAAGAAACTGCAGAGAAGGATGTCTCAGCTGTCTTCCAGTATATCAGTCACTGATGGTATTCATATGACGGGATCATTCATCGGAGTAAGGGCATATTTTGGTGCATATCAGAATTTTCTTAGGAATGATATATAGATTCAATAGAATAATGACTTCAGGACTCATTTCGAGCTTAAATCTAGTAGTTGTGCTACAAAGTCCGCTGTCTGCGTTACTAGGGATACCGTATCATACGTCGTGCTGTGACAATACGTCACCTCCGCCAGAGCAGATGGATGCATCCTCATTGACAGCGCATGCTCCTAGGAACCTCCCCCGCATTGTTTACTCCACAGGGGAAGCCTGGAGTCGCTGATTCCTTATTTCTGTGCGAACAGGGATTCAAGATTGACTTGAAGCTCTCATCCGAAGCTCGATCACCTGCCACAGACGTGTCGAACGCGTCTGTTCTATCGAAGAATACATCAGGCTTCAACAACCATGACTCCCGCCTAAGACGAGTGCACTTGACGCTGTCGGAGATTTAGTATCTGACCCGAGGCAATGGATCAGTCCGTCCAGCGCTTGTTGAACGACAAGCTATACGATAAGAGGAAGCAAGGAGCTTTAGAGTGCGTCATATTCGTTCCCCACCCTGATGCACCAGCTTGAGACCCTATCGCTTATTTTGTGCATCCTCATCTAGGCTCGAAAAGATCGTCCGCGATGCTGCAATATTAGAAGACCATGACAAGATCCAGAAGATCATCGACCAGCTCTGTCATGACTACGCTTATGCCGTACACCAACCTCACGCCCGAAATGGCGGTCTGATCGGTCTAGCTGCGGCCTCGATAGCATTGGGATCAGTGAGTTTATTCGATATATACTGGACGCATGGAGGGGTATGAGACTGAGCTGTGTTAGGAAGGAGTAGCTCCTTATCTTCAAGAAATTGTGCCGCCGGTTCTGGCCTGTTTCTCGGACCAAGATGCGCGGGTTCGGTACTATGCATGCGAAAGCATGTATAATATCGCGAAGGTGGCCAAGGGAGAGATACTGCTCTTTTTCAACGACATATTCGATGCTCTATGCAAGGTGAGGACCTTATGCACTCCTCTAGACATTCTTATGCTCATACAAATGAATGCTGCAGCTAGCTTCCGACTCAGAGTTGTCCGTCAAAAACGGAGCTGAACTCCTTGATCGACTCGTGAAAGATATTGTTGCAGAATCTGCTGCTTCCTATGTCTCCGTCTTGCAAGTCCCTGAGAAGAGTTTACAAGACCAGGACGCGCCTGTGGACTCAGACGAGCTCTCGACGGACCTGCCGACAGCTTTCTCCCTGGCTAAGTTCATACCGCTCTTGAAGGAACGAATTCATGTCATCAACCCCTTCACTCGCATGTTCCTTGTCTCGTGGTTGACGCTGCTTGATACGATACCAGATTTGGAGCTGGTCTGCTATCTGCCCGCCTTCCTCGGCGGGCTGATCAAGTTCCTTGGTGACCCAAACAAGGATGTCCACGTCGCTACCCAAAATCTCCTAGAAAGGTTTTTAACAGAGATAAAACGGATCGCTCGTATCAAAAAGGGCATCGAAGACAGCCGAAAGGGTCAAGAGAGCCAACGCAATCCATCGGCTACAAGTGACAGCGTCAGCGTAGCAACTGAGCCAGACAATGAGGTCGATAAGAGTGATAATGCTATAGTGGACTCTGATTCCGAAATCGACGATCATAATACGACTACCGATGGAGATTGGATTCCAGGGCAGGATGCAAACATAGACTACCCCAAGATCTTGGAGATTCTGGTCGGCTACGTCGATACATCATTCGGTAGGTGGTATCAGAATTCCATGCTGCTACTGAGACTCTGCTGATACGGATATAGATGAGGAGATGCAATTGACTGCGCTTCGCTGGATTGATAGCTTCTTTGAGATCAGCCCTGAAGATATCCTGCAGTTTGTGCCGAGACTTTTAACGCAGGTTCTCCCTGCTATGTCCAGTGGCTCAGATCAGGTGCGACAGGCGGCAAACAGGGTCAACACATCTCTTATGGAATACATTCTCTCTCTCCCTGATGAAGCCCCTCTTGAAGGCAATGGCCGACAAGGCCCATCCTCCAAGGTGCCTCCTCCAGTTTCGAAAGACAATAGTGAGAAGAGGTCCGGCACGCCAAGCGGACGACCATCTTCCGAGACAGTTAGCATCGACACAAAGAACCAAGAATCCGGAACAGAATCCAAAACTGAAATGACGCCGCACACCAGTCCCTCACCTACTCCAGTTCCCCCGTCGGATCTCGATTACGCTGCCTCCGTGACTTCCCTGACTCTGCAATTCCTCAACGAGAATGAAGCCACCAGAGTAGCGGCTCTATCATGGCTCATCATGCTGCATCGCAAAGCACCGCGAAAGGTTGTAGCCTTCAACGATGGGACGTTTCCTGCTCTCCTCAAGACATTGTCCGATCCTGCGGAAGCAGTAGTCACAAAGGACCTACAGCTCCTCTCTCAGATATCAAGAAACAGCGAGGATGGGTACTTCACATCGTTCATGGTGAATCTCCTCCAGCTCTTCTCTACGGACAGGAAGCTTCTCGAGAACCGTGGCAATCTGATCATTCGGCAACTTTGCATGAACTTGAGCCCTGAGCGTATATACCGGACTTTGGCAGACTGTCTTGAGAAGGAAGAGGTACATTTTAGTTTCCCTCCAGTAGATAGCATATTCTGACAGTCTCAGGATATCGAATTCGCCAGTATCATGGTTCAGAATTTGAACAACAACCTCATCACGGCTCCTGAGCTCGCAGAGCTTAGGAAAAGATTAAGGAACCTGGAGTCCAGGGTATGCTTTTCCAAAGGACATGCCTTCCTAATTGTCAGAACTAACCCCGACTACAGGAGGGCCAGATGTTTTTCGTTGCTTTGTTCCGGTCCTGGTGTCACAACGCGGTGTCGACATTCTCCCTATGTCTGCTTGCTCAAGCCTACGAGCAAGCCTACAACCTCCTTCAAGTCTTGTCAGTAGCTGCCTCAAGTCGAGTCGATGCGTACTAACTCTTTTCTAGCGCTGAGCTCGAAATGACTGTCAATATACTAATCCAAATTGATAAACTGGTCCAGCTACTGGAGTCACCAGTTTTCACCTGTGAGTACCTCCCCACTTCTGTTTCTTCCCAGAGAGCCAACTAAACCCGCATCACAGACCTACGCCTTCAGCTCCTAGAGCCTGAAAAGTATCCATACCTATACAAGTGTCTTTATGGAGTTCTCATGCTACTGCCGCAAAGTTCGGCTTTCGCGGCTTTAAAGAACCGCCTAAATAGTGTGAGCAACATTGGACTGCTTCATTCTGGACCCCGAGCGTACGTCCACCCTGCGAATAAGGCCCCATCCAGTTCTTCCCCATCCCCTTTCCATAATCCTTTGAGAAACCATTACCGTCGACGGAGCACGGAAGCTTACGTTGTACCTGGGAGGTCCAATAGTCCCGTGAATGCGGCCTATGATCGTCCAACCGGAAGTCGACTTAAAGGCCGCGAGGAGAGTGCCATCCGCTGGGTCGAATTATTAGACAAATTCAAAAATGTCCAGGAGAAAGCCAGGCGTTCCCGGATATCGCAGCGACATATGGATCATGGCGGCACCGAACTGGACTTCCAAAACCCGTCCCTAGCAGCTGCGCTTTCTGCTGCTGCCGTTTCGGAACATGGCCGTGGCAACTTCAAGGAAAAGACTCTCCCGGAAGTCCCTCGTGGGGGAGGTACCAGTGGGCTCGGTATATCCGGCTCTGACAGTCGAGGCGTTATTTCTCCCGACAGCGTGACGGGTCATAGAGGAACATCGGCTCCTGCGTCTGCCCATAGGAGCAGAACCAGCCTTTCCAACCTAGGACGACTTGGTATCGGGGCCAGGAAGTCGAAGCGCTGAAGGACTTAAGCCGCCGCCCATCCAGCTTCTTATTCTATCCAGCCTGTTTTATTCGCATCTTGATCTTTCTTTGGTTCATGACGTGAAATGACCTGACGAGCTGTACTCGACCGGGATACGGAATGGTGACATGGCATTTTCCTTCCATTGCCTTACTGCTTCTCTGTCAATATTCGTTTCCGCTGCCTTTCTTGTCACCAAGATCCTGACTTTATATTGTCTGCTTTGCTCTCTGTGATTTATCATCGTCCTGGAAGTTCACACATGCTTTTGTGTTGGGGTTTGTCGACAATTGGCTGCTGGTCCGCGACAGAGGCACACTTCATCATGACAGTCTCTTCCAACTTCTTGTCTATCCGTTTACGGCGTTATAACTATGATATCCCATTCCTTGGCATGTTATCAGGAGAAATCATAGGTCACAATGTATAAAGTTTCGATCGCGGTAATCCCGCTATAGAAGAAACATTTCCTCACGACCCAACTTGCCAGCGGGAGGTCCGACAACGGAGCACCCCGATCTCTTATCCACATCGCTCTTTGGACTACCACCGCTATCTACTTACCCTTAGGAAACCGACGCCGAATAACGCCACACAATAATCGAAACCATTGCTTGTGTGCAGCTGTCGCCTTCCCCACCCAAAAACGGTAAATATTCCCCTCTCGGCGCCCTTGGCCTAGCGGGGTAAATTCAATGAGGGGCGAGATCTTACTCCGTTTCAACCACTATTGACTCGTCTGAGAAGGGAAGCTGACGCCGAACAAAGGTCGAGAGCCTCCACTAATCCTCATCAGTCCCCGCTATCGATGATTACGGGGCGTATCAGTAGTTTATTGATATTTTCCTCTGGTTCTTCGTCAGCTATTACTTCCGTCTCCCGACGTGTGAGGAACTGTGCATCTCGCTGTCGGTTTCTGACGCTGAACATACAGACAAGGTCAATTGAGCTATAATTCTTTCATTTGTACCTTTCTGGTTTCTTGCTTGTCATTTTCATCTTCCAGTCAGCTTGGAAAGGGTCCAGGAACTAGCTAGGAGATCACTTGTGTGGACAAGTGCAGATAAAGGCTATCTGCGAGCATAACCGCAAGGGAATACAGGAATAAAACAACGCAGGAAGAGAAAGAAAGGAGAAAGGGAAAGAAAAACAATACACAATGTCGACCGACGCCAAAGCTCGTTGCCTTCTCGTCGGCTGCGGCGGAGTGGGCACGATGGCCGCATATAACCTCGAAGTCGGCGGCAAAGCAACGGTGACTGCGGTGTTGCGGTCGAATTTCGCGGCGGTTCAGAATAATGGATTCAGTATTGACTCGATTGATCATGGGAAGGTAGAGGGATGGAGGCCAACGGAAAGTATGTATCTTTCTGTCCAGATTGTCTCGTGTCCTCTGGGATGGATTATTTCGTGTCTCTATCTAAGATATCTATATATGAAAATGCAGCGCTAACCATAAATCCAGTTCGAACCACAATTCCCGACATCAAAGTAGAGGAAAATAGCAAACCATACGACTTCATCATCGTCACGACCAAAAACGTACCCGATATCCCACCATCATTGCCATCACTGATCGCTCCGGCCGTCACACCCGGACACACGAGCATCATGCTTCTCCAAAACGGACTGAATATCGAAAAGCCCTTCTTCGCCGCGTTTCCAGAAACCCCCATCCTCTCAGGCGTCTCCCTCATCGGCGCAACCGAGACCGCACCAGGAAAAGTCCTCCACGACGATCGAGACCGTATGGTCGTCGGGGCATTTCCTCGTACTCTCTCTTCTTCTATTTCATCTCCTCCAGAACCCGAGCCCAAAGACCACGCATCCGCCACGCGCTTCGTCGACATCTACTCCGCCTCCGGAAAAGTCATCTGCGACCTCACCACGAACGTGGGGCTAGTCCGCTGGCGCAAACTCGTCTATAACGCAAGCTACAACCCCATCTGCGCGATCACGGGGCTAGACACGACGCGGATGCGATTTGCAGGCGAGCCGCTCCGACAACTCATCCGACCGGCGATGTGGGAGATCGTAGCGACGGCCAGAGCGGCGGGGTATGCACTCCCGAAGGAAGAAGAGATCGTAGAGACGATGGTCGATGTTGATCCGTGGTCGTTCTTTAAGCCGAGTATGTTGCAGGATGTGGAGAAGGTATGCGTGCTTTACTATATTGTCATCACAGATCTAAGTACTTTACAAAATGGAAAAAAAAACCCCTAACCAAACAACGAATGAATACAGGGCAACTACAACGAATTCGAAAACATCGTCGGCGAACCACTCCGCGAAGCGCAGCGATTAGGCGTCCCAACACCAACGTTACAGGTTATATATGCGCTTCTACAAACCATTCAATGGAAGACGAAGGAGGCGAGGGGACTAGTTACCGTTCCGACGGAACGGCCAGAGGATTTGGTTCTTTTGAAATAGATATAGGGTTAGAATAATAGAATTAATGAGGCATATTTTTTTTTTTTTTTTTTTTCAGAATGATAATAATGATGATAATATAGTAGAGATAGAAACAGATTATACGTACTTGAAACCAGATCTACATACGAGAGAAGACGAAATAGTAGGTAATTAATTATGTTAATATAGTTATTGTAGGACTCGACTCGGCCGTAGAGAGAAGCTCGGTAGGTGATCAAGGATGGTCCTTGATAGAGTTCATAATACGAGCATCACGGTAAATTTAGGTTCTATAGTATATTCTATTATAGGGTCTATAGTTGATTAGGTTCGATAGTCTTATCCTGAAACGGAATTACTATGGGCGCTCCTGGGCTTTTCTCCACATGGAGAAGATCATGCCTTGTGATTAACGCACGGGTGACAGTTCGTAGACTTTTCGGATACTATGTTATAGTGCTACTAGTGCTATTTACTCCACGTGAGCGGACCTGTTTGTTTTGTCTAGGTTTACTGTCTAGACGGGAAACGGAATGCTGGAGACTGTAACCTAGTTCTTGTTACCAGGACGCCTAGAAGCGCCTATCCCTATATTGCAAAGGTGTATCTCAAGACAGAAGGGGATGTGTTTGTCTGTGCAGGTGATGACGCCATGATGCGGAGCTATCACGGGTCAATGCGCAAGGCGGAGACATGGCACGTAGAAAAGAGAAGCATATACAGGTGGAAATGGTAAAAAGGATTATGCAAAAGACATACAGACAAAAAAAATAGACACCGAAGCCAAGTCAAAAAAAAAAGATTGAGGGTAAAAAGAAACTCCCCACCACGCCGAGAAAAGCACAGCAACCCGCAGGGCCGAAATGACAACAAAGGTATATTTTCAAAAAATGATCTGACTCCAAGGTTCATATGGACTCTAGATTGGCTCTTGTTTGCAATCTTTTCCATCTATCGTTCTGAACCGGCTCTTGCCGGGAGACGAGGAATAAAACCAACAGATTCGCAGTCGTTAAATCACCGCTCGAAAAACGTTAAAGCGGGGAGGGGCGTTGAAAATCAAATCAGGAGTATCATTCTCTTTGTTTGTGTAGAACTCTGGCGTCACTACCGGTATCGGGAATCCATGCTGTTACCACTGAAGCCAGGTGGTCGCCAGTAGCTGCCGGTGGAGTTCTTGGAGACGGTCCCTGAGGATGTGGGCGAACGACCACCGTTTGTGTAGACGTATTCGCCGTCCACGTATTGCACGCCCGCGTGGAAGGTGCTCCGGTGCTTGCGGCGGGTGTATCGCTGCTCAAGGCGGTAGAGTTCGATTTCTAAGGGGCCAAGCATTAGCAATGTCCCATATACACTTGTATCATAAAGCTGTTCAAGAAGACAAGCGGGAAACGGTAAGTTCAGTATAGGAGAACATCCGAAGAGGTCGAGAAGACAAACGGAGATAGATCTGCACTCTACAGCGCGGATTACTTACTTGACTGTAGCTTCTCGATGAAACCCATTGTGTCTGTCTGATATGCGATGTATACCCAGCTCTAACCCGAAAATCCCGCACCAATGTTAATGTGTCGGTATAAAACGTTCTCAATTGCTCGGCCTAGCAAGCAGTGGCTGACGCTAACCCGACGACTCCGCCCAGGAAGTCCGGTGTCGTGGTTTATAGAAGGATCCGTACACTCCGTACACAGGAGAGAAGAATTGTAAGACAGGATTACCGCTCTGCGGCTTCCGAGTAATATGAAGCTTTTTTGACTGCCGTCCCTTTCCGGGCCGTGGTTCTGCTGGATTCCGTGACGCTGGTCTTCCAGCCTCCGATTGTATGCTTGAATGTCTGCAGTTGGTCACCGTTGCTGAGAAGTGTTTGGCTGTCCAATCACTGGCGGTGGCGGGGGATCGACTATCGGAATCTGCGGAAGCGATTTGTCGTCTCTGCTGGGTTGTCAGTGGTTGATCCCCTTCGTGCGAACTGCACCTGACAAGGACAGAGACGATGCAGACGTCAGGAAAGGGGGGCATTCACGAAAGCTTATAGCATTTTAAGGGAGGATGTGTTGGGGATCATCAAGGGTCGATCTGGGGAGGGAATGAGGCGGCTGGGGGAACGTACCACAACGCCTCGAAAACCAAACACGACCAGGGTGTAGGAAGCCGGTGGATGGCCGGGCAATCTTATCGATGAACTGGGATAAGATCGCGTGGTCTGTCGTATTCCAATCGAAGGTCTGGAATGAAGGAATGGATCCAGCTATTGGGATTGAGATCTCAAACGAGTGATGAAGATGAGATGAAAAGTAAAAAGAATGACAATGGTGAGACGACCAGCACTTTTGCCGTCCACAAGGTTAACTAGATAGATGCAGACCAGCCTTTCGAAACGTCAAGCAAAAAGAACGACAACATCCAGGGGGCAAAAGACCAAATGTGAACGGACGACTCGTGTGGGGGACCGGAGAGCGGCACGCTAAGAAGAGACGGACTGAAGCTGCCATCAGGAACGCTCGTGTCTGTGCGGACCTTTAACCGTTTTTTAACTGGAGTTTCAGGGGTTCCTCTTGCTAGAAGGCAGTAAGACGCCCCGAAGACGGCACCGGCCGCCCGGGGGCTCGTTCGGCGTGTACCTGGTACTTAGTCACCCAATCATAAACCCGTATAACCACAAGTCACCGTGACTTTGGGAAATTCCTCCTGCGCCAGTAACCCCGCTAGCAATTCGTCAACCTCGTGGCTGCATCGCCTGTTCAAACTCAATTCTCAGCCCGTTCGCGTGCTTGGCCTCAAAGAGTAGGCACTGCAGCTTGGCAGCATAAGCTACGGCTTCATGGCGGTTTCAGATGAGCCTGAGGAGAAGAGGGGTTGCCGATAAGCTACAATAGACGGTCCTCCAGCATGCCAAATTCAAGGTATATCTATGTAGATCGATGATGACAGTTCTAAGTACAGTGAGATGATAATTTTTAACTTCCCATAACTTCCCAAATCGTTCCCGAGCACGGATTGTCCCGGAATTATTAGGGGAATATAGCGCACAACTACAGACCTAAGAACGTGCGTCGGCCGTGACCAGGACAACCACTCGCTGATCAGGTCTGTGCTGTAGAAACACACATCATACATGAGGCAAGAGACACGCAAAGCTCTGTCCCCTTTTGTCAAGGTCAAATGTGGCAGTCCCGGCTTCTCGGGAGTAGGATCTATTGTTCCAATTCCAGCAAAGTGGTCGGAGCCACTCGATAGTGCGCCATCTATCGGCGCCTCACAGGATTGAGATTCAGCTACGGCTTCTTCTGCTTAGGTTCGCTCGGGGTCGATGTGGTTTCTTCTCCCCTCTCCAGTTCGACACTCTGTTCCAGATCCGCATCCTTCGCAAGGGAAACTTCTTGGGCTATACATGATGAAATCCACCCGTCAGCATTAAAAGTCATGGATCGATTGAGACAATGAACAATACAGAAGCAAAGGACTTCACTTACCATGCCACAGTTCCGCGTAGATACCTTCCTGATCGAGCAGTTCTCGGTGCGTACCGGTCTCAGCGACATGTCCATCTTTGAGCACCAGGATCTGGTCACTATCGTAGATCGTGCGGAGTCTGTGCGCGATAAACACACTCGTACGGGCCTTCTCCTTCAGAATTTCGTTGATATTCTGCAGAAGCGCCTGCTCCGTGTACGTGTCAAGGGCGGATGTCTAGAAGGATATGTCAGCGAAATCACTATTGGATGAGTCTTCAAGCCTTCAAAATAGGGAAACCAACCGCTTCGTCAAAGAACAACAATGGAGGATCTTTCAAGATGAGCCGGGAAACAGCCAGCCGCTGCTTCTCGCCCCCAGAGATCATCATGCCTCGTTCACCGACTGGGGTCTTGTATCCTTCCGGCAACTTCCCAATCAGATCGTGGATGTGCGCCTTCCTGGCCGCCTGGCGCACCTCCTCATCAGAAGCATCCAGTCGACCGTACCGGATGTTGTGCTCGATCGTGTCATTGAAAAGGGGGGTATCCTGCGGGACAACGCCAATCGATTTCCGAAGACTCTCAAGAGTCACATCACGAATATCCTGACCATCAACGAGAATGCGTCCTGACTGGGGGTCATAGAACCGGAACAGAAGTCGCAAAATCGTCGACTTGCCGCAACCGCTAGGTCCTACAATGGCAAACTTCTTGCTTGCGGGGATTGTGAAGCTAGCATTCTTCAGGATGGGTCGCTCGGGATGGTAGCCGAACGTGACATTCTCAAACCTGATCTCGCCGCCCCGGGGAAGGTCGAGGACCTTAGCATTCGGACGCTCGTCGATCTTGACGTTGACCTTCTGCAGGTTGAACAAGGTCTCCATGTCCAAGAGGGACTGTCTCAGTTCTCGGTAGACGGAACCCAGGAAATTGAGAGGCACGGACAGCTGAAAGACGAGCTGGTTGACCATCACCAGATCACCGACTGTCAAAGAACCCTGGGCAACCCCGTTGGCTGCCAAATACATCATGGCCGCAAGCGCGCTGGAGAAGATCATATTCTGACCAGAATTCAAGAACGTCAGGGATGTGGTGACCTTGATGGAGGCATCCTCGTAGGCTTTCAACGCCTTGTCATACCGAGCCACTTCATACTTTTCATTGTTGAAGTATTTCACCGCCTCGTAGTTGATGAGGGAGTCCACAGCAACTGTGGCGCCCTTGTTGTCCGCAGCATTAGCTTGCTTACGGAACTTAGTTCGCCAGGCAGTAGTTGTGATAGTGAAGGCTGTATATGCCACCATCGTCAAGGCGGTGATAGCAGCAAACTGCATGCCATATTGATATGTCTGTTTCCATCAGTAAAGTTATATTCTTTCAACTTTGACGCGACAGTGACTCTACATACCAAAATACCGCAAACCATCGATATTTCCAAAGCAGTGGGGAACACATGGAACACCATCGATGTCAGCAAGAAACTGATACCCTTTGTTCCGCGGTCAATTGCTCTCGTAAGACCACCGGTCTGGCGACTCAGATGGAAGTTGAGGTCCAATCGCAGAAGGTGCTCGAAAACGTTGCGAGCAACTTTCCTAATAGCCGTCTGAGCGACTCGTGCAAAAACCGCATTTCGAAGTTCCTGAAATAGGGTCGCTCCTATCCTGGTGACACCATCTGCGAAGTCGAGTCAGACAAGGATCCCTAGAAGCACTAGATAAAATAGATCGTACATGCTATGATCATAGATCCCGCAACGGTGTATGCTGTTCCGCCAACAGCCGCGAAGTCAACATTCATCGAGTCGACTATGCTTTTGAAGTAGAAAGGGACTTCGACGTTCAGAATCTGGTTAATGTATGAGCAATTTTCTGAACGATTAGTGACCTAGAGGATCTTACCTTTCCTCCAACCAGCAATGACAAAGCGGTTCCGACACGCAATCTGGTCGGCCAGTCATCCTGCGGCGGCTTTTAGTATAGGGACCAGCGTTACGAATCGCAACGATGCCTACCTTTGGCCACAGATATTTTGCCATCTCTTTCACGATAGCCCAATCTGCCTTCCTCTGCTCCTTATTTCCAACAGTCGTTTCGCTCAATAAACCTCCCTTGGCAGACTTCGCTGTGTCTATAGCTTGCTGCTTCTTATCCTCCACAGTCGCCTGCTTGGAAGCTGCCGGAATGACCACATCCACCGGCTTGCGCGAGGCCGGGATCTCCCCGGTCGTCTGTTTCTTCAATGGGTTTCCATTTGTCGTGAATACGCGCAACTGGTTTCCAATGCAAAAGCGTGCCCGCGACGAGAGCGCAATAGTAGAGCGGGGGTCTGTCAGTCGCCGCGGCGCCCGCCAGAGGGGTGACTGGGCCGCTCTGAGCAGCATGACGCTCTGTAAAATGTCCGTTCGACCTCTATGTATCCTTCTCTTAAATATGGATCAGGGGCAAACTCATGGTGAGATCTCTCGTGTCTGTCAGAAAAGAGTACTGGTTGCCCGCTCAGCGGCGCTCCGGATTCGGAGGAATAGGATATTTCGCACAGCGTACTGTAGCTTCTATGGTCAGCTTCCACTTGCACAACGCAAACAGCATGGAAGGAGAATATACAGGAACCTCCGCCTCTCATCCCCCGTGCAGATAGGCACAACTGGTTTTTGAGAACCCAGGAGGAACGATCGCAAAAGGTACTCACGCTGTCGTGATCGATCCCCACCAGCAGCTTGTTTGCTTCGTTTGCCTGCTGCCGAAGTGCTCCGCGGAGAGTAATTAACTTAGCGTCTTAAGTTGCTTTAGTGTTGATCGAACATCGACTGACGTAAAGGTATATCTTTTTGCCCTCCTCTGTCCTCTCCTCTCCCTTTGGCTGCATCCCATGAACTCGACACCATGAGTCAGGCTCTAGGGAGAGGCTTCCGGGGGCTGTCCGGTACCCCTGTGTTCTCACGGGCGCGACAGGGCATCGCCGCGGTGCACCCCGGACAATCCTCGAGATATGTCCAAATTCGCGCCGCTCCTTCAGGCCAGCCAGGCACGATAAATGGAGCTCATCTCCCGGTCTCAGTGACTTCTACGACAGCTGAATCTCCTGGTACGTATGGGAAGAGTCAATTGAGTCATTCCAATGCTAATGCTACGGGCTAAAAGATGCGCGGTTTGATGTCGTTGGCGCACCATATTCGCTGCTCTCGGTTTCCCTCTCCGCTTCACAGAACCTTTACACACGGCGCGGAACCTTGGTTGGATTGAGCGGAAAGGCAGAGAACGTATGTAGCTCCTTGTTATGCTACGGCTTCATCGATTGACCATGTCAGGTGGTTTCGACGTTAAGCATCCTCGAGCCCTTCCGGAGAGCGGTCGTTGGAATACCCTTTCTCTACCAGAAGGTGAGTTTCTGAATGGACGCTCCGTTCGGGTGGGTAATTAACCCATATCCAGGTCTCTTCCACGAGTCCGGTCACTGCGCTCATCTCCGTCAAGTCGCCCGTCACGTCGTTCGCCGTCGTCCAGCTCAATGGCACTGTGGATTGGATGGTTGCTCAGAGGCGCGCCCTTCTCGCATGGACGGGCCGTTCCTTGTTGATACGCCCAACTGTGAACACAAATTTGGTTGGTTAACCCCCTATTCCTGATCGATAGCGAGCTAGGTTGACTTTTTTCAAAGAGTGTGACCCACTGGGGCAGCTCCGAGGTGACTGGAAGAGGTCTCCTGGCGCTGGTGGGCAACGGGCAGATATACTCGCTCGAGTTGAAGGCCGGGGAGCAATATGTCGCTCATCCTAGGTATGTTTGACTGTCGTGCGGTGTTCTCTGGTGCTCGGATTCTAATTTCGGTGCAGCAATGTCATCGCATACACCATGACCTCCAACCCACCACGCCCGTATCGCTTCAAGTCCACCACTCTTAAGCTCCAGATTCCAGGATTCAGCCATGTTCCCCGGCTTTTCCGCAAGTCACAGTTCATCAACGACATGGCTCACTCGGATACGTGGAAAACAACGATTAAGATCTATCACAATCTGCGGACATGGGCCCGGAGAACGATCTGGGGTGACAGGGTAGGTCTCTTGCTACTATTTCTTTTTAAATATGATATGCATTCGCTAAGAAACCATGACACCAGCTCTTCCTGCAATTCGAGGGCCCTACCACTGTCCTCATCCAGTCGCGTGGTCCCCGTGTCAGTGACGTTCTGACCACTCGTGAGATCAACGAGATCGCAAACTCCCCACCAGGAGCGACACAGGATGCCGTTAAGCTCCTCGAACAGAAGCAGCAGGCGACGAGCAAGAATGAGGCCAAGGACGAAATAGAACAGGCCGTCTCACAAGCGGCATCGGACCCAGATGTCCCGAAGCGCTCTGGTGAGCAGTTGTTGCAGGACGTACAAGGAACCAAGCAGAGCTTCGCGAAGGTCTCGCGCGATGGAAAGGTTGAGTTCTTGAAGCCGGGCGAGGGCAACTAGATAGACGTTGACCGTGACGAGTTGGGACGCATAGGAGGATGAGACCCTATGCATACAGCGACCTGCATGTGTTTTCTTTTTTTGTTCCGATCTCTGTGTAACATACATGCATACCACCTACTCTAGGATTTAAAATACGGGTTCTTCTTTAAGTGCATCATTGGGTCCGATACGCCCCATGCGGGCGTGCTCTGCGTAGAATAGGGGTAGGATAACATAACGAATTAGCCCCTAGTGTTCTTGCAGCTTGTCCGTTCCCTGCGGCGTGCGCTGCATTTACAGGATAGCCAATGCCACCCACGGGTAGGAGTGTTGAGCACAGAAACTGTGAATATATATATATATAGATGCGGCCACTGCGACTGAACTGCGCAAAAGTGACATGTTTCTAACCTATATACACGGTAAATAAAATGTATATTTCTTACCATAGAATAATAGTCTTGGCAAAACAATATTGACATTTAGAACAAAACTCTATTACTTGAGTATATTATTCCCATGGTACGACCCCAAGTAACCTTTCCATCTTAACATACAAATCCCGGAAAACCCTTTGAGCTGCAGGAATTTGTTAATAGATCTAACTATTTGAGTTAGTATAGCAATAAGACACTATGGCCGAGTGGTCTAAGGCGACAGATTAGAAATCTGTTCTCTTCGGAGGCGTCGGTTCAAATCCGACTGGTGTCGAATTTTCTTTTTTATTTTTTTCCCCCCCTTACACCCCATGGATTAGGACTGTGATGATAGGTATTATGCTGTTCGTTCATATTTCCACCTGAAGAGAAGCAAGCACCGAAAAGTGGTCCAGCAATAACTGTATCATCCTGCCCGGTCATGGTTGTGGTAACATCTATCTACTCTATTTCCGGGCACGCATATAGTAGATATACTCTGACATTTTTCCCGACCTCGCGGCATTCAGAGCAGGCACGGTGGTACAAAAGCTGACCAAGGTTTGCAAGGATGTATTGAGATTGTACGACAAGTTCATATCCAATGTTTTTTTTGCATTTAGCTAGGGTTATTGATTGATAATCATTTCGTCCAGTACCTAGCTCCAGTAGCTCGACGATAACCGCTACTTAGCCTGGGGGGGTATTCCGATGGGTCATCGGCAACTGGGGTGTCGGAAGGGGGAGAACAGAAGACATTGTTATCGTTACTATCAAACGAAGGGCGTGATAATTATGCACCAGAAGCGATCGTCGTTGGTCGTAACTCGCTAAGAAACGACTTGGGATGCACTCCATAGTCCACATGAGAACAAGGGGGGAAACTAAAATGCTGGCCAAGCTTTTATGCCGCTGGCTTTGACACAGTGTTAGTCGGCCTTAAACGCCTCTTGTTAGGCCCCCCGAGCGAACAATGGCTGCACAGGGAAAAAGAAACATGCGGGCGTTGCGCCAGAGTAATTGGATGGAGGCGACGGGCGAATATCCTGGTCGCTCCTTTTTATCAGCTTGACGCCCTCCTCGATTTCCCTTGCGCACGTCAACATTATCTGCGCGAGGACGAGCTTCAGCTCATTCGCGTTGAAAAACTTCGAGGTCGAACGCCTTGTCTCATCGTTTGGGTTATCATCTCCGAGCAGAAGCAGTCCTCTTGTTGACGGTCTGTCGATCGGAATTTCTCCCGAGTTTCTGGGGATTTCCGTTCGGTTCCCTCGCCAGTGACGAGATACGGCCCCGTTCCTTGTCTTTAGTGACGAAGGGATTGTGAACGCTAGCTGGTGCGCGGATTGAAAGGGGAGAGATATAGAGGTCTTCGGACATCTAAAAATGGCTGTGGAGAAACACGACGGTCTGGCTGCGCCAGATATCGGGACCGCAAACAAAGTAGTCGCCAGTGACAATTCGACCCCGACGGCGTCCAGCGATCAACTGGGTCACGACCAAGAAAAAATACAGCCGTTTGAGGAAGAGCCTGCGGGAAAGTTCGTGCAGGAAACCCATGACCCAGAGAAAGCTGAGCAAGTAATTGAGAATGCGACACCAGTACCACCACACCACAGTATGCCCCCGGATGGGGGATGGGAGGCATGGCTAGTAGTAGCGGGAGCTTTCTGCAGTCTGTTCGTCAGTTTCGGTTGGATTAACTGTGAGTGCCTGGAAAGCCAATATTTGAATGATACAGAGGCAGTACTGACCAAGGACAAATGAATGCAGGTATCGGTGTCTTCGATGATTACTATCAGACTCACCAATTGAAGAATCTCTCCCCCAGTACAGTATCATGGGTTCCATCATTGGAAACATTCTTCATGTTCATCGGGGGCCCCGTATTTGGAAAGCTCTTCGACAGCTTCGGTCCGCGATGGTTGCTACTACTAGGAACATTTTTCCACGTCTTTGGCTTGATGATGACCTCCCTATCTACCGAGTACTATCAATTCATTCTCGCGCAGGGTATCTGCAGTCCCCTCGGAGCCAGCGCCATCTTCTATGCCTCTACAACCTCCGTCGTCACCTGGTTCCACCACCATCGCGCGCTGGCCCTGGGAATCACGGCCAGCGGCTCGAGTTTGGGCGGAGTCATCTTCCCCATCATGGTCGACCATCTCGTCCCGGAAGTCGGTTTTGGTTGGGCCATGCGCATCTGCGCGTTCCTGATCCTCGGCCTGCTCATCATTGCCAACCTGACCATCAAGTCGAGATTGAGTCATGTTAAGAAGCCCTTCCACCCGCTCGAGTTCTTCAGACCACTCAAGGAACTGAAATTCATCCTGACGGTCACGGGCGCCTTTTTCTTTTTCTGGGGCATGTTCCTGCCGTTCAATTTCATCATCCTCCAGGCTGAGAGATACGGCATGTCTGCCCGCTTGGGAGCCTACTTGATCCCAATCCTGAACGCTGCAAGGTACGTCCCCCTCCCCTCCTCCAAGATACCTCGTTCACAAAATAAATCCACAAACTAACAAACTCACAGCATCTTCGGCCGCACCCTCCCAGGCTACCTGGGCGACCGCCTCGGCCGCTTCAACATGATGATCTTCATGACCTACTTCTCCGCCATCGTCGTACTCGCCATCTGGCTCCCATCGCGGAGCAACGCCCCCGTCCTCGTCTTCAGCGCCCTATACGGCTTCGGCTCCGGCGCCTTTGTCTCCCTCGGTCCCGCCGTCGTAGCTCAGATCTCTGACGTGCGCGAACTCGGCATCCGTAACGGCACTTTCTTCGCTATCATCTCCATCGCCGCATTAACGGGCAACCCGATCGGAGGCGCGCTCGTCCCGAATGTGGTCTCGGGCAGTTTTACCAAGTTGCAGATTTTCTGTGGTGTTGTGCAGGTGGTGGGTGCGACGTTTTTTGTTGTCGCGAGGGTTTATGTTGGTGGGTTTGGGTTGGGGAAGAAGGTATGAGATGGATAATGAAGAGAAAAGGAAAATCTGCTGGACAGATGATTGGTAATCATAATTATAATTATAATCATGATTCCCTTTCTTTCTTTTCATGTTATGTTATGTTATATGGTATGTAGATATGCATGATGCATGTAGACATAATGTGAATACATAATAGACCCAAGGAAAAAAAAATATAGGTTCATGAACAGTATCAAATCGAGGAGGAAAAAAAAAAAGGAATCAGGGTATCGATATTTTAGTACTAATTTCAGGATGTTGTATCAAGAAATTCTTACTGAGATGTTGAAGCAATCTATATGCCGTATGAAAGGTACGTTGTGTCTTCCTTCCCCCCGGCGGTATTTACCTTGAAGGCCTCAGGAGTCAAGACTCGAACACCCTACAAGTATTAGTGATTACGAATTGAAGACGTCGAACTTAAGAAGTCCTGTTGGAAACTCTAGAGAATCGAGTCAATATCCAATTCATTGCCGAAGCTTGTGGTTAACACCGAGTCTAGACATTGCAGCAAAGGAGACTCCGACTGAACATGAACATGCTCGCTATCAGACGAAGAGAGGCAAATATGGCAGCGAAGAAACAAAATGACATCCAAAACAACACCAAAAGACGCCTCGCTGATATGCGGGAATAAAGAAAACAAAGCCCTGAAATGGGGTATTTTGCCAGCGCCGAAACAAGAAAAAAAGACATTCTTCGCCAAGGACGAAGGCTGAACAAATGCGGAAATGAAAACAAAGGCGATAAAATCACCAAAAAAAGAAAGATAGTTCTCCAAACATGCCGCCCCAACTCCCAGGATCAAAAAGGTCCACCAAACCGGTATGTAAATGCAACGTAATGCATGATAATGATGATACTCAGGCCACAATTCCGCTCCTCATGTTTTGCACGGTTCTCAACCCGACACCCTTCATCTTGCTTAGCTCTGTCAAGCTTTTGACCTGAGCCTGCCTGTCACTACCTTCGTAGTCATCCTGTTCCAGCTGATGGTCCATTTCGCAAAGGCAGTCGACGATGGCTTCGGCCTTTTTGATCCCAACGCCCTTCAGGAGCTTAATCTGGCTGACATCTCGAGAGTTGATGATGGATAACAGCTGAGCTGTGCGTGGGGAATTGAGGTGTTCGTCTGACGCAGCATCCTCGGTTTCATCATGCTCTATCACTGCTGGAGACTTCGTCTTCGCTCTCTTCTGCTTGGGCTTGATCCGAAATCCACTAGCTAGATCATACTCTTCATCACTAAACTCCTCATCGCGTTTCGATTCCCGGTACTCGTCCTCCTCCTCGACCGGACGCTTTGAGCGCGCAGGTTTCTCCTCCTTCTTGAGAGAGAGCATGCTGCCCAGTTCGCGTCTTGCAGCTGATGTGGCTTCCTCGGCGGCAGCGGTCGCGTTCTGCATCTGGACCTTCATATTCAACTTCTCTTGGAGTGCTGATATCTTGCCTGCCAGCTTCTCGTTGCGTGGGAAGAAAGGCAACGCAAGCTGGTACATCTTCAACGCCGAAGAATCTTCGCCCCGTGCATGGTGCTGCTTTGCCATCAGCAGGTATGACAAGCCTTCGGCTCGCGCATCTTCCTTCCCTTCAATGCGCTGTTCGAGAAGTTCTAGACGACGCTGCAGCGCTTCGTTGATCTCATTCGTTTGAGTCTTCTGCTTGGCAGTCTCATCCAGCGCCCTCGCGGCTAATATCTCCTCGACCTTCTTCTGGACCATCTCTTCAATCTTGGCCGCCGAGATTTCTCCATTCGAAGCTCGAGAGGGCTCCGATGATTCTGACTGTCGAACGCCTTTTGCGGCCTTGGAGCCTGGGGATTTGAACGTATCCGACTTCCGCTTTGAAGGCGATGACCGCTTAACCACTTCTGGTTTCTTGATTTGAGAAGCCTGTTTTGGCTGGCCCTTATCAGAATACACGTGGAACGCCTTTACAGGTTTGCTGTCGGCCGGTTTTGCGTCTGCAGCTGGAGCAGCGATGTTTGCATTTACCGATGCTGCTAGAGGTCTCAGAGGCTGTCGCTGCATAGATCCTGCAACGGAAGACCGCATTGTAGGCCGTGGGGGACCTTTGAACATAGGCTCATTTTCGACCTCTCGCACCTCGACCTTCTTCGTACGGTTCGCAAAGTTCAGAGAACTGACCGTATCTAAGTGATAGGAGCGTATAGGTGCAAGGTTCAGAACCATCACTGTTAGTCCGTTGTTCTGACCGAGAGACAAAATTCTCGTCATCTTCGACTCTCTATATGGGATCCTCGGTTGCTTTTTGCTGATGGCTTCTACGCACTGAGCCAGGACAAACAGGCTCTTGTTGATGCTGGCCGATTCAACCATGCGTTCCTTGTCGTTGCCTGTTCGACGGTTGTCTTCCGAACCAGCGAGATCAATCGCAGACGCAGTACTAATTCGGGTCTTGTCACCCGTAGTTACTGCAAGCTTCACGCAGAGGATGGCATGCGATCGAGACGAATGAGCGTTCAACTGTACCTAGCTTAGCCCTGTCCAAGAGCAAACCCGAAAGCCGAGCTTACCTTTGTTGCGGAGGTCGATCTGTTCATGTTGGCCTGATCGTACAAACTCTCGAATTCCTTCAAACTCGGACAGGGGCGTTCCGTCAGTCCAACAACGACCGTCTTTCCTCCATTATCCCTTAGAGGAAGACCTGACGCAGTCCTCTTCTCTGGCGGTTCAAACAAGTCGAAGACCTTATCATTGTAGATTTCGTAATAGCTCATGGAAACGTCGACCTTTGTCTGTCCGTCACTATCCTTGTCCAGCTTCCTGCTGCGCCTGTAAATAGCGCTTAGGAGACGAGGAATAACGCCTCTATCAGCAAGGCTTTTACCGCCCCGCATGGTGTGCGTTTTGCCCGTTCCGGTAACGCCATAGGCAAATATCGTGACGTCGAAACCATTGAAGAGGTGCTTTACCGTTGGTGCGACTGCATGGTCCGTTAGTATGGAGGACAACATCCAACGGCAGGTTATATTGCTGACCTTCAGCGTCAAACAGGTCCTGCTGCGTATCTGTGGAATCGTACACTGCATTGAACTGAAACGAGAACTCCTCTCCTTCATTTTTCGGATTTGGTATCCGTACGATTGTATCCCTATCTCTGAGTGCCGCTAGAGCGGCGTCCTTCTTTCCCTTGGTTGTACCGGACTTTGCCGTGCTTCCGGAAGAAGCCAAAGATGCGCTTGAATTCGGAGACGGGCCAGTGCGAACAATGACGTCCAGCTCTCGCTCTGATTTGAGCAGGGGTCGAACACGCGCAACCACGCGGACACTCATTTTCAAATATATCTATGATCCTGGATTATATTATGGTACGGAATCCTCTGCGCAACAGGGGTGCTCGAAGTTAGAACTCGAGCTGCTGAACAACGTCCACCCGCTTCAATGTCCGCAAACCTTCTAATTGTAATCGCCTGACTTTTCGCCTAGAAACGTTGGTCGATATAACCATAAGGAAATCGTAACCAAGGAAAGTAGACAATGAGCGAAAGGGTCAATCCCAGACGACCCGTGAACGCGACCCCCCTAACCGTGCGACCGGAACTCGGACCTCCCTAAAGAAGAGAAATTAAAGAAGAGGGCTGCAAGAAAAAGGCCCAAGAACAGTACAGACGACCGAAGCAGAAGAACTCAACGGGAAATGAGAACGGGAAAGAGACGCTGGATAGTGGTGTCGCCAGCTCGAGTTGGTCGGCCTTTTTGCACAGAGCAGGGGTTTGCCGTTTGGTGTGATCGAGGGCAGAACCAGTTAGTTAATTAGTTGGCAGGGCAACGCCGGAGCGTGTCTGGGGTATTTATCTCCACGCGGGAACTGCCGCAACTCAATGGGACCGCTTCAACGTCTATCTAGACTTTCCTAATGTGATATCCATGGACGTGCATATTGAGTAACATCAATATTCGTGTTCCAACTCTACTCGTGGTGACTCAGCCATAGACTGACCTCTCGGGATCCAGTCAATCATCGGACCTTATCCATGATTAATGCTCTCCTCCCTTATAGCAACCATAGCAAGGCCTACCAGCCTGTTCCAAAAGACCAAGCAACGGTTCCTGACCGATCCCGATAGGGATGTGTGAGTCTGGGTTCATCTCAGATCAAAGATTCTATTTCGTACTGGCAGGTTGTACACACATGGACCAGCGCACTGCATTGAATTAGGCAATGGCCAGATAACTATAATATCTCTCGAAACAATAGATCAACAACAATACTTCCGAAACTGTGCATCCTCATCCAGAATCGACCATAGTGGTTCAGAGAACGCGAGGTTGACATCAATGGCACACGGCTTTTTAGAGGTCTCGAGGCCGCCCTGCTCCATTCTGCAATGATCCTCCTCCGTCAACAGAATCATCGCCAATCCGTCCACCCGAGAGATATCCGTAAATGGGGGTGACACAAGAGCAGGAGGGATGGGCCTACCCTGTTTGTCCATATCAAAATCGACGCCCACATACATGCCGAAGCCCGACCACTGGCTGACGGTAAAATTTCCATCAGCAAAGGTAACGTTGACCCTGATGCGACTCTTGTCTGGCTGGACGGCAATCCACCTTGTTGTCAGCTCCATTTGCTGCACGTCAACCCCACGGATCAGATTATGAAGAGCCTTTGCAACTTTCCAAAGAGGACTGTCCACAAGGAGTTCATGTGAGAAGGTGGTGTAAGGCGGATAGATGGCATTTGGAAAATATTTCGCAGGTAGGTTCAGATGGCGAGGGCCGCGCATATTGATGGAAGCCCAAAATCCAGCGGAGAGCTTGCCAGCTGCCTCAGACGCCGACATCCCTTCGGATATAAGCAGTTGAACTCGTGCGCAGTAGCTCGTTGACATAAGTACGCGCAAAGTGCTTCGAAAGTGGACACCCAGCCCTCTCCACCAGGTTCAGTTGCCAGCTCCTTGAGTGCATTGAGATCATCGCCGGAGAAGCGCAAGACTCGCCCGATGACCGGTGGTTTTGCTGGCCCATCAACATTTGACCCTGCTTTTGCCAGCTCTGCCCGTGATAGATGGGCCGTGGCGGCTTCCGGAGCCTGTTCGGCATGATATGCTGTTCGTTGATATTCAAAAGCTGCCCGTCGTTCTTCGAGCGACAGGATGCTAACATCTCGAAGATATGAATGAATCACAGGAGGACAAGCAAGAGTGGGAGGCGAAGACGAAAGACCCCTGTAGAGCTCTGCCAGATGGCGGGCCAGCTGGAAAAACCCATACGCGTCACATACAATATGATGGATCCGTATCCCAAGCACTACGCCTCCGCAAGCGAATCGAGTATGTTGAATTGCAAGGATAGGATCACGGCAAACTCCCTCCAGTGAGGAATCAAAGGGCGGCATAAGCGCGCTGCCGCAACCAGGCAAGTCCGTCAACTGCATCCGGCCTGCGGCGCGATTCTGGGGAACGAGATCGTCACGCCGAATACTGCATTGAGCTTCTAGAAGCTCAGCTCCCGCTCCCAGATGACCAATCTCAGGAGCCTGAGTGCTCTCGTTAAACTGCAAGCGGCCGGTCAAGTGAGGGTAGTAATCCAACAGGTGTGCGAGAGCTTCTCGCAATCGCTCAACTGGAATAAACGTGTCTGTCAATGGAGGTTTGCGGTAAACAAACACGTTTTCAATTGGTACAGTTGCGAACACTATCTCATCCAGTGGACCTAGTCTAAATGGCGACTCTAATTCGAACAACACTGTCTTATTCGCACAATGTAGAGGATACTGTGCGGTGATTTGCACCTGATCCGGGGCCGTAATTGTGGACATGGTGATCACTGTGAAGACTGTCAGTCCAGTCTTCGGGCGCTTTGCGAAATGTATGCCTCGATATGCGACTAGGCAGTGCCTACGACGGATGTGTCAATGTATTTGATAGACACAGCCTAAAGAAGACCAAATATTGCTGGACACAATACTTTCGGGAAGCAGGCGGGCTTTATGGAGAAAATCTTGTGTTGGTAGAATTTGTTCGTCCGATCAATTTCTCACCATAAATGGCTCGGTCTTATTTGGTGGTATGGGTCTTCATATGGGGATAGGCCTATCTCAGTCACCATATGAGCCAATGAGATGAGTCCGAATGAGTCATTTTTTGTCATGTTGAATGGTTGAGACAGTGATCGAAGCATTTCACAATAGGAGCCTCAGGTGAAGCATTAACTTTCTCGGAACTTTAACACCACTACGGATTTTCGGACAATCCGAGAAAGCAGGAGCGTGAACAATTCCAGGACGACAGACCGCAACTACACACTAGGATAAGGCACCTGTGCCCTCACTTTCCCGGTGCTATCATGATACGCAGGAACCATCAAACTATTTAAGGAGGCAGAAGAGAACCTCAACTTAAGTTCCCTAGGTCTCTCGATAAAAACAACAATTTCAATACTGACTATTTCAAAAATAATACCTATTCAAATGGCACCTAAAATCTTTATGTGAGATCAAAGCTGTCCTCATTATTAGAGCCAAGCTAACACTTAGCAGTACAGGAGCGACAGGCTTCGTGGGAGGAGACTTCCTATTCTCCGCCTCTCGCGCTCACCCGGACTGGGAATGGACCTGTCTCGTCCGCACCAAAGAGAAAGGCGTCAAAGTAGCAGCCGCATATCCCCAAGTGAGACTGGTATATGGAACTACTGATGACGTCGATTTGATTAAGGAGGAGGCTTCCAGAGCTGATATCGTCTTTCACTCGGCCGCAAGTGACGAGCATGTACCTTCGGCGGAGGCAATTGTACAAGGACTAGGTCATCGCCAAGCGGACAATCCTGCTTATTACATTCATACTTCAGGTGCATTTACGCTCGCCGCCGAGACCCTAGCCACCGGAAAATATGGCGAGCGATTTGACAAGATCTATGACGACTGGGATCATATAGGGGAATTGATCTCGCTTCCGGACCACGCGCCTCATCGTAAGGTGGATAAGGTGGTCCTGGCCGCTGATCCCACCAAGATCAGAACCGCCATCGTTGCTCCATCTGTGATATACGGGGTGGGTCGCGGTCCAGACAAGAAGAAATCGGCTCCATTATTCGAGGCCTTTCTGAAGCACAGAAAAGTTTTTATAGTGGGAAAGGGCAATAATATCTGGCATAATATCCATGTCCAGGATCTGAGCCAGCTTTACCTCCTGCTGGTCGAAGCAGCCGTGGTTGGTGGCGGGAACGCTACCTGGAACAAAGAAGGTTATTATTTGGCAGAAAATGGTTTCTACGTGAATCGTGAAATGCTGCACCTGGCTTCTCAGATCTTGTATAGAAAAGGCCTCGTCACGTCGCCAGAACCAGCATTTGTCACTCCGGCGCAGAGCGAAAATATCCTCCCATGGCTCAAGATTATGGTCGGTGTGGATTCCCAGGGTATCGCACTGCGTGGGAGGAAACTGCTCGGTTGGAACCCGACCATGCCAAGTTTCGAAGACGAGCTCGAAAATGTTTTGGAGACTGACGCACGGTGTTTGGGGCTGATTTAGGGCTGACAACTAATAATTGGGAAATGCCCTATTTGTGAGAGGACAAATTACACGAAAGTCAGGCATTGCCTTACGTACCGAGCGGCAGCGCTTGTTCCAATACAGAATAAATGCTTGATAAGCAACTTTTGTCTGATCGAGCACGAAGGGTCCTTCTGAAGTATCGGAGGGTGCAAGAAGCCCCTGGCATTTTCATTTTAACAAATGATCTGTTGTAGGCCCTGTGTACAGAACAATAATGGTCCCAGAAGCTGAGCCACATAAATTAGAATTTAAGTATCTTCCCGCAGTTAAACAGGATGCCTGCTGATCAACAAAGATTGGTTAATGGACTGAACTAAAGTAGAGAATAATGCCGAGCTATCGTTGGTCATAACATCAAAGCTAGAGGAAAGTACTGATACTTTCGATCCATGCGGGGACAGCCGCAACTCAATGGGACCGCTTCAACGTCTATCGAGAGTTTCCTGGATGTAGATAAACTAACGTCTCATCAGCTTCTAGGACTTAAATGTGTTTGCTGAGGATTAGACTGCAAGTTAAACTGCAATAGCTTCGTATCGAATAAATATTTCAGCGTGGTTGTGTAAAACGTAAAGTGTAGTTGTACTGGTACCTAAATTGTAACTAGGTAGATTAAGATAATGATAAAGCTGACTAAAAAAAGGGATCTAAAACTCTAAAAAGAGAGCTAGAAGATACGACATATGGTTAGTTGTGGTTTCGCTGCATCCTTGCTGTTTTTGTTGTGCTTAGGCGACACTATAACGTCGCGTTCCTTGACACCCAGGATAGTCGACCAGACTGTAAGAAGACTCTCTAACCACACACGCAATCCTAGTGATGATATGCGATTAAATATTAAATATGGAGTCATTCTATTACTATTCTTGAAACAAGCTACGGTGCACGAGGATGTATCATAAGCACTAGCATTGTCCGTCATGTAGACGTGATTCGACTCATATCCGTTTGTAAGACCTCAAAAAGAACTCAAATACGTATACAGTATTCCCACATTGGGAAGCAAAAGTTCATACCGAAGGACCACGCGGGTATCGGTCGTTCGAGTGCTATGAAATCCCCCGAAGTAATTTTACGCCGCCTTCACTGGGTAGGGTGCCGCTACCAGCCCGGTTGCTGTTTGACCTGAGCATTCCTAGCCAGGAAGTTGTCGAAATGGTCGCCTTCGATTCGTCCTGGACGGGATTCGAACGGAGGTCCTGGGTAAGGGCAGGCGCTGCGTCTTCCTGAGTCGGCTAACGGGGATCCTTGGGTGACTGACTGATATTGAAGTGAGGTTAGATTGACGTGAGGTTTATGGGACTGGAGGGACGTTTGGCCTGTTTGGTAGAGGAGAGGCCCTGACGGCCAGCAGTCACGAGATTAACATGGCTACTTGTTTAATAGCTAGGTAGCTTGCCTAGTCTTCCTGGACCAGTCGGAGAATATGGTACGGATAGGAGCCTGGCCCTGACCCATCGAATCGACTGTGAAGCAATGAGTAAAAGGAGCTTTACGTTCCTATATTAGTATATCATAGGATAGTCTGTGATAGACGTTGTAGTCTGACAACTGACATAGAATTTGTCAGACTGTTCATGGCTGATGAAGTAGAGAGCAGACGGCAAGACATTGGAGGGTACTTCTCCCCGGCAATGGCAAAGGAACCATTGCAGAGCTCATGGTATGCCAAACTTAAAAGGGTGAACTCTGCGTCCATTAGCCAAGACTAAAAGACTGGAAGATGGGTCGCTTCCATTAGCAATTCGTGGCAGAAGATAGTTCAAACGTGACGTCCTGCGTTTAACCAGTTAGTATATTGAACTGAGACTGGAGGAGTATGTGCCCCTTTCCTACATACGGTTCAGCTGTGAAACAATCCACCTATGAACGAACATATATTGGTCTCTTCTGATATCTAGATTAGTCCAACTGTGGTTTGTCAGTGATGAAGTATGGCTTATTTCAAGCATCACAATCTGTCTCAGCCTAGGCTACAGCAAGGAATAGAAAAGGTCTTAAAAGGCTCCGAGGATCCTACGCTATCGGGTGAGGAATGTGTAAGGGAAATATCAAGAAGCTTCAGACATGACATCTTTCATCGAATGTCGTCTGGAGAGAAAACGTTGTCCACTAATTTTATGGTGGGTCAACATGATGACTAAGAAAGACACCGATAGTTATAGATATGGCTGCGACATAGAGTCGAGATAGAACTATGGCTTTTCCTCTATACCGTTCTCGAGACGCTCAAATTGCTTATCATTTATTACCCTCGCTATTTGTGGTGTTAGTTGTATATGTTGAACGAGGGCAACTCACATGCCAGTCATAACCTCGTACGCTAGAGGAATACTTTCGAGCGCGCGAAGTAACCAAGTGAATAGTTAGATGAAAGATTGGATATTTTGTAGCTAAGAGGTCATCTTTGTGTAATCAAGACATTGAAGCAACGACGGCGAAGAATGCAACGGCCTGTTCATCTTCATGTTCGTCCATGGGGTGATATCATATCACTCTTATTGTTCCCAATAGGGCCAGTCGCAACCATGTGAACGTATTCAGCACAATAGGAAGATGTAGAGATATTGAAATTAGATCTACTGACGGAGTTTGCTGGTCCTCTACGGGGAATGTTGGACAGAGAGTTATTTAGGCCCGATAGGTCTGTGAAGCTGATGCAAGGTCAACTGTACTAATATGAAGTATACCTAGCATTCTCAAGAGTAATGTCAAGTGATACAATTTGCGAATCAGATATAAAGACAGGTCATTGATTTTGAAGACTGAGGGATCTCAGTTCGTATACCAGAATGAGCCCACTCTAAACTGCGGGTCATATTTGACTGATGAAGTCATACCCCATGCCAAAACAACGCTCTGCGCTTACAAGCTTGACAAGAACAAATAATATTCGAATTCTGCTCACGTGTTGGAGGAGATTCTAGGAATTTCAATACACACTCTCATTCTGTCCCCTAGCCTCTTCAAGGTCGTGCGCGGTCGCGGTTAATAGTGTTGATGGTCTCCTGAGGCATGGCAAATCTACCGCCCGCGGGGCTGTGATTGGTCAACAGTAGCCGCAAAGGCCACCGTACACCACCAAGCTTGAGAGCCTGGAATTTGGCAGTCTCTCCGCTCGTCTTCTACCTTGACATCCAGAAAGACACGTTGGCCGGTCCTGCCCGCGTGGCTTGCGTGCTATATATCTCGACTCTCATATCGGATGTCGATTGTGGCACAATCTGCTCTGTGAGTACTGAATTTGGAGCACCTGACCTGGATGTGAGTGCGGTCAGTATTGACTTCAAGGCATAGTGATCTCGATAGCTCCGAACCTTCGAATCGGCACGGTACATAGATCGCAGCATATACGAGAGGAGTAGTCAGCGTTGTCGATATAGGAGATCACATTTACGGGCTCTATGGCGTCACCGCAGGGGGGGTATCCTCCCCAGGAAGGAGACGGCCAACCTGGCTATGGCTCCCCAGCGTCTCCCTCTCAGCAACCTGGGGTGCCAGTGACGGGCCCCGCCTCTCACCCTAATGTTGGAGGAAAGAAGAAGCGTGCTTATGCTGGCGAGGCATTCGAGTTTGGTTCTGGTGCTAATGCCGCTCTGGGTGGACAACAACAAGGAGGTGGTGCGTATGGTTATATGCCTCAGCCACAGCAAGCTGCGGGTTATCCACCCTCGACATATGGCGCGGATCCAAATCAGATAGCCGCTGCAGGTTACGGCCAGCCTGCTGCTGCTGTCGGCGGATATCAGCCTCCAGTTGGCGGCTACCCTGCTCCAGCGCCCGGAGTTGACCAGATGACCCAGCAGTTTGGCCAGATGGGAATGGGCACTCAGCAACAGATTCCACAACAGACTCAAGTGCCGAGAGCGGTTCCTCTGAATCAGCTTTATCCTACTGATCTCCTTACCCAACCGTTCAACGTTGCAGAGCTCGACTACCCACCTCCACCCATCGTCTTGCCGCCAAACGTATGTTATGCCTGCTGCAGCTGTGACTAGTGTCTAAGTGCTGATTCTGATAGACGAGCGTCTACCCTTCTCCTACCGCCAATTGCCCCCCTAAATACGTGCGTTCCACATTGAATGCCGTACCCACCACCTATTCTCTCCTCAAGAAGTCAAAACTGCCCCTCGCTCTCATCATCCAGCCATATGCGTCTTTGCATGATGCGGAGGACCCAATCCCAGTCATTCCAGACCAGGTCATTTCACGATGTAGGCGCTGCAGATCTTACATCAACCCCTTCGTCACATTTCTAGACCATGGTCACCGCTGGCGCTGCAACATGTGCAACCTTACCAATGACGTGCCCCAGGCCTTTGACTGGGACACCACTCTACAGAAGCCAGCGGATCGCTCTTTGAGACCTGAGCTGAACCATGCTGTTGTTGAATTTGTGGCGCCACAGGAATACATGGTCCGCCCACCGCAGCCTCTGGTTTACCTTTTCTTGATTGATGTGAGCTACGCTTCAGTCACGAATGGTCTGCTGGCCACTAGCGCTCGATGCATCAGAGAGAGCCTTGACCGCATCCCCAACGCCGACCGGCGGACGCGACTAGGCTTCATTGCTGTCGATTCTAGTCTGCATTATTTCACTATTCCTCGAGATGGATCGGAAAACAACGACCCAAGGATGCTGGTTGTTAGTGATCTGGACGAGCCCTTCCTGCCTATTCCAGGAGACCTTCTGGTTACGCTTACTGAGTGCCGCGAGAACATTGAGTCCTTCCTTGACAAGCTTCAAGAGATGTTCCAAAACACTCAGAACAACGGATCCGCCATGGGCTCGGCTCTTCGTGCCGGTTACAAGTTGATCGCCCCCGTTGGAGGAAAGATGACTGTCTTGTCATCTTCTCTGCCCAACGTGGGTTACGGTTCTCTGACCATGCGAGAAGACAAGAAAGTTCTGGGTACCAGCAAAGAGAGCAGTCTCCTGCAGACCGCAAACAGCTTCTACAAGAGCTTTGCCGTGGAATGCTCGAAGGCTCAAGTGTCTGTTGATATGTTCCTGTTCTCTTCGCAGTACCAGGATGTTGCATCTCTCAGCAACCTTCCTCGATACACAGGTGGCCAGACCTATTTCTATCCCGGTTGGAACGCTGCTAGGACGGAGGATGCCATCAAGTTCGCTCGAGAATTCTCGGACTATCTCTCTTCTGAAATCGGCCTGGAAGCAGTTCTACGTGTGCGAGCCACCACTGGTTTGCGGATGAGCACATTCTACGGAAACTTCTTCAACCGTAGCTCGGATCTTTGTGCCTTCCCGGCCTTCCCACGTGATCAAGCCTATGTCGTTGAAGTTGCCATCGATGAGACTGTCACTAAGTCAGTGGTTTGCATGCAGACCGCTGTGTTGCACACTACTTGCAATGGCGAGCGAAGAATTCGAGTCTTGACCTTGGCTCTCCCAACAACACAGACGCTGGCCGATGTCTTCGCATCAGCCGATCAGCAGGCTATCGTGACATACTTCAGTCATAAGGCTGTTGAGCGGACGCTCGGAAACGGTCTGGAATCGGCCCGCGAGGCCCTGCAGAACAAGGCCGTTGAGCTTCTCTCGACATACCGGAAGGAGCTTGCTGGTGGTAGTGTCAGTGGTGGCGGTCTTCAGTTCCCTGCTAACCTGAGGGCCCTGCCAGTGCTCTTCCTGGCTTTGATGAAGAATGTACGATTGCCCCATATTTCCCCTACAACTTTCCTTGTTTACTAATGTTCGTACAGCTGGGTCTACGGAAGTCTGCCCAGATCCCGACGGATATGAGGTCCGCAGCTCTCTGTCTGCTCTCGACTCTTCCCCTCCCTCTTCTGATTCAATATGTCTATCCGAAGATGTATTCCCTGCACGACATGCCTGATGATGCAGGGTTGCCGGACGAGAAGACTGGCCAGATTATCCTGCCGCCGCCGGTCAATCTGTCATCGGAACGGCTTGTCCCGTACGGTCTCTATCTTATCGACGATGGTCAGACACAGTTCCTGTGGGTTGGACGGGATGCTGTCCCCCAGCTGGTCCTAGACGTCTTCGGCTTGCCGGACAAGTCCCAGCTTCGTGTTGGAAAGCAGTTCCTGCCGGAGTTGGATAATGACTTCAGCGAGAGGGTCCGTGCTGTCATCCAGAAGAGCCGTGACCACCGGTCCAAGGGCGTTGGTAGCATCATATTCCCGCAGTTGTATGTTGTCAAGGAGGACGGAGAGCCTGGCCTGCGGCTGTGGGCTCAGACGATGCTGGTCGAAGACCGGGCCGACCAGAGTGTCAGTCTGCCGCAGTGGATGGGCTCGTTGCGGGACAAGGTATGACCACCCATGAGTTGCACAACCACACGACGTCCGTATGGACTGACGCGGTCTTTGACTCTCTACAGGTTGTTCAGTAGTAATGATAGTTTGAAAATTGTTGGTAGACCCATGAAATGCAGCATTATATCAATGCAAATTATTTTTCTCTTGGATAACAGCCCTCGTTTCGGCGTTGGGTCATGGTTCTTGTGTCTGTATGTACTTTGCGGGAGGACATCTATTGTTTCCCTTTCTCTGTTCCTGGATCTCTGCCACATTTAGCGACACCGGAGAGACAATCTCTATATATGTGCTCCTTCCCGCGTGTACCGGATGATGCTGGGTTCCTGCAGGGTCAGGACCTGGTATCAGGCATTAACATAGCTTTACCATGAATTGTTTCGTGGATCGTGGGCTTTAACAAATAGGAATGACCCCGGAAAGAGTTTTCGCCTCAATTTTTTTCTGATTTGCCGTGGCAAAAAAAAAGAAGTCATCTCTCGGTCCCTCGAGTTCCACTACGCGTCTGTTTGGTGATTCAGTCGAAACACCTCCGTACGATGGTGTGCTCGAGAACGGAGGTGGCTGCCGATGAGACGCTGGTCGGGCAGTTGACCGGACCCCTAAAGTACCCCGCGGTTAGAGCACGACGAACATCACGAACTGGTCTCGAGACCGTTCAACGATCTTTCAGGGCAGGTCGCCTGGATCCGAACTGCTGAGTGTGACCGGTGTTTCCCTCGTGGATCTGGAACCCGCCGAGGACTCCATCCCCGCCACTAGCGTTTGAGAAAACATCAGACTGGATACGGTGGATCGCAGCTATTGGAGATCACTGGCTTGATTAAGGGCCGATCCGCCCTATGGAGTCGCAAGAGGCCCTTAAGACTCGAAATATCGAGAGTAGACTATCGCTTCATCCCCTCCTGAGACTGTCGCGCCGGCCCCTCTGGACGTTCCAAGGTTTCGCCTCAACAGGAGACGTTCGAGACGGTCCGCTTCGCTTGTCTCCTTGGTTGAACTTAAGTTCCGGTGCCAATAAAGAAGAATTCTGGGTACGCTCGCCGTCGCTCTCCCGTTCGGTACCTCTCGTCCATTACCGGTGCTGCCATCTCATTCGCTTTGGTTGCTGTTCAATCTCCGGAACCCCGTCTGTCGTCCACCGTGGTTGAGCTGGCAAACTTGCGCCCTCGTCCTTATCTTCTGCTGCTGCCAGGTGAGATATCAGATATCAAGTTCAAAGAAAGTAAGACAGCCTCGTGCGACGGACCCAGTTTGCGCCCGGAATTTATTTTTATCGTCTATCAAGCTGCCGCCGCTGCAGAGTTGCTCCTCACGTTCTCCTCCCCGTCTGCCCCACCTCCGTTGCCGTTCCACAGCTGGTGAATCCAGTTCATCCCGCAACATCTTTTCTCGGCGCTAGGGGTAAACAGTCGATTACTTATCCGAAGATTTCCTCGAGGCTGTCATCCTGTCAACTCAAAAGAGCTGGTTGCGCCGTCCCACGACGTCCCTGTACCAGAAGGAAAGTTGTGATAGCGGGGTGTCTCGGTCTGCCGCAACGTGACCGCAATTGATACCCGACAAGCAGCGGTTGAGGTATGGAGAACTATCAATGAACTTTGGGTCGCAAGAGGACCTGATGGGAGCGAATGAGGCGCATTATACCTGATGATTATGTACTGTGACTGACCAAGGCTTCTTTGCCACAGGATATTCACAGCGTTCCAGTGAAAGAGCGACCTCCTTTTCCTCTATAGAGCTGTCCAACACGTACCTCTTTCGAATCCGACTCTTGGAACTTTCCTTCTCTGCAGTGATTCATGAGTATAGAATAATTCGACCGCGGAATCTCTGAAATATTGCCGATAGTGTCTTAAGAAGTATTGAGTGTTGGTTCTCTGGTTCCGGGTTGATAGCCATCGCGAGCCCGACTGACGGTGGTGGACATAGAAGGAAACACAGCCTGTGATATTGTACTTCAAGGACTCCCGCACATAACCCTTGTGCACACACGCACGAAAGACAGAAACGGTTGAAGAAAAGTATGCGCTGGTCTCTTTACTGTCTTTTGTTATGTTCATCGCCATGCACTCCTACCACAACAACTATCCCCAACTCACTATTACTCAAATCCCTTTTGTTACCTGATTCACAATATCCTGCATCTATTGCAAACATCCCACCATGAAGCTCCTCAAGATCGAAGTCAAAGCGCAGGGCGTCAAAGGATGGCTCTTAAGAGCTAGGAAACATCTAATGAAAGCCTGGAAAGTAATTCACTCTTACCGTCTGACCTGCACCGTCTGATCTCACCCAGCTTCATGGCGCTATCCCCTTTAAGAACTGACGGTGAATGTGCCGTTACATCTGTTGTGTTCCTCCAAATAACCGCTCTCCTCCTATTTCTCCCCTCTTCGCCCTCCTCCATCTGCTTTTCTTTTCCCCTATAAGACGGAACCTCGTTTCTCAAGTATCCTCAATTGGAGCGGAATAGTAATCCTTGTGCTGACATACAATCCCAGTTTGTAGCCAAGATGGTGCACGGTTCGGGATCTCGAAAGATCTCTTTCAATGTCTCCGACCAGTATGACATTCAAGATGTCATCGGAGAGGGTGCTTACGGTGTTGTCTGGTAAGTCATGCTATAAAGGCAGAGAGCACGGGATTCTGACTAGGAACAGCTCCGCTCTGCACAAGCCCTCCGGCCAGAAGGTTGCTATCAAGAAGATCACTCCTTTCGATCACTCAATGTTTTGTCTACGTACACTGCGTGAGATGAAGTTGCTCAGATACTTCAACCACGAGAATATCATCTCTATCCTCGATATCCAGAAGCCTCGCAGTTATGACAGCTTCACAGAGGTGTACCTCATCCAGGTAAGGATATATCTGGAGATCAACTATTGAGGATACTAACGTATCTCGCAGGAGCTGATGGAAACCGACATGCACCGTGTCATCCGTACTCAGGACCTCTCCGATGACCACTGCCAGTACTTCATCTACCAGACTCTTCGCGCCCTGAAGGCGATGCATTCCGCGAACGTCCTTCATCGTGACCTGAAGCCATCGAATCTTCTTCTAAATGCGAACTGCGATTTGAAAGTCTGCGACTTCGGTCTTGCCCGTTCCGCTGCATCCTCAGACGATAACTCCGGCTTCATGACCGAATACGTTGCTACGCGTTGGTACCGTGCACCTGAGATCATGTTGACCTTCAAGGAATACACCAAGGCGATTGATGTCTGGAGTGTAGGATGTATCTTGGCTGAAATGTTGAGCGGAAAGCCTTTGTTCCCTGGCAAGGACTGTAAGTTGTCACACATGCCTTTCTGACGGAAGAGGATTCCTAACCAACTGAACAGATCACCATCAATTGACCCTCATCCTGGATGTTCTCGGAACCCCAACCATGGAGGATTACTACGGTATTAAGTCGCGCCGTGCACGGGAGTACATCCGCTCTCTACCCTTCAAGAAGAAGATTCCCTTCAAGGCTCTTTTCCCGAAGAGCAACGATCTGGCCCTTGATCTTCTTGAAAAGCTGCTCGCCTTCAACCCCGTGAAGCGCATCACCGTCGAGGAAGCGCTACGCCACCCTTACCTGGAGCCTTACCATGACCCGGATGACGAGCCCACTGCTGACCCCATTCCCGAAGAGTTCTTCGACTTTGACAAGAACAAGGACGCTCTTAGCAAGGAGCAGTTGAAGGGTAAGTCTGCCCGTCTCCGACTACGTTAACTTCTAGGTATATGACTCTGCTAACACTTCTGTCTAGCCCTCATCTACGAGGAGATCATGAGGTAGGAAACTGCCTCTCCGGGAGTCATGGAATGGATTGGCGTTTTAGTTTTTAGCGTGCCTAACGAAGTAGATAGCAACAAGAAAGAACAGGCGGAGAAAGGAGGAATACCCTTTGACGAGTCTGAGTGGGAGCTTCCCATTCCCAACCTTCCGCACTAGGTGGGATCGTGCTATCGTCGGCCATGAAGGAAGAGTTTCGTTGGTACGGATTGTCCAACAAACCGACACGCAATGGTCTGTATATGGTTTGCATATGAGTTCCTCAGATCCCTGTTTCCCTTCTGGAGGCCTACTCAGTCAAGACTCAACACCCTCTGTCTTTCCCATTTCCAGATTTCTCACTTCTCTCCATGATTTATGCACTTTTGAAGAACTGCAAATGCAGAGATCAGCACATGGCGTTAAGATTTGCGAATGTTACGGATGAATCACATTTCACAAGAATAAAATATTTTTCTATCTCGTCCTCTCCGTCCTTTTTTTTCCTTAGACCGTTTCAGTAAACAACGGGAGATATATTAATGGTATCATTTGAGCCGTGATATCATATCGTTATCTCGTACACGAAACATGGATATAGAATAACTTACGAATACAAACCGCACCTGAATCTATACCTATACCCGAAGTATGTACATAAAGAAAAACAGTCTACATATACACAGATAGAAAGCATATACCACATAACCCAATCAATTCCCACTTTTCAACCTCTCCATGAACGCCTCAATACCCCCTCCGACTCCTTCCGGACTCGGCTTCTCCGCACACACATGCGGATCAAACCCATATTTCGAACGAAGATGATCTCTTGTCGTCGGCCCAATCGTCGTAACAAATTCCCCCCTCTTCCCTTCCACATCACCAGAAGTCGTCGCAGAACCAGGCGACAAATCCAACACCCTCAACATCGCATCACACCCCGTCGGAGAAAAGACCACTGTCCACATCACTTTTTCTCCCCCTTCAACATCCCCACTTACGAATCGTCTCCCACGCTCCACCGCCCTCGCAAAATCCGTCTCGAACGAATCCATTACGCCCGTCTCGTACACGACTAGCTCGTCAACATGGATCCGGTCTCGGGATGGTAATGTTTCGTCCATGAGCGTGCGGGGTATGATATCCCGACGCTGTTCGCCGACGAGGAAGAGGAGCGGGGGTTTTGTAATTTTGCTTTCGGGGGAGTAGAGACCGTTGTAGTGTTCGAGGATCATCCGCGCGAGGTTTTCGCCGTTTCCGGCTTCGGAGCCGTAGAGCTGCGCATGGGGTAGGTGGGTGGATTGGATGGAGGAGAGGGAGCGAGAGGTCGCGGGCCCGACGGTGTAGAGGATTAGGGATTTGGATGCGGTTGTTGCTGTTGGGACTGTTGTTGGAGTTGGAAGATCGGGTTAGTGGTGTGCTTTTTCTTTTTATTCTGGATTTTTTTTGAAAGAATAGAATATTCCATTGAATAAAAAAAAAATAGAACAGAGCAAAAGCTCATAAGGATAGAGAATAAACCGCTCAAAGAAAGAAAGAAAGAAGGAAAAGAAATAATACATACCTCCAACCTCCTCTACGACCCTCACGAACCCCTCTACCGCTCTCTGACTCGTGAATATTAACCCTCCATACTTCCTCTCCGATCCCTCGTCTAATTGTCCCGAGACGAAAAGCTCCTTGACTGTCTTCAGGTTCTCACCGTGGAACCGGTGCTCCAGTACAGGGACGAACGTGGGGTCATACCCGCGAGAGGAGAAGTACTCTTCGTAGCCGTCGTGCGGGGTAGATTTCGTCTTAAGGAGGAAGATGGGAGGTTTCGAGAAGGAAGGAGGTGGCGAAGATGAGGCCATTATTTCATACTTGGTATGATATGGAGGAGGAGAGATTGCGTGGTTTGGGCCCTTCGAGCTGTCAGATAGTCGCTGACGTCCTGGCGGTTGCGGAGCTCGCGGAGGTGTGGGGTATCAAGATCCGTCGGATTTGACTACAGTACGTATTCTATGCCGAGGCTGCAACTATAATGTCCACTATAAGGGGATTTGAATAGGTGCGATTAGTACTAATCGAATCCTAGTCTAGTGTTTTTTTCTACTAATACAGGCATTACGATCTATAGGACCCCGTGGATCTTAGCCAGAGCCCCACCAGACGGTGACACAGATGGAACACAAATGGAATCAACTAGGTCTAGTCGAGCTTATATACACAGGTTTCGGAATGAAAACGCACGCAACTACTGATCGTCCAGAACATGCAGGTACCTCCTCTCTTCCTTCTTCTCCCGCTCGGTGGCCGGGGGCAGATCGGCGTACTGAGAGCTTCGATAGCCCATCTATATCACGGTTAGAGATCCCAAATCAGCGCGACCAAAGGAACAAAGAATGGAACTTACCAGGTAGTGGAAGGTGAAGTTGCTGATCTCAGCAGGCTCAATGCCGAGGTCTTTGAAGGTCTTGGCGGTGGGATCAATCTTCTGGTCAATGAACTCCCTCTCGACCTCATCAGGAGAGATGGTGGGCCACCAAAGGAGCCTGTTGAGCCAGTGAGCGGTGGGCTTCAGAATGGCCTTCGGGAGGTTGATGTGACGGCGGTGCTTGATGATCTCACGGTCCACAAGCTCAGCGATTTCCGCCGTGGAGTAGTTCTTGGGACCGTAAAGCTCGAACGTCTCAGAGGCGGTGGTGTCATCGTGCAGCATGCGCTCCAGAGCGTCGCCAACATCGATAACCTGTAAGAGAGTCAGCCGTTATACCGATGGCTCGAAGATTACATCAACTTACGTGAACAGGCCAGTAGCGCTCCTGCATGTGGTTGGAGGTGAAGAGGTTGGTGATACCGGCGAGCTTGTGGAGCAGATGGTCCTCGAAACCGAACATAGGAGCAGGACGGACGATCGTAGTCTCAGGGAAGATATCTCGAGCAACCTTCTCACCCCATCCCTATTCATGCGGTTTAGTATGCGCCTGATGCGCCATTAACCGGACAAGCGACGAACCTTGGTACGGAAGAATTCAGATGGAGAGTCCATGTCAGCATTGTAGGAAGACACGTGGATGAAACGGTCAACGTCGTACTTAGCGACTGCTTCCGCAATGCGCTCGGTACCATCAACGTGAACATCCTCGTAGGTGAAGTTCCTATCAAGTCTTTAGCGTCACTTCCAACGGATCTCGAGGTAAATTGGGACCAACTTCGTAGGATGCTGGCGACCGACGAGGTTGTAGACGATGTCCGAGTGACGAACGCTCTCCTCAATCGACTGGGTGTTGCGGAGGTCGTATTCCTGAACACACAAAGGATCAGTATGGCTCCCGACCACTCATTAATTTGAGTCCCATACAATGAACACGACTCTTCCTAGATCACCAGTAGGTTTGAGGTGACGCTTAGTCATTTCCTCACGGTAAGGAACGACGACGGTGCATCCTTGGCGAGCTTTGCGATATCAGTCAACCTATCCCTGCTGCTCAATTTGTGGTAGACATACCCAGTCTGTTGACAATGTAGCGGCCCAGGAACCCAGTAGCGCCAAAAACGGTGGCGGTGTGACCTGCGGACTCATTGAGCACAAAATGGTGATGGTAGGAAGGGTTAGCAGAGTTGTGTACCTCCAAGAGACGACCTGTGGAAAGAAGGCTGTCAGTTACAACACGGCACACAACCACCACCCGGCCTTCACTTACCGTCCACCCTGGATCTTGATGATCGGCTTTCCAGTTCTAGTGATTGCTACATCCTGAATATATCTGCGCTGCAATTGGGACTGCACGCGAGCGTTGGTAGGCGCGGGGGCCAACGCCCTCGAGGCGCTGCTGATGGCCCGGGACTTCTGCATGGTCGCTCTGTGGGTTGATAACTGTTAGAAACGAGGAGTCCACCAAGTTAAGGACCAATTGACGGTCCACAGCAGTAATCCTGGTGGACGGGGACTCACTGCAGAGCTAAAGCGTTCCTGTGCTTGGTGGTTGCTCGTCCCTCGTTCTCCGGAAGTTGAGCAGAGCACGGGACTTGCAGCACAATGAGCTAAACCTAATCGGGACACAAACCGCACCTTAATCGCCGAGCCGCATCGAGCTGTACCAATGTCTTTGGAGATATTTCCAACATTCGAGAATTCTTGTTTTACCAGGGTTATTTTAGGATGAACGTATTCTTACTTATCTGCAATTCCAAAATTTCACATTTAGGAAGCTAACGAGTGGTTTCAAGAGAACACATGCGCGTCAGCTCTTGGCTTCGACCTCCTCTACTACAAGAATGTCGTAGGACGGCACAAGTAGAGCTAAAACTCTCGAAGATTGCTATGAAGGACAAAAAAGCATCTAGGCGCGATCCGATCTCGCAAAGAACAGCGTCCTTTGCTGGTCTTTGCCTTTCACAATGAATCTCATTGGCTTCTCCACCATCTGGTAGTCGAACTTCGTACCCATTCCAGCATCTTCGTACAGCTTCCTCATTTCATCCTTCGTGAAGCCATGCTTTTTTATGGTAGCAGCAGCTTCAGGATGATCATGTTGGAACTCGTGTGTATGCTTGTCGGGTACGAAGTCTACGACGAGTAATGCGCCACCTTTCTTCAATCTCTCCGCAAGGCGTCTGATGGCGAATTCTGGATCGGAGACGTGATGGAGAGCCATGCTGATGACGACAATATCGAAATCAAAAAGATCTGGCTTCTGAAGCTCATCCGAGAGAGCCTCAGCTAGCAAGTCACCTTTGAGACTGACCATCTTTTTGCAAAGTCCGGCCTCGTCGGCATTCTTCTTGAATTCAGCAAGCATGTTATCGGAAACATCAATGCCCACTGCCTTGGTTACAAACGGAGCCAAAGCCTATGTGCGTTAGCCTTTCGCATGAACACCTATTTATGCTGATAATTTTCCGTACGTACAATGGAAACAGTGCCCGGGCCACAGGCATAGTCGAGTAGCTTAATCTCTTGGTTTTTTCCAGTCTCAGTATCTGTCCAACTAGGACTGATCCAGTTACGACGAGCTTTTATTTCACTGATCAAGAGTTGCGTCGCTTCCGCAAAATCAGTTTTGTAGGCGCTTGCCCTTTCGCTGGGGTTATGTTAGTAAGGTCATAACCAGCTATCGACTTAGCTTACTCAAAGAACTGTCGATTCGCTTCAGTCAAACTAGCCATATTGATAAGCGAGCAGGTATCGAATACTCTTCCTTAGAGCACAAAGAAAGCAAGGATATAGGTTCTTGCTTGGAGAATCAGGTGTTAAGCGGGATCTCTTAGAGAACTTGTTCGGCTCCAACGGCAGCAAAGACTAGATTGATAACGAATACAAAATAGCTGCCTAAGGATAATCGTATGAAAAAAATGGAGGGGTATAACTCAAGTTTTTATTAGGCGATATTCCTAGGCTCGGAGACATATCGGATACTTCTTCGCAATGATGTGTGCGCTGCGGACCCGCTCTTGTCATGATATCTACCTTGCGGACAGTGGCAGGATACTACTGCTTAGATTGCAATGCCTGAAAGTTAGTACCGGTTTAGAAGGCCTGCTGTGAGGGGAAATCAAAGCGTATAAAGCGTTGCTTTTAGTACAAAGCCGTATGAAAACACAGTTCCGCCAAGGTGGGAATAGAGTGCTTCTCTTGTTTTGGGCAAGTAGAGAATATTCATGAAGACAGAATGCTGCAAACTGTTCTGTATACCCCTCAGTAACTTTCGTTTGCTTTATTTGCTGGGTCTTGTGGTCCAAAAATAGCGGAAGTATGGGATGAAGTGCCTGGGGCCATCCTCCACGCGGAGTTGGTAGCCTGCTGGGCGGACTACGGCGCCGCAGAAACACCTGTTGAGCTCCACGTTGGGCTGCTTCCAGCACGGCGGAGGGACAGCTTCGTCAGTCCATACATACCTTTATACCTCAGCTTGCTGCCATCATCCAGCCCTCCGGACCTTAAAATTCTTCTCTACTTCTCCTTACCTCACCTAGGACGTTGTATCCTTTCCTCCGCACCTCGTTTCTGTTTACACCCGCCTCCTTCCTACGATGGAGGGTGACAAGATCGCCGACTTCCTCGCAGACCAGCGCGATCAAGCTCCTGCAGAGGCGCAGGCCTTCTTCTTGAGCTTCGAAGATTTCTGGGAGAGAAAGCTATGGCACCAACTTACGAATTCCCTTATAGATTTCTTCTCTCTACCAGAGAGCGCACCGCAACGGCTACCTCTCTTCAAGTCGTTCATCCTCAGCTTCGCCGATAGGATCAACCAGCTCAAGTTTGTGTCGCTGGGTTTGATGGCATCGACGCAATGCGCAGGTTAGTGGTTTTAATATATATATACGTCCTGTTAGATTGGCTGTGACGTTGCTTGAAGCCCTTCCGATCTGCCTGCAGTACCAGTTAGGCTGACATCACGCGCATGCTCTAGATGACAACGAACGATTTGCTTTCCTTACTTCCCTCGCAGACAAGGTCAACAAGCCGGACTCTCAGGACGCATATGTTTATGCCTTGGCAGATGTGGCCAGTGTGAAGCTGCGACTAAAGGATTTCGAGGGAGCGCGCAAGGATCTGGACACCTGTGAGAAGATCCTGGACAGATTCGACTCCGTCGAGGCGGTTGTCCATGCTTCGTTCTACAAGGTGAACGCTGCTTACTACCAGGTATGTAGAGGGCCAGATGGTGCTGTTTGCTATAGAGACCCAGTGCTGACATACTGTCTAGGCCAAGCAAGAATTCGCCGCTTATTACAAGAACGCCCTTCTGTACCTTGCATGCATCAACATCGAAGACCTGACCGAGGAAGAGCGTGTGTCGCGTGCCTATGACCTCAGTGTTGCTGCTCTAGTCTCAGATTCCATCTATAACTTTGGTGAACTACTGCTGCACCCTATCCTGGACTCACTCACCGAAACCCCTCACGCCTGGCTGCGGGATCTTCTGTTCGCTTTTAACCGCGGCGATCTCACTGCCTACGACGTCCTCGCCGGCAACATTACCAAGAACCCTCTCCTCGAGCAACATCGTATCTTCCTCTACCAGAAGATCTCTCTGTCAGCCCTGACAGAGACCGTCTTCCGTCGTCCCCCGCACGACCGCACTATGACGTTCGCCGCCATCTCCGCCGAGACTAAGGTCAAGCCCGATGAGATCGAGCATCTCGTCATGAAGGCACTCTCTCTGGGTCTGCTGAAGGGCAGCATTGACCAGGTGGCCCAGATCGCGCGCATTAACTGGGTCCAGCCCAAGGTGCTGGACATGAAACAGATCGACGGCATGCGGAGAAGGCTGAAGGAGTGGGACGCCGGCGTCAACCATCTTGGACACTGGATCGAGAGTGTGGGCAAGGATGTCTGGGCTGCTTAGATAAAGTGACGGAATCGGAGCCTTCTTGGGCAAGGAAGCCGGTTGTATCTTGTACCAAGTCCGAGCTTAATTGTATTCGGGCGGATATACAATCTGATGTGCGGATTTCAGGAAACAAAATACAAAAAGACCCAGAACAGGAATCGTGAAGAAACCGAGCGTGGGAATTAGGACAGCTCGGTACGATATGATATTGATGATATCCATTAATAAAAAAGACAATGTCTGAACTTATCGCCATCCACTCCTGTTATGTAATACCGTACATGCTCGGGCCAAATGCGTCACGTATGTGTTTCCGTAGGGGCCCAGTAGTAAATAAGTCATGTGAAGACAATCTCCTACAGCACCGAAGACCCCAACAGCGTACATCCAGTCAACCAAGCGGGCCACCAGACGCACCAGACAACGACCTGCGTCCACACCCCCCACACATCCCAACTAAACGCAGCCTGAGTAAGGACCGTAGACACAGGTACGCCCGTATACCAGCACGTAGCCAGGAACACTGCTGGTGGGGAGAGCAGGTTCATAAGCACGAACCCGAGTGCGGCAAGTGCGTACCTCACTGCCGTCGGGTTGGATTCCGGTTGAATGCGGCCGATGAAACTCAGCGGGGTGCAGAGCAGACCGATCATGAATGATAGGGAGAAGTTGAGGGTAGCTAGGGCGGAGAGGAAGAGGCCTAGGAGGAGAAGGGAGAAGGATTTCATGAGGAGGTATTGCTGGGGTGTTGGGGGGGAACTGAGGGCGTATTTGAGAAGGGTGGATATGAAGAAAGGGAGGATTGAGTTGAGCCCGGCGAATGCGTAGGTTGCTGTGGTGAAGTGCTGGAATTATTGTTAGTTTAGAGAATTAAGGGGGGTGAAGGGCGGTTATTAGGTACTTACCTGGTGTGATAGACTGTTGAAGAGATAGAGAGGGATCACGCCAAGGAAATGGAGACCAATGACTGAAGTTAAAGGTAGTGCGAGCTGTCGCTCCAATAGTCCTTCTGCTTCGCTCTCCTCTCCAGGAGCATCTTTTGTAGACTCTGATGACTCTTTCGACCCTTCTTTTGAGACAGATGTCTTGGCCGCAGAAGTGGCAGGTGATGAAGGTATAGCAGTTCGATACCCGCTGCGACTCCACAGAGCAATAGCCATGACGGTGAAGTTGCCCGCTATCAACATTGCACTGGGGAGATATGTACCAATACTTACGAAGCGATTGGCCTGCATGAGCAGGTAGAAGAAGAAACTCTGATGCAGGTGCTCCAGCAAATTGTTCAGACTCCGACAGAGACTCTCGACTGTCCGGCCCAAAGCCATCTCATCCTGCCAACCATGGCCTTTCGTTTGCAAGGTAATGGCATCGATATGATACGGCATGAAGCTACTATGGGCTCCCGTAGAATAACCAAGGCCTTGTTTGACCATTCCTCGAAGGATAGTTTGCAGTCGCATTTTGTAGCTGTCATCGTGATTCCACATCTCCTGTAGATTGGCACCGATGCCCATCTGTCCACCAGCGATTGAAACAGCTGTGTTGAACAGATCCAAATTAGGAAGCTGTCCATTGACGCCGTCATAGATAATATGAAGAGTGTCGAAGTGCCAGTCGAAGGGATATTCAATAACCAAGGCGCCCTGAAGAGCACCACTCTTCAATGGCAGGGGTTGGACAGACGAAGGATGTGTGTCATGATAGGCGTCAACCCAAGCTTTCGTACCAGATTTGCTATCTGGGGGGATCAAGAATATTATGTCCTTCGACCAGAGAGACCATCCTAGTTGCGTACTGTTAGTAAACCCAGCTCATAAAGGATCAGGAGAGCCTTACTCTTAAAGTATCTCGCCAATGCCAAGGCGAGAGTGACTCCATTCAGGTTCAGTTCTCCATCAACGGTCCTCCAAGGTGCCACAAGCACAATCGCTTCAGTAGCATCTCCACGCGGCGCATGGATGATAGAATAGATGTTCTGTCCCTTGTGCACTATGCCTGCGGACTTGTATTCGTAATTCTGAGTCGCGACCTTCAGGCCCGAGGCGCGAAAGATGGACTGCAACTTTTCAGACACCCTGTCACCGAATAAATGTGAGCCAAAGCCTTCCTGAGCCTTGATCCTCCCCCTCTCATCAGATCTCGAACATACACAGGCGCGGTCTCTCCCCCCTTTCCTCCCTCCGGACCATCATCAACCAACAAACTCTCTAGCTCCTTCTTATATCCACGAAAGATATTCTGTTCGCTTCCCGCAAAGTAAGTATGTACCTGTCCCGGCAGAAGCGCGTTCTCCGAGATGTAGGTCTGTCGCGAGTACTCGTCTAGCGGGAGAAGGAGAAGCCAAATGATTCCGACAATGATGAAGAGTAAAGACACAAAAGGAGGCAGGCGTGTGAAGAGGAGGTGAGGATTGCCCCGCAACTTGCGGAAAGCCGCTGGCGCTGGAAGATTGTCAGCTTCGTCTTATAACCGCTATGGGGGGTTGAACCGCGGAGGGGACAGGTGGTCGCTGTTACGAAATAACGGGAGTCATAAGGTAACTATCCAACGCTGGTCTACAGGATGAGGAATTCAGACTTACATATGAGCGCCATTGCAGAGAAAGGCCTTGAGAGTTCCCCAGGCGGCCTTGGAACAGGACCGTGGTGTTCGGAGCTTGAACCCCAGCTCCATTCAAGCCCATATTACTTGCACCTTGAAATTTACGGGTAGCCGCACAGGCCAGTTGCGCACTCGATATCGCTCCCATGTTATCATAGATTTATTTTCCCCTTGTATTTGCAAAGGCTGTTACTACAACATTTTATATCATCATAATATATACAATAAGAACATAGCTATACATTAGTCATGGATTTTTACGGGCCGAGTCTCTGGGTAGACCCAAGGTAACTCATGGCCACCGAGTGCTCACCAGTGGCTGTGGTGGTTGGCAGAACGCCATATCGACCGTATGTCTTCTGGTCAACTGAGACGTAATGGGGCAATCTCCCCAAAAGATTGAGTTTCCCTTCAATCCACCTGAGGATCTTTTCAGGTGGCACGAAAATTTTGAGATACCCAAGGCCGACTAACCGGTCACGACTGTTAGTAATTGCAGAGAAACAGTTCAGAATTATCAAGAGTAACTTACGCAGATAGCCCACAAGGATGGCGCACATGTGGCCGAGAAAACTGGTGTTAGGCACCAATATCCAAACGAATATACAGGCGAGGAGGGGAGAAGTCCAAGTAGGAATATTGTAAGTTCCAATGCTGACTACTGTTAGCTGCAATGTCAGGCGAATTTCTGATTTGATATACAAACCTGAAATGCGGGTTCGATCTAAATGTCCTTATGGCCTCTGATGAGAGGAGCAAGAACACCCAGACACTACGGTCTCGAATTAGCTTTTTTTCACTTCATATATAGGCAATCACTGACCTTGCACCGATAACCGGAGTAGTCCTATGTAGGACGCCTCTCTCGAAAAGTATATACAGGCCTGCCGGGAGCGTGGAAAGTGCTGCAAATAAAAAGTTAGTACGACTACTTACAATTGTTCACCAGCTATGGAATGCAAGTGTAGTACATACGCCCAAGGAACAAGGCGACGGAAGTCAAAGTTCCATTCTCAGCTTCGAACCGTTCCAATAGTGGCGTCAGTGCTAAGACATTCAGAAGCATATGAACAAAGCCCGCATGTATCAACGGATAAGTATTCAGTCGGTACACTGTACAAGTCAACATCCATTCTATGTAGCGCCGTTTCGCCTCTCTTTGGGGTCTCGGGTGACTTACTGCCACTTGTAATGCTGATCTCGTCAGGCTTCAAGGATCCCCACTGTACAACGCTCCATACAGTCTGCAGCTCTAGCACCCATAATGCAACAATAACCAATAACATCAATCGTGTGAATAGCGGAAGCCGTAGGATGTAGGAGCGTAGTCTGGCCGGATTGAATGGTAGAGGAGGTAGGGTTGCTGGAGGAGCCATGGTTCCGCTGTGACACTGAGACTGACTCAGGAGCAAGGATGGGGAAGACAGTCGCTAATATATGGCACTTCGAATAGCCTAGTCAAGCGGTTCTTTCAAGGTGTTGGCACGCTGGTAGTACGATCGTTGATGGATTCAATGGGATTGTCGAGATCCCCAGACAGCAGGAACGAGATAGACTGCCTCTTGTAGGATCTTCAAAGGATTGCAACACTCCTAAATGCAATGGCGATAAATCGTTAGGATAGAATCCAGATGCCGTAAATCCTCGATCGAAAACGGGAGAACGCGGATAACAGCAGAGAGGTAGGATAATGTTCTCCGCGATTGAACAGCTGTGGACGCGAAAGAAGGGTAAACAGTTGGGGTTGAGAGTTCTCGTCGATCCTCCAAAGCCACTGCTGGATTATCCGAACAGTGCTGTGAGGACGAACGAGAATGCGAAGCGTTGACAGATGAACAAGAAAAAATTAGGATACGGCAGCCCGTTGAAAGGTACCCGCGTGGAGTTCAGGCTTACCTGTTCTCCAGAGGTGGATCCATTGTTGCGATGAATGCGGAGCTGGGAACGCCCGAGTTCCGTTCCATCTCAACGTTGGCATCACATGATCCGATGCGTCTGCTCCTTATCTGCTCTCCACGTTTCCAACTTATACTGAACAATAGCATTAAAATTTCGACTGCGGGCAGCCAGTAATCTGGCAGAGTGATCATGCTCTGTTGATCATCAATGCAACCTCGTATCTGATGTGCTGCTACATTGGTCTGCATCGCAATGAACCAGGCGACAACATTAGCAGACCATAAGTGGAAGTCTCAACTATCATAACCTCAATGGAAGACAGAATCCTCTGACTGATCGTCCAGGTAATATAATAAGCTCCCTGCTACTGCGCGGTATTCTCCATTTTGGAGGGCGCTAGGCATTGATTCATATAGATCGTGTCGATCAAACCATCTACATACAGTTTCCAGCTTCCATGAACAGAATGCATGAATATCACCATACAACGAGCGTCCTTGGTAGTAAAAACTACTGGGAATACGATACAAGTGTCTCTTTGTTCCAGAGTTAAGTCGTATTTATCATATCATTACCTCAGCGGCCAAGGCTTCGAGGTATAACGGAAGATTCTATCCTAGTCGAATATATCACCGAAGGTAAAGCTTGAACCATATGCTCATCACATAGATGTCTGGAACATCTACAAGTGGTAAGCAAACCAGGCGACGGCCTGCACGAAGGCCTGCTCCTTAGCGAACTTGTTCTGGGGCTTGGTCAGGTCAGCACGAACGGCGAAACCGTGGACGACACCGCTGAACAGGTTAATCTGCCAAGGCTGGCCGGTTTTGATAAGAGTATCTTCGGACTCGTGGCGGAGCTGCGTGGTGAAGATCTGGTCAATTTCTATGTGATTGAGTCGTCAGCATATCCCCAGATGTTTACGAACGTGTCGTTCCGCGTGGGCCTTAGGAAAGACGTTGAGGGCCATATGGTGAGACGTACCGGCAGCAGAGATAGACAAGGGGCCCTGGATGGCACCGAGCTCCTCGTGGGTGACAAAAGACGGGTGGGCAACGTAGCCAACGTCCAACTTGCCCTCCTTCAGGAAGCGAACGACATACTGGAAGGATCAAGGTGCGTTAGCTCGATAACACTCATGGAAATGCCATGCAGAGTCTCCCGACCAACAGGAAGTGGAATAACCCACCTTGGCTCCAAAGCAGTATCCGACACCGCCAATCTTCTTAATGCCCTGCTCCCGAAGGTTCTTGATGGCTGCCTCGACGATAGGGTCGACATCGCTGGGCTGGTGGTTCTTGAGCCAGTTGGGCAGATCAGCCTTTCCGCTTTCCATAACCGCGACATCAATAGCGTCACCGGCGAAGAGGTCAGGAACGACGGTCAGGTAGCCATTCTCGGCGAACTGGTCAGCAATGAGCTTGCTGTTGTTGTAGATGCCGAAGATATCGGTCAGGATGAGGATGGCCTTGTCGGTCTTCTCCTTGGGGTGGGCGAAGTAGGTCTTCACTGGAAGAGAGAAGATAAGGTAAGTAGGCAATCAAGTAAGTCGGGAATTGGCAATGTGCCATTGTCTCTAATCAGCGAAGAGAATAGAAATAGGAAATCTAAAACTTACCACCTCCGATCTCCTTGATCTCGCCGGTAGGGTTGCCCTCATGCTTGAAGCCAGTAGCGCAGCACGCACCAGGTGGGTTGGAAGCCATCTTGCAGATTGGTATTCAGGACTGTATGTCGAGCAATTACAGATTCTTAGAATGGGAAGAGAATCTCGGACCTTTTATCGATTTAATGTACCGGGGTCCTTACGTTGATTGCACCGCTGAGGGGTAGCTAGGGGATCACACCAAACAGAACCCCTCTGCTACGGCCCCTCTCCACTTTGAGGTCTCCATAAGTTTCCGTCCTTTTCTTACAAATATCATCCCTCCCGAAACGACCATCCTGCCTATTCACCTGCATACGTGATAAAGCAGACCAATAACGTTTTCTGGTAGGCCCCGCGCTAACCTTGGCAGCGGAATTCGGCAATTTTTTTAACGTTGTCTGATTTACCAATGCACATTGAACGTGGATGATTGATTACCGCGAAGACGGTCTTTAAAATTTCCAATGGACTTTGAAATCACCGGATCATTCAGCACGTCGACTTGCCAGGATTCTGTTCCATTATATCCCTCCTTCCCCCGGTGATTGCTGACGCTGACCCTGGATGTTGCACTCTATATTATAAACATAAAATGCCGAGCTCCTACGTCATCAATTCCAATAGGCCAGATCAACGGACCGCGGCATCTAGCTTCCGGGATATAAGTTACCACCTCAATTATTTGCTAAAACCAATAATCTCCTCACAGTACTAACAACGAAGAGGTATACGAAGGACTATATACAGACACACAATCTAATACTAACTAAGAAAGAAACCCCACCTTTCAAGTTTCCACAGCCTTACACAAGATATCAATTCGACTAAGTAGATCTCATTAATAATATATCCACACATCTCTCGCCCCCGTCATCCCACTCTTGATACTTATCTAACTTAAACTTAGGGTACAGAAGAACCGAAAGGACGAACTGAAAATCAACCCCTCATCTCATTTCACATACCACCCCATTTTTGACGAAGTGAGAAAGATATAGTAGTGTAGCATAGCCAGCTAGCTCTCTATAGATGAATATACCACTATGCCATAGTGTAACTGTCTACAATAGCATAGCAAACCACACTATAGAAATATAGCATACGCTAGACACTCACAAGAAACCTAGCAAAGCAAAGTAGATTTCTCCATTTATGCACATAACAGCTTCAAATCCTCTAGGGATCTTAGATGCTCTATTTCACATACGGCAGGCTCAATCCAATCCAATCCAGGTACCCATCATTTCAGCGACATACATCGTACATCCTGCTCTAGCGGAACTTAACTTAGCTAATACTATAAGAGACCAATATACTCCTCGACGAATCAGATAGTATGATATGACATGATATTGATACCTCGTCCTCTACTCCATTTATCACATAGGTACGAGTCGGTACGAACGGAATCCTGGGTTCAAGTTCGGTTCGGACTCTGGTAGTGAAAAACTAATTACCAGTAATCGATAGTCTTAAGACTTTATCACTCGAGTATAGTATTATAATATATGTTTTCCCTTCTAAGATCCGTCCTCCATGTCGGCCCGGGTAGAGTACAGTACAGTCCTGACGTGACTAGGGAATAGTCGAACAGTCTTACTGATGTCATGGATGAGGCCAAGATCGAAAGGGACCGACGGCAGTGGCAAAATCATGAGGTAACGCATTCAATGAGAAAGCGAGGAATGACTGAGATCTGGATGGCCAAGAAAAAGATCTCATCTTTTAGATTAGTTTCCGAGATCTTTAACGGAGCCAAGCTTGAACCCCTGACCGTACCTTGCGTCTGGGGCGCAGGTTTTAGCTACGGAGGTGGTTGAGAGAACGAGCAAGATTAGAGTTGAATCACCATGATATTGACATTATTGACATCTGTATATTTTTCTGATTTTTCTGATTTTTCTGATTTTTATTTTCATGTTTGAAAATGAATGCAATAGTATCCCGTGGACGTGTCATCGTCCACATAGATCCCGTGATAATACTTTTCCCACTAGACAACCAGTCCCCGATCATCCGATTACCACCATATTAGGACGCTTCATAATCCGTAATAAGCCATGGCCATGAAGCGCTTAAACATTAGATCAGATAGAAACAGAGTAGGGGGGCATCGGGGCATAAAATCCATAAAATATTCGAGGTCACATCAAGCATATCACCGGCAGTGCAAGAAATAACCGGGGGTATTGATCCGACGATAAAATAAACTAGTTTAATCGGGGTATAAAGCGGGACTGAAATCGACATCAACCGTAGAAGGAAAAAAATTATTGAGCCCACCGTTGGCACGAAGTCGTACTAACAGCGCAGGACCCAGAACGCTGGTCCAGCTCACGCGGGGAAGCGGAAGCCGGGGGCCAGTTTGGGCGGGGCTTCCCTCTTGACCGCCCACGCCTTGATGGCGATAGCACAGATCTCCATGCCCATGATGAAGGCGGTGAAGCCCATGCCGACGGTGAACGTGAACATTGAATTCAGGTCGTAGTAGATCATTACGTCAATTATATCCCTGGTCTGTGATCATTACGTCAGCAAAACGTTAGCAATACGGATAACTTTTCCAGAGAGAATTCGAAACGTACACTCAGCATGAAGATGAGACCACCCGCGATCAGGCAGAATGAGGCCACCACCTCGGAAGGCGGGCGGGATGGTAGGTATGACGTCGGCGGTCGGAGGAAGACGAGCAGGTAGGTGACAGCACGGGCAAGGCCAAAGCCAACCAGAAGCGATCCCCACTGCTGGTGGACCATGCTGGAAACCATGGTCGCCTGGTGATGAGAGCCCATCATCATTCCCAGGAGGAGGATGACCATACCAGGCATCGGATTGAGCGAGACCGTTTGGGTGTTGGGAACCTGCCACGCAGGGTCGGCCTGTCCGTAGCTGTCGAGATGGGTGGATGGGCGTAAGACGGTGCTGTTAAGCCACTCTCGAACGCGCTTGGATTCAAAAAGCATACCGCACTATTACGGTCGTCTTGTTAGTAAGGGAACTTCTCCAAATGCGGATCTGCAAAAGCTTACCAGTCCGCCGCCGAAGAACATGACAGAGATCGACACGTGCTCCAGATCCATGGCAGACCATTCTCCTCCCCAGCTGGCCAGATGCTCAAGGAAGACGTTGCTGGCACCGTAAAGGAAAATCACCAGAGACTCAGTAAATTCGCCAGTGGGGATGCGGGATTTCCACTTTCCAACGACGGAGCTTGGGGGCTTGACATTCCAGGCCCATCCGAAGTCCGCCCAACAGCCCATCCATCGACCCAGTGTCAAGAGACCGTACCAGAAGAAGATTCCGCCCTTAATGAAGTGCGCAAGACCGTTGAAGACGTTGTTACCTCTCTGTAGACCAATGTTAGCAAGACAGAAGCGGCACTGGTGGTGCGGGAGATCCTTACGAAGATACCACCGTAGACTACACCACCTGTTGCCAGAGCAATGAAGCCAAACGGCAGGATGATCCTGTCAATGACAATGTAGGTGACATCGAGAATCTTGAGCAAGCGATCGGAGACGAGGTTGGGCACACGACTAGCTAAGAATCGATCCAGAACGGAGCTCTTGAACCATCCACGGGTTGGGGCAGGCTCGACATCCTCCAGGTCTTCTTCCGGCTTCCCATAGCTTTCATACATCGCCGGAGAGCGGCAGCTGCTAGAGGGCGAGGAGGGTCTGCTCTGGAGAGAACACGAGTTTCTCTCGGTGCCCTGGCCACTGTCACCCGACCACCGGTATTCGTGCATAGCACCAGTAGGGTAGGTGTTCTGATGGTCTGCCATTGCCTGCGTGGACACAGGCAAGAAAGAGGCCCGTTCATATGGCACACTCTGTGTGCGCTTTCCGCGACCGGAGTACGCAAAAATCAAACCCATGACGACTTGCGCGCTCATCACCCAGGTCACGATCCAACCGATCTTATGGTGAACGTTGTTCTCATAGAGATCTGGAGTCTGACTGTTGTAGATGATGCCCACAAAGATGCCAACCCCATTGACCAGCAGGAAAAGGAACTGCGTTGGCAGGGCATATCTAGATCGCGCGACACTGAACATCACTCCTGCAGCATAGCGGTCAGTTCTGCTTTACTCACTTGATGGCAGCAGGGAATCTTACCAACTGGGAGAACGAAGCACCAAGCCAGCACCATGAGGACAATATGGGTCAGAATTGAGCCGGTGTGTTTTCCGTATGCGAAGTAGCTCATGACTGCCGCGTTGGTGTTTGGTGCCTCTGCCGTCTGGGTCTGGTTAAGACCCATGCCACCGTCCATCTTCATATCCATTGACTCGTGGTCATCGTGAGGGAGAGCATTTGCCAGTGAGACGAGCAGCAATGCTGCCGCCAGCACTGTGAAAGAAGTAACCTGTCTCATGGGGCTCTGCACCTACAGATTCCCCAGATCTAGTTCCGCCGCTGGCAACGACCTTTGGCGCCGTCGCTGTCAACCAACCCTCCACTTGAGTATGCAGGGGAGCTCTTCTGGGAGCAGGTCCGGTAGCTGCGGAAGTATAGACGCAGGGTTTCTGTGGTAATGCAAGAGCGATCGCGATCCCAGCTGGACAGGAAGCTTCGGAAGGGCGCGAGCAATGAGGAATGAAGTATGAAGAGTCAGGCAGTGGACGCGACGTCAGCGAGCACACAGTCAGGCCAGGACTGGGGAACGGGGGAGTGAAAAAGAAAAAGCGGGAAAAGCTTCTTGAAGATAGAAAAGCGTCGAGCACAGTGGAACACCCGCACTGGGTTGGATCATGTCACTTTGGGGACTATCGGCGAGGGCGGGGATAAGATGCAGCAGCACCGAGGGGCGTGGAAACAAGAGGCGTCCAAGCTCCCAGCTCCGTGGGCCGAGAGCGGGTTCCCAGCGCACTTGCTGTCTCCGTTGAAGCTCTGTTTGGCTTTTTTTTTTCTTTTGCTCCTCTGAGGAACCGCGTTAGTACTGTTGCTCGTTACCTTTTTGCCATGGTGCGTAACCCTGGCGTAACGGGGTGGTTCGACCTGGAGAAGAGGGAATTCCATCCCGGGTGCCGTGTTGTCGAGATCAGCTTACTCTACGCTGTTCCTATCCGGTTGCTGCTGAACTGCCGTGTAGGGATATAGACGAAGAGATCCATGATTATTCATACATTAATCAATTCCTCCATCGTGACTATCCCTGTTCAGCGATTTGGGGGCGCATTCGGCCAGCCTTGGCAATGGTTGGCGACCCTATCGATGGTGGCCGAAGTCCCGAGAGCCGGCAGTCCCGGAACCTCGATCGAGGTAACTCGCGCAGGCGGTCTGTGTGTCTGGTGACTTCATCGCAGGTACCGATACTTGCACGTCCACCGCCTCTAGGGGGCTTCGTCTTTCTGACGTACCGCAAGAGAAGGCGACCAAAAGCAGACTGACGACGTGGTTGTCTCGCCGCATTCGATCAGAGCTCGATCTCTGGGGGGAGCCACATCATGAAGCTGAGCGTGCTGTGACGGGATTGATGAGCCGTGCCTTGTACTACTCTCTTCGTCTTAGTCTCGTTATCTTTTCGACCGACGGGGCCATCCGATGGTGACGTTTAGGGCGGCAGGTAAGGAAACGCCCAGCCCTACTCTAAAAGCACGAACCAGGGCATCTGGCGATCATTGGGCATCGGACCTCGTGCACAAGATGATTTAATCCACCAGTTTTCGGAACGCGGACATACGGAGTTTCGACCCCTTGCTAAAGGCCGCAAACACTCCATGTTTATGGAAGTATCTCCTCAACACTGGAGCACGTATACCGGAGTATAAGTCGCCGACAACCCAGTCAACGAACACAAATCCCGCGGCTTCTGCATAACGGGCTTTGAGAACATCGCGGTGCGATCGAAGCTGCCCTGGTGGATACGGTGATATGGAGAGTTCCCCAGCTTCTTCTCATCATGGATGCACCCCGCAGTGTGCTATCACCAGTCCGACTCCGAATCGGGCGTTTCGTGATGGAAACCATGCTTTGCGACATCCTCTAACATGGACTCTTTTGATGACAAGGCCAGTCAGTCCGGTATGCATAGGTCGAAGAAGGAAATTATCTTCTGAAGCTTGGTCATAATGGTCCTCCCTCTGAAAATCAGGCCGCCTGTCGTCGACCGGTCGAACAGAAATCCGCACGACCAGGTATCTTTCTGAGGTCTTGGCCTTATAACATTGAGGTCCACTTTCATACTATCGATGAGTTTGAGTTCCCCTCGATTCACTCTCCGCCATTTGATGCGGCTGCTCTCTACTAGCGTGATGGTGCTGAGGATCATCAGACCGACTAAAGGCCCTTGCTTGGGGCCATGGACAAGGAGGAGCTCTGCCACCGGCTGTAATCACGCCTGTTGGCCGGCTGGCAGGTCACATCGAGCAACAGAATGTCCCCCACTCATTTGCTGTACACTTATCTCACCGGGGCCATCAAATGCCCGTAAATATTCGCTGCGCTCCGATCCACGATGAGGACTTTTTCCGTCCGCAGCCGGGGAGTGTTAGACTGCCTGGTCTAGTAAGTAGTACTAAGGTCTTGCGATCGTCTCGACATTGTCACGTCTTCAGGGTCTGATATGCAAGGCCCCAAAGAGATCCTCTGCAATTATATACCTTACGCGCACCAGCTTAACACCCAAGGAGTAAGTTTTGAGCGTTGCAGTCTGGGATTTCGATGCCCAAGGCCCACTCTTACCGATGCAGCGTCCAGACGGCAACGGCTCGAGTTGCTGTTATTTGCCCGCAAGACAGCACTCCTCATCATTTAGCGTTTACGAGCGGGCTGACTCTTCCCTCCGTGAAGCGGGATTCGGACTCTTGTCAGCCGGTTTGCTGATCCCGCGCTGTTTGCTTACAGCGGATGACCAACACTTCTTCATAGTCCGAGGGAAAACTTTAGTCTACTTTAGAGCTCGGAGCTTCAATATACACGCACAATTCCATACCACCACGCCCTCTTCTTATCACCATCCAGGGACCAGCAAATAATAATTTTCTCCACCAAAACTTCCGTCTTATTATTACATACAAGATCTTATGACTCACGGGATCCATACTGGGAATAGTCCATGCATGGATTCCCCAGCAAGCATCGGAAAGCAGCCATTCAGACGAGACTGGGGACGAGGGAAACCACGAACAGGAAGACAGCAAAAGTTCCATCAAAGTTACAGACTGAGGAGATTTCCAATCAAAAGAGAGCAGTTTCATACTCTCGTTCAGAATAGAAACTGTTCCTGAATACTATTTACAAATGGAGATCTTGCACAATGCTTATGCTATTTTTGAGTATATCGCTCGAATCTGTTCACCGTGTATACTTCTGTTGTTCCTGCTATACTCTCCTCGGTGTTTGCTGACTATAGGAAGATGTTCCCATTTACTATCTAGTGCCCGTCATATACATCTGCCTTCGGACGATAAACCCGCTAGATCCCGATGCCGTTTCCGAACCCAACAAAAAGATTTTTGTTTTTCTTTCTTAATTAATTATTGATCCGCCAACGTCCAAAACGTGATCTAGGCTCGGGAGAGGTCTGACGGGCGCCCACTTTCTGCCCACATTCCTCTGGAGATCGCCGACTTTGGTCAACCATGGCTCTGCGCCCCCAAGTCGGCCCGGCGCGGGTATGATGTAATAACGTATGGCACTTTTTTTCTGCATCAGCACTGACACGCTCATTCGGCCCTGTTGATACCTTTGAGGAAACATCTCGCTTCAAGTGGCAGGGGATATCATTTCCGCAATCGCGCAACGATAAAGCTAGCTGTGTTTAATCCAACGACGTCACCTGCACTGTTGTGTATTGATCTGCAACGATACGGATACATCCATCGGAGTCCACTTATTTCCGAATCGCGAGACTTATGTAATAATCGGGAAGTTTCTCGTGGCGCGTAATTTTACCTTCCGGATGGAGTACATATTATCTTTTTTCACCAGGTCAACATTGTTCCAAGAACGGGAGTCGCCGTTCCTGACAGCCGTTGCTCTTTACCACCCCTCCCCTCATTTATCTTTAATTTTAATCCTTTTCTCCTTCGTCCATCTTTTTCTCTTTACCACCTGATCCTCCTGTCCTCCGGTCCGGATTTGAGCGCGGAAAAATCCAGAGTACTGTAATACTCCCGGATTTCGGCACTTTAAACACCCACCATTGCGCCAAGACCCATTATCAACCCGATATTAGCCAATGACCTCGCCGAATGGCTTCTAGCCATTTTTTATTTTTTCACAGCTTTAATATATCCCGTTAACCTAGGAAGCTAGGCTGAATCTATTACTAGTTTCCGAACTCTGCCTCCGAGGAAGGAATTTCGTTTCGCGGAACTACTAGAGCCCTGGGGTACCTATGTACTCCGTACTTTGCGACGAAAACTCAGCGCAGCAAACCCCATTTCCATCCTGGGACGGGAGTGGGACAGGAGCCTCGCCGCTTTACTCCCTCACGTGACTTAGGACGCGAGAGTAGTATAGATAAATCACATATTTATTTTTACTTTTGTAGTTTCCTCCCAAACTAATACACAACCCTAGCTATATGGAATATCCTCGTGGGACCTAGGTACTTTGCTGCCTTCTGTGTATATATGTACAAAATTCTCTCCAGGAAGAGGAAACCCGCTGTTTATATCTACAAAAACAAAAATCATCATAGAGCTAACCCCGCCTGTTTGAAAGAACACAGAATTAAATTAAATTAGATTAGATTAGATCCAGTTTGAAGGTTCCGTTTCCTTCCATTAGGGACAGGACTATTATCGGTGCGGATAATCTAGGGATTGATGTCGACCAAACCAAGAGTAGTAAGTAATTCTTGTTGTCTTCGCAAGGCTCAGAGTGGGACTCTGTGGAAGAACACGAGATGTTGTTTTTGTGGAGAGCTTTATCTTTTGATTGCTGGAGAGAAGGTTCTGGGGGGTTCTAGGACTAGAAATTTGATAATATATTATAATCTATAGTATATTTTCTATCTTGATAATTCCTTCATTATTCCCATAAGCTCCATCCTGGTTTGTTCACAGTGTCTGGACTACAACATGGTTCTAAATAGGAGATATACACAGCATGGCTAATAATGATACTAGATCCTGATTGTCTACGGACTTTAGAATCCCTAGATGCAGGGGTGAGAATACATGAGGATAATATTAATGTTCTTATATCTTGATTATCACTTATTTACTTGATCAATCGCGGGCTGAAACTCTACTATCGAACGGATTCCAAAACGAGGACGCTTAAATCGCCAACATTATATCATACTAGGTATCTGCGCAATAAAAATTCATGCAGCAGCTTTGTTTGGCTCGTGTTGTTCTAGCCCGATTCCTATATCGGTCACGGTGCCTGTGTTTGCGGTGATGTTCACGCCCAGCAACTCGCGCATCTCGGGGCTGAGCGAGTCCTTGATTTCTTGTGCCAAAGCTGCTGTCCAGTTGACTTGTTGTCTCAGGAAAGGAGCCGTATAGGCTCCGAAAAGCAGAGGCCGGTCAACATCCTTTGTGATATTCGCCCCGGAGGTGTGCCACACTCGTCCGTCCATGGCGATAATCGAACCAGCTTTGGCAGTGAAAGGCTGGAGGAGGTCCTTTGCATTATCGGGCACCTCCGCTCGGCGCTGCCATTTATGGCTCCCAGGGATGTACAACGTGGCGCCGTTTTCGAAATATACATCCGAAAGACACCACATGATGTTGATGAACCAAGGTTGCTCCCATGGCTCGGGGACGACCAACGACATGTCCGAGTGGAGTGCCATCGGGCTGGACCCGGGTCTTGCAATATTCGCTGTAAAATTCGTTATCAGAATATTATTTCCGAGAACTGATCGTGTAACCGCGAGTGCTATTGGGTGCTGGATCAATTCGCGGAAAACAGGATCGAGCTCCATCAGGTAGAAAACGCGGACGTTGGAGCTGTTTGGGTCGAGAGCAGGGATGAATAGGTCTGAACCCCGCTTCTTGTTCACTTCAGTTGCAGCCCAGAGGCGCTCGAGTACAAATTTCACGGCTTCCATATCAAGAACATCTGGGATAATACAAAATCCCTGGTCCTTGAGTTGTTCCTTTGCGGTGGAAATCATTTCACCTGTAGGAGGTTTCATAGAAATCGCCATGGTGATGAGGAAATCGTAGGTATATTCCGAAGTATGCAGTAGAGAAGTTGATAGGGGTAGGTAAGGTACTAGAACAACAATAACACAGTACGGCAGTATATACTAGTCAGTACGTAAGAAGTTCTGCTATTAATCTGTTTCTTTCTTTCTTTCTTTCTTTCTTTTTCCTTTTTTTCCCTCGAGGGTTTATTGAGTTGAGTTCCGTCGCAGGTGAACCTGTAATATACCTAGTTAGGCATCCGATTCTTACATGAATAAGGGAGGGGTAAAATGAGAACAATCAATCACATGGTATTTTCGGACGAATGCGATCCTATTTTAGGGAATTGATCTAATCTATCACCCACGATACCATGACTAACGGTCTATGTGTGTGTATTTTGGAGGTGCTGCAACTACCCCCCGGAGAATGCCAAGAGAATCTTGCTTTATAGTGCATAGCTGCAGTTGTGTTATTTGAAAATTGCGACCATGTAGTTAGTTGGTCTAGATCTTCCTAGTATTACTCATCTAGATATCATGCTAAAAGCTTTAGCATTCACAACCAACCTGAAAATGGAAACACCTTCCCCAGCGACCCAGTTCCAGCAGAATACCCACTCCATCAAGTCCCGTCAATACCAATCCGTCCGTCCCATGAGGGATAAATTTGATAAGTGGAGGGGAAAGCAAGGTGATCTACACTACCCTGCATCTTATCCACGTCACCTCACCACACCTGCGTGGGGTATCCGCGTATCCCTCCCACTCGGAATGCTAGATTCCGATGAGAATGGGACGCACCTCGTGGTGACCTGATTTAGGGTACGGGATGGGGACGTGATGGACTCGGATCTTTCGGATGTGATGTACGTAGGTGTATGGTTTGGTCTAATGCGGGATTTGCTATACGGAGAACTAGTAGTTGACCTCGGGACTCGGTATGGGTTCCGTCTGGGGGAGGAAGGAAGGGAAGGGGAATGGAATGGTAATAGAAGGGAACTATGTGGATCTATAACATTTGGTGAGGACTGAGTGCTGTTCCTGCATATGATAGTAATAATGATAATAATAATTGTTATTATTGTTATTTGCGGGTAGTAAGGAGAGGGAAGTAGTGCGGTATATTGGAATAATGGTGATTGGATGTGTACTGTACTTCTTACACATATGGTTCTATTTAATGTAGTATAGATGATTTCCGCCGAGGCTTCTTGAATATTGCGTATTCACGAGGTCAAGAGTAGGAGATGGTATTTAATTGAGTAAATATGAAGCTGAGATGATATTATGTCAATAATTGTTAGGAGAAATTCCTATTTACTATTTACTAATAATATTTTTCGGGTGGAAAAAGGTAGATATATATATAGATGTATGTGTCATTCAACTATAAATAACTATAACTATCCTCCAGTTCGGCCATCTAAGTTACTTTCTGTCGAATCCTGGGACACGGAAGCAAAAATGAGTGCAAAAGTAGCATTCGGGAGTAAATCCGTTGGATTGCTTGCTATCTAAAACTACCGAGATCTATCGCCATATTTATGCTCGAGGATAGGTCCTGACCATGTTTGCTACCCAAAACCATGATTTGGAATGATCAAACGGGGTTGAATGGGCGAGACCTACCTACCCGTAGTTTCGGGTAGATGAATTGCGCGGCAGCTCGCCTTCGGTATGGTGACTAGACTGACACTTTCGAGGAAGTTCCTAGCTAGATTAGAAGTAAGTAAGCTGAGTATAGAGCACCATAGGCCCTGTACCGCATATGCGTATTAGAATGTGGATTTACAGTATCCGCTTCCTCCGGTACTACTGCACGCTTGCATACCTGCATACTTAATGATCATTGTCTGCTTGACAACCGAGGAATATTATTATTGATATTCAGAATTACTATTGTATTCTCGAGCAGTTACTGAGAGCTGTATGTGTAGACTTTGTCTGTTCGAGTGAGAATTTGGTGACTTGTTCCTATCTATGGGTGCTGTCTGTACTTTTTACTACTTTAGACCGCAAGTACCTAGATAACGTGGATGTTTGGGGTGTGTGCCTTGCTAAGATTGGTTTGTTAGTAGGACGTAAGTGTTCTTAACATATACTATCCTATACTCTCTACGAGATCTTTACCTGCGTGAGGGGACGGAGGAAATAAGTCTACTTCCTGTGAATACGAATAAAAGGAGATTGGGAAGCATGTATGATTCCAGAGGATTCATTCGTGGCTGCCATTATTTTTTTATTCTTTTCATCATATGGATTTTGTACATGTAGAATCATAAGGCCTTTTCTCAGAAGCTTATGCGCATCACTGACAGTAACGAGTCCGGCGTCTCCTCGGATATCGCTTCATTAAGAAGAGAGGGTCTATCAAGTAGACTGACAAGATAAGAAATTTATAAAACTACAGCCCGAAAAAGAATGGATCCATTCACTGGGTATGTGTACCGGGCAACGCCAACAGAACCGAACCGACATGCTCAAATTGACATAGAAACTCAACGCCTGTGCGTGTACCTGGCGTGAGAAAAGAAATACTGCATGAAATCCACAAGAAGCAGAATAGAGATTTTAGTGACCGTGACCGTGTCTATGTCCCTGGTTCTGGTTATGGACCTTTGCCGTGAGAGAGCGCAGGTTGTAGAAAAGGAGATAAGCATCGGCGTTCAGCACATCTGCTTCGGTCGCAGGGGTGACCTGGTCGTCATTGAAGAGCATCCACTGGCAGCACTAGTTAGAAAGACTGAAATTAAACCATGAAACAAAACAACAAAGATGATCCCTACCTGGTCGCCCTGGCGGCAATACGAGTAATAATGTCCAGTGTCGAGCTGTCCCTTGTGGATAACGGCCGTTGAGAGGTCGTACATGTATTTGGACTTTGGAACCTTTCGAGAGTTTGGCTTGGTCGTGTAAGGAAGCATGTTAATCGACAGAGGGAAGTTCACCCTGCCCTCGAGTTTCTCCGAAACAGCTTCTGAGTGTCCAAAACGCTGGATTGTGTTAATAAAAGTGAGCCAATATCAGTAAGAGTATAAGGATCGACAGACCTTCAGTTGCATACACAGAATCGCCGGCAGCTTCTTGATCTTCAGCTGCTTAGTCGCTTTTTGACCTGCTCCACCACATTCACTACAGTTGTACATTCCCGCCGATAACTTTTCCGGGGAAGTAAAGCTTTCTAAACAACCATACAACGTCGGTGTAGAAGGCGTATCCTGCCCGCTAAGAGCACGCTTCTTCGCCCGTATCTGCACGTCGAGACTCAGGTCCATGATGGGGTCTTCCGTGCGAGTCACATTGCCACAGTTATCGCAGGTGACGCTGCTCCGCAGTTTCCCATAGAAGGCTTTGTGAAAGAAGCATGAACAGTCCTCATTCAGACCCTCAGCATGCCCTTCCGCTGTAGCGTGCAGTCTGTCCACGAGAAACTGGTAAAACTCGTGGGCATCTTGTTGCCTATAGCCTTGCAGATTCTACCAGCAGACATTACTGACTAGTCCCACAAGTCCTAAGTATATGAAACAGTGCTTACCGTGCTGGCGTTCCATAACGCGTACAACATCTGGACTGCCGTAAATGAGTCCGTCTTCTCGGTATTGTTAGCATCGGCGAACGCATCTGCCAATGGACATGCCAGGCAGCGAGGCCACAGGCATTCATGTCCTTGATGTCCACTACCAAGAAAGTATGTGGTGAGTAGTGGATCATGGAGAAGCGCCTGCAAGATTGCATTCATGTAACATGTCTGGCCAAGATTGTACAGGCCCCTAGCTCCTTCCCTGTTGCAGGGTCGCTTGTTCGCGTTAGTTTTGACGTAGATCTCGTCGGCAGAGCTTTCGCTGAACTTTCGCTTTTTCGAAGCTGTGCAACGTTAGACACTTGCACAAAACGGTATTCAACGTTACACACACCCTTGGGCAGATAACCAGTCACAAGTAAACGTTCCAGGCCCCCATCATAGATAAGATCATGACACCCCTGACAGAAGAGGTTGCCGTTTCTGGACTCCAAATCTAGAATCTGTCAGTGCTGTATCGAGCAAACGCAAAGGCCTCCACTTACAGAATTTATGACCAGTCTTCTCGGAGTGGGCCTCCCTGCCGCCATTCTCACACATCTCAGAGCAAGTCAGGCAACAGTACGTCGGTTTAAGAGAAAAAATAGTCTTAGGAGTAGAGATCTTGTGGACAACAGCATTCTTCTTTCCCGCTTCAAAAGCGGCATGCGACTTCGCGAAGGATTCCCGAAACCGCGCAGCAGTGCTTTCATCCTTCGTAAGAACAGCCGCTAGATGTTCTGTTGGCTGGTCAGCATATCTGGATCAGCTCAAAAAAACGTAACGGCACTCACCACAGCCATATTCGGCCTCCGATTTGACGGACACTCTAGTGGTGGTTGCCATCTTGGTATGTGATGGAATTGCCTAGTAAACTAGAAAAGAACCAGCTGTTTGCAAACCCGACAGAGAAGATTGTCCAGCAAAGGATAACACCAGATATTGGATAATCCAGTAGAGACCTGACCTGGTCCGAGGTAGATAGACACAGCCGCTAGCCGAATTCTGCTGAATCCGGAGCAAGGACGAGCTTGAACAGAACGATATGATAGATGAGGATATTAAATTCACAGGTTCCGCACAGTAGACTCAGGACTCCGGTATGTAGACATCAAGAATGAGAAACACAGAGATGCTAGACGGGAGATAGGTCCAGATACGATCCGGGATCTTTTGATATTGAAGTTCTCCACCGGACGGACAACCAAGCGCTAGCGGCCTCACTTATCAATAGTGGAGATCTTGCACTGTGAATGACCAACACAGGACTAGCAGAAGATGATATCAATGGGACAACGCAAAGATAAAGAACAATCCATGCGATTGACCTCGTGAGTGAATGGACTAGAGTGTGCTGGCTGGCGGTGTATTGAAGGCAAAATCGAAAGAATACTCTGCGTTCGGGTCAGGGTCCGGCGCGTGTGTCGGCTGAGGCGGTAAAGTAGCCTGTCAGAGTCCAGCAGGCGGCGTGGCAAGTTGACGAATCACCACGACACACTAATCCAGGGCTGATCCTGACCATTTTACGCTACTTTGGCTGCATATTCAGATGTCCTAGTGCATATCTATTATGATTGTGAATGTATTCTGGTGGGTATAGCATTATATGACAGCTTGAGATATCAATGATGTGAAGTAGCTATCTACGTTGTAGGTGTACTTCAGTCATGGGGAGCCCAGAACACGATATCTGAATCCAAAATGTTAAGCGCCCGGAGGTCGCGCAATAATGGCACCTAGCACGTTTTCTATGATTGCCAATTGACATTGCGTCGGGTGTCGTTATCAGGCTGTCAATGTTCACCTCGGGTCGGATAATGAGCGATGTGCCATCAATTGGGCATTGTGCCTTTCTGCCTCCAAGAAGCTGTCTGTATCTTGGTTTCTGGTATATCTAATGTCCCCGGTGAGTGATATATTGCGCCATTGAGAGTTGTGGCTGCAGAGTCCTTGAGGATACCGGGTACGATGTTCACCACCAGTCGGAGTACATCAATGCCGAGTTCATTCATGTGTGGTCCTCAGCGCACTTCTCTCCCCCGAGGCAACGCGCTTGGACGAGCTCTTCCACCACCCCTCGTAGTACCCCGGGTCGAATAGCGGCCGCCGGCCGACCCTCGACTAGAGGAACCCCGCGAAGACGTCCTGGAAGGTCTGGGAGTTGCTTTTGAAGAAGCTGTGGCCGGTGGATTGTCAATGAAGGAAGTGTCAGTCGTCCTAGAGTAAACAGAGATTAGTAAATAGAGCTGCCACAGATAGTTCCCTGAAGATCAGGTGGATCACTCACAAAAATGTGGTTTCGCCATCGTTAGCAGAGCGATATTGATCTGCTGCATGGTCTGACACCAAATTAGCAGAGAACAAAGAGACCGAAGTCAGTCATATAATATACCCGCTTGTGTTTCCGCCTGCCTTGCTCTTCGAAACGATTCGGAAATGGGAGCCTGCTTCAGATCAACACCGTGCTTATCGTGTAGTACTACAATTGGGTCTATACCTCTGGAAAGTCAACACAAAAAGCGTTCATATTCAATCCATATAGGAAACTGGCGAAACTCTCGCTGAACCGTGTCAGGCTCTCGTGCATCAGTTGCAGATGCATAAAGTTTGCCTCCAGATCCGCCATCGAGTCTGCCAGTTCCGCAAATTGAGGCTCCAGAGCATTGATTGCCGGCTGCAAATACCCCGCACCGTTTATGCTCGCGCCATAACCGTGAGCATCGCGAATTGATGATCTCGAGCTCGGGCGGAGAGGAGTTACTGGTCTGGAGGGCGGTCTCGTGCGCGACGCGGATCTTGGTGCAGGTTCTTCCATGATCGTTTCGTGACTGGTCAGATAGCAAGAGAAGAGAGAGATTCAGAAGTAGTATGGCGCGTCTCACTGCCAAAGATGAACTCTCTCGAAGCTCGATGCTTGCTTGGTGGCCCACCGCACGGTTGTTGGCATTGTTTGATGATCTCAGCTAAAGTGGGTGTGTGACGGAATGCCCGGCTGAGGAAGCGCTAACTTCCTTGATGGATCCAAGACTCCGAGGCTGATATAAATCTAACATCTATGATTCTATCTTCATCCCGCAAATCTCCCCCGCAATTTGGTGCGCGGTAGGGACTGTGCATATCGTTCTGATACAAGAGCATATCAGAGTGAAGAGAAGTGAAGTCGCATCGTCAACCCGCCTCGACGGAGAAGCACTTGCTGCTTCTCTCCGTAGCACATGCGCGCTTGCTTCCTCGGTCGCCGCCTGGTAATCCCCTTTTCTGAGGCTTTCCGAGCTCAATCACTTCTTCGTACAAGTGCACAGATCTCTCCACTGTCACTACTGTACAGACAAGGCTCCCTAAGCTCAAACTCTCCCCGCAATCTGAACCGGGCTATCTCCACACAATCCCGTCCTCGATCGTCCAACCTCAACCAACCGAGGCAAGCGTCCTCTTTTTGGACGATCACGGTCGCTCTGGTTGCCATCTGTGGTGGACTGGCTGTCAAGGACATATATTCGAAATCTGGAAACGTTGTGGAGACTGCACAACCCTCCCAGTCGGTTCTCCATCAGACTCAAGATTTTCTCGACGTAATTGACACACTCAAAATGTCGACCGATGAAATTCCTCCCGGCCATATCGGGAACCTCACCGAAGAGCAGGAGAAAAAGCTTCAGGAGTTCTGGGTGTTGATGCTGAAGGTCTTCGGCGTCAAGTTAGAAGAGCCACTTGGCAAGACACCGTCAGTTACCAGTCCATCACCCCCCGCGAGTCCTTCCCAGGAGAAGAAGAAGCCAAAGCGAAGATTTTTCTTCAGTAGAGGCAGTGAGGATGATGATACCAACGGTGCAGACACCGCAAGCATCACGTCAGGCATATCTAATATCAAAATCGCGGACGGGGACGACAAATATGGTCAACACAAAGAATTTCAACAGGCTCTTTCTGATCACGCTGCGGAGGATCTGCGACTCGCATTTTGGAGCATGGTAAAACAAGACAATCCTGATGCACTCCTTCTTCGGTTCCTCCGTGCTAGAAAATGGGATGTCCACAAGGCACTTATCATGCTCATTTCCACAATGCAGTGGAGGTTGAAACAGGTGCGCGTGGATGATGATATCATGAGGAACGGCGAAGGACATGCCACGAATCAGGAGCAGAGCTCTGACCCGGCCGCGAAGAAGTCGGGAGAAGAATTCATGAAGCAGGTTCGGATGGGCAAGAGCTTCCTCCATGGTGTTGACAGGAATGGAAGACCGATGTGTTATGTCCGGGTACGCTACCATAGATCGGCTGACCAGAGCCCTGAAGTGCTGGAACGCTATACTGTCTACCTAATTGAGACTGCAAGAATGCTGCTGGCCCCTCCTATCGAGACTGCGGTAAGTGCGGAGAGTCCGGTACCATGGACAAGGTTCTGACATTTGCAGGCTATAATCTTCGACATGACTGATTTCACCCTTGCGAACATGGTATGTACATTATCTGGCAGAGAAGATGACCATAGTTCTAACATTATATCCAGGACTACGTACCCGTTAAGTTCATGATCAAGTGTTTCGAAGCCAACTATCCTGAATCTTTGGGTGTGGTAATGATTCACAAAGCTCCCTGGATTTTCTCAGGTTAGTCAAACGTCCAAACATGTAATCTCCACTTGGAATATTCTCTAAACCATGTCGTGCAGGAATTTGGAGGATAATTAAAGGCTGGCTGGATCCTGTCGTCGCCTCGAAGATCAACTTCACGAACACTCTCGAGGACTTGGAACAGTTCATCCCTCGTGAGCGTATTATCAAGGAACTCGGTGGAGACGAAGAATGGGAGTATAACTACGTTGAGCCGCTATCCGGCGAAAACGCGATGCTGGAAGAGGCAGCCACTCGTGACGAGCTGCTCTCGATGAGACACCAGCTCTACAATGATCACCAGACTTGCACCCTATCATGGATTGCAGCCCACGCCGCCGGAAATAAGGATGTCATAGCTGCGGAACACGCCAAGAGAGCCGACATTACCAGGCAGATGAGAGAAGGGTATTGGGAGCTTGATCCCTATGTCCGAGCACGTTCACTGTACGACCGCACTGGCGTGATCCTGGGTGGAGGAAAGCTTCGATTCTATCCCGATGAAAAACCCACCGCCACGAATGGTGAATCTTCAAGCCAGGTCACCAACGGAGAGAAAGTGACCAATGAAGATGCTCAGACGAACGGAACTGAGTAGACGAATGGAGATGCAATTAAAGTTTAGAATATGAATAGATCAGAGCTTCAGCTACGTCTCATGCCGGCGCTTCTCTGGAGTTCAAATTGCCACTGACCTCTTCCTCGCTTTCGGGATCGGTTTTGTGTGGACGCTTATGTTGAATGGTGGTCTCGGTTCTGTTTTGTGCTGAGAGTGCCGCCTTGTGCCTGTCCTGTTTACCCTTTTTCCTCTCAGATTGGCACCGTATCATTAGACATTGTTAACTCGCGTACTATATTTATTGTTATTTTTCTTTTCCTATTTCCTTCCGGTTCTCTCCTATCTTTCCGTTTTGGATGGACCGCTTATGTGATGACAGATAAAGAGAGATCTCTTCCAGATATACGTTGATCTTTTTTTTGGACATGCAATGGCGGTCTATGGGTCGAGGAGCTCGGATCATATACAAGCTTCGGTCTGAGCTTATGACTGACTGGAATACTAATTAGGAAGTTTGCGTGTACTGCATTTCGGGAAAAGCAAAGTATATAGGATTATGTTGGTTTCTGAAAGGTTAGAAGATAGAATGCAACTCATTTTTTGATTATACTTAACCACACTGGTAGATATTTTTCATTACCAAGGACCAATCTTTAAAATGCAAACGGTGTATGTAGTTATAACAGAAGTACATGTATTACTATCTCCCACTTGCACAGAGAACCCTATCATGGTCTTAAGAAATACATAAATGAGAGAAGACATTTCATTTTTTGTCTTTCCCGTTTCCTATATTGACATGTTCTGAATATTTTTCCAAGGAAATAAATCAATTTAGATCTTCCCTTTGATCTCCTCGTAGAGAGCCTTAAGCTTGTCCATGTCAGCGTCCTTGGCGGGCCAGCCGATTCCGAGACCTTCGGCTTCGTTGGGCTTGGGGATCTGTGACGATGAGTAGAGGGTTGGTTAGTACTTATTGTTTTCTTATATGTGGGCTTTGTCTGGTTGAGGAGTTATGGACGAGGGCGAAGAGGGCTGGTGAGATATGACAGTTAAATCCGTGAGTGGGAATCAACGTACCACGTGGAAGTGGACCTGCGAATTATCAAATTAGAAAATTATTCCATAGAGAAAGAAGTTGGGTTCTAGATAAGATAATAAGCAACCCACATGATCAACAACCTGGTGCGCCGGGCGACCGTTGTTCTGCAGGACGTTGTAGTTCTCTGCGCCACTAGCGATGGCGATCTTCTTCGCGACGGGCTATAGATCGAAGACAAGGGTAGGGTTATACGTCAGCCCAAAGTGTCCCAGAAGTCCACGAGTTTGCTCATCTATCATGCCATTGGCCTATGGGGACCTTGATTGTCGTCCTCAAGGTACGCGCCGTGTGCGGGGATAGAGTATATAGCATTCGGATGGTCCGGGGTTCAATCGATCGAGGAAAGACGTACCAGAATCTCTCGCAGGTCATCGTCAGGGATATCTGTCAGCTTGGCGCCGTGGAACTTGGGGATAACGAGCTGTTATTATTCTGTTGTTAGCTTCTTCTTCAGCTCTTCTTAATCCGATGGACCATGGGACTCATGGTTCTCCATCGAGGACATATTGGAATTCCAAACGTTATGACCAAGGTAAGATTCAGACGTCTAATGTCCCGACAAAAAAAAGATAGAAGCTAGGGTTGGATGCATAGCAATGAGCTGTGAGCAGAAGCTTAATGAGAGAAACTCACCGCGTGACCGCGACTCAGCGGCTGGATATCCAAGAATGCAAAGACCTTGTCATTCTCGAAGAGCTTAAAGGATGGGATATCGCCTGCAATTCACTGGATATTAGTCTCATCGAATAACTACCGTAATGGCACATCTAGGAAGCTCCGACAGAGGATGACATTTCTGGTTTCATCCCAGAGGGAAATCCAAAACAAAAAGGATGGAAAGAAAGAATAGAAAGGAAATAAGGATATCAATTACCCTTGATGATCTTGCAGAAAATGCACGCAGCAGACATGATGGATTACAGTATGCAATGTACTGGATGTTATGGTTACAGACCTAACCTAGAAGGAAGGAAATTAATCGAATGACGGCGATGCGGGGTGGACTTAAAAGGCCGATGAGGGGAAAGCGGCCTACGCTTCGGAGAAGGGGCGGAGGAGGACGGGTAGAAAATACGAAAAAGAAATCGTCCGAGGGGAGAGGGTGGAATCGAACTCTTGCCATCGGTTGCCTGGGTAGGTACTTAGATCATTTAAAGAAAACATATGCGAGGAGTGGGACGGTCTAGCTTAGAATCCATTTCTTGCCTTTTACCAGAGATGGCCGTGGACCGCCCACAAAACTCCTCTTCAGCAATCTTTGGAATCCTGCTATCGACACAGCAGTCGATAATTTTATTGTTTTTGCTTTTGCTATTATAAATTCTAGTCTCCTAGATATATTGCTTTTTTTTGCTGGTTTTTAATGCTTACATTCGTTCGATAGACAAGATTTTATTTTACTCGGTGCGTGTGGATAATTGAAGAAGTCCGTGCGACTATGACTATCACTTCGCCCAACGTGAACGGACCTACAACTGCGAAAAGTAATGACCAAACTTGAGACTATGTACTCAATATAGCAAGCCATTTCTAGATAATCAGGACTCCTAGTATTCCTCCTCTGATAAAGGCCTGGATTGCCTGATCATATGTTCCCTAGTACTGACCGCCAGAAAGGATTTCCGCATCAAACCGAATCGGTCATCTTAGCTCTGTCCTGCCACGGTGGAATGACAACTAGAATAGCCATCGTAACTTTGATGTCATAATCAATACCAGTGAAGGCCTTCTCCTCGAAGCACCAATCGGTGATCCAGGTGATACCTGCACCCCAGTAGGACTTATAGTACGAGTTTTTCGGCTGTCGAAACAAGAATGTCAGTTTGTTCAACAAAAGAAAGAGGAACGAGGGAGTTGCGAAGAAAGGGAAATAGAGAGGAGAGAACGATATACCTTTTTGAGTTCGTCCCATGCATACTTATCTTTTAGCACAAAATATGGCTTTAGCATCGTACCAACTTTCGCCATGCATTTATAATCCCGATACTCACGGCGCCATTCTTTACCAATCTCCTGCGCCATGGACTTCATGTCAAACCATGTATTAACTACGTCGCGTAAAGATTTCAGCCGTTCTTCAACGTCATCGCAATCTGGAAGTCCTCACTGACAGCACAAAAGTATGCAAGTCCTAAATTTGTCACTGCGCACCACAAATTGCCCCGTCTCCAGTTTATCCCATGCGTCTCTTTCGAATCCTAGGGATGGATTTGTTATACCATATGAGCTATCTTCCTCTAGGATGGGCAGAACATTGACTGGATAGCCAAGGGACTTGAATATTGAATAGACGACAAGATCAGGACCTCTTAAGCCTCTTGGGAGTAACTCAGTCACAACTTGCGAAGTGTGGGCATATTCATGAGAACAACCGAACCCAAGGATACCGCCTTGCAGGTGTCAATATTGTTTACAATTGAAGATGAAGGGATGATTTCTTACCGTCTTTCATGAAGCCCGGCTGCTCAGTCAGGCTGCGGATATATTCATAAAATGGTAGGGTTCGCGGCTCAACAGTAGGATTATGGGAAATCCCAGTATCTAATGGCTCCGTCACGTACAGATTGAAGATCAGAGTGATACGATGTTCTTTAGTAATAGTCTTAATTTCATGATCGCAATCACTGTAGAACGCTGCCCATTGAATAAGAGAAGCACTCAGTCGGCTCCAGTCGAAGACTACCTCATTTCCGACATAATCACCAACGATCAGATTTCCGCCTTCGAATGGAGCTGGCAAGCAGACAACGAGTGATGCGATCTGGTTCTCATAATGAGGGGGAGGGTCAACACGGTGTTTCAGATAATACCTATAGTCATACGGATGGTTAACAGGGTGCTGCATACAGATGTTGGGTTTTCATACATTAAGTTTGTGGAGTTCCGCAGTCAACTTCCGGAAGGGGAGACGGTTCTGAAGCTTAGTACTAACATCATGAAGCAGGATCTGTTCGATATTCTCCAGAATACCAAAGCATGCTGGATGGAAACTGCTTGCAAATTGATCTATATCCAACTTTCTGGCATTTCTATAACTCGAGTCAAGCACTGCCTCATTTCCTCTGCTGACATTATCTGGCGAACAATCCATCACCAATTGCTGGAGTAATTCTTGGTTTGATCCTCGTGTGCCATTAATTGGCAATTCCCGTTTTCATGCGTTGACAGTATCCCTTTCTCTCGTCCAATATATACGAACACGCGGCGAGGTCCGAGGTGCAAAGGTTTTGCCCTTAGACGAATCAGTGTCGGAAAACTCATTCTTCCTAGATTCATTTTCGGCAGAATCGTGGTTAGACGTTGCCTGCTCAGATGATCTATCTTCTGGGGACTCGTTCCCAGTAGATCTGACCTCACATGATTCCTGAATGGGCCCATTCTCGCAAGACGTGTTGTCAGAAAATCGGGACTCCGAGGCTCTATGTTCGGAAGTTTCGTGCTCGAAGTTCTTATGCGTAGGAATTTCATTGTGACTAGATTTGTTCTCCACCTTAGGTCGGTCTTCGATGGCTATGGTACTACCACAAGTGAACGAAAGACCCCTAGCTGCCATTGAGCAGATCGATATAATACTTGACAAGTCTTCGTAAATGCAAGCTCCTGTAGTGGCGAAACTGTCCTATCTTTTCGGTATGGACAGCACGCAGTAATCTCGCATAGTGTGTTTTTGCAGCCGTGCGCCGAAAAACGTTATTGAATTCATCGGTTGCACGAAACAGGTTGTATTTGAGCTAAACTAGTTAAGGTTTTTTTTTATTTGTTACTTACGCTGTCCGGAGTAAATCTTCCACCGTATCCATCTCGAATATATTGCACCGTCGAGCTCTTTGGAATCTAGGTCAAGTTTTCCATCCTTCAATAAATGTGAAGCATAATAGGCCAGGTCGGCAACTTCAGCCGATCTTGTTCTTCGATTTCGTAGAATGTCGGGCAATAATCTTACAGATCTTCCGGGTCTATACGACCCAAATGCAGGAGAAACCTGTCTATACATGCCCATACTTTGCACAACTGTCACGAAGTTAGCATGATCGCCTAGGAACTATATAGACTTGCCTCCATGAGTTCGGTTTTCTGAGCTTCTTCTGTCGGTGGTTCCTGTTCTTCCACCTGTGAGGCCATTGTGACCGATTAAAGGATTAGTACAATAGAAACCGATGAGATTAAAAGACTATACAATCTAGAAATGCGATGAAGGACATTAAGAGGGATGTTATATGACGAAGTTGCACAGATGGTGAATGAAACTCTAGAGACCTCGTCTCCGATAACACGATGCCACGTCAAAGGGTTCAGAATTCCTTTTGTTCTCTGGTCCTCTCGCGAGGAAATACGCGTGATACTAAATACCTACTTACCCCTCAATATTGCATACGGAAAGAGAAATATTCCGCTCCTACTAGTAGTACTTTAGGTGCCTGACCTACAACTATTGCCTATATCGAACTGTGACGAGACCTGTGGAAATAACAGCAGATAACTATACTTAAAGTTGTTTAGGTGGCTCTTCCAAAAGAGAATATAGAGCCACTGTAGATTCAGGAGCCTTGTACATACATTTTGCAGGGAAGCGTTTTAGGTCATTGAACTCAGCATTTAGATAGCCGCTGCACATATCTAATGACCACGGCGTTCCTGACATACTACTGACGGCCTTATTGAGTCGCTTGGAGCTTCTGTAAGCGGCAAATTACCTGGCCGGTCTCCACTGGGTTCCTTGATATGATGCAATCACGTGGAGATAGGCGTTACTGGTCGTTATCGTATGTATCGGCTAACCTATCGAGACGGCCGTATTATAGGCTCGTTATCGGCCAACAACATGAGGGGAGGAGATGAGGGGTTTCGATAAGGAAATGTCTGGTCACTGTCCAAGCGATAGTTATCTTATCATCATCATGCTCCTAGCGACGTAGTCCCCACCAAATTGATTAGCTATCCGTTATATAAAAGACACACTTCCCCTCGCGATCAATATGGTGTCTCTTGTTTCCCGAGGCTCTACGCTGCTATCAATCAGCAGCTTGTCAATTAGACGATCTGTTCCTCGATTCCAGCCACGACTTCCATTCCCTCAAATCAAGCAGTTGTCTGTCTCCCCCAGATTCGCCATGTTGACTACAGAGCTATCAGAAGCCGAAGTTTCGGCGTTAAGAGCTAATAAAGAGCGATTGGCGAAGGACTTGCACCACAGCTGTCAATGGGGTTCGGGTATACGATGGGGAAAGTAAGTGACTATTTCCTTTGCAATAGACTCTGTCAGAAAGGTTCCTATGTATTGGCAGTTCAAAGTCTTGTAGCCTCCAATTATATTAGTTTGCGGAAGCCAGTTCTGATATGCTGACCCCGGTGCAGCGGTCCAACGGACACCGGCATGCAACGCCTTGCTCTATCCGAGGATGACAAGAAAGTTCGTGATTGGTTCATTGAGACAACAAAGGCACTTTGTTGTAATATTACCATCGACGAGATGGGCAACATCTTTGCTGTTCGTCCTGGGAGGAGAAAGGATGTGCCCGCTACTTTCATCGGAAGCCACCTCGATACACAGCCCACTGGTGGCAGATATGATGGTATCCTAGGCGTATTATCAGGTATTGAAACGCTGAAGGTGATGGAGGAGATGGGACTGGAAACCGAGGGAGGTGTTGGAGTTGTCAATTGGACGAAGTAAGGGTCTCATTCCGTATAGTTTTACATCAGATCTCGCTAACAGATCTATAGCGAAGAAGGTGCCCGATTTCCTGTTAGTATGATCTGCTCAGGAGTTTGGGCAGGCTTCATCCCTCTTGACCAGGCGCATGCGCTCAAAGAAGTCCCAACTGTTGCGTCTCTGCCTACAGCGGCTTCAGCGCCAGAGACTATGAAGTCTGCTCTGGAAAAGATCAACTATCTAGGGACTGTGCCATGCTCATATAAAGAGACGCCAATGGCAGCACACTTCGAACTGCACATCGAGCAAGGACCACACCTCGTGTCTGCAGGTCAGCGCGTTGGTGTTGTGACTGCAGTTCAGGCCTACCGCTGGTATCGTATCAACGTCATTGGACGGGATACACACACAGGAACAACGGCATTCCAACATCGTGCTGATGCTCTTTACGCCTTTTCTCGCATGATGGTACGTGCCAGGGAAATTGCCGATGCTCATGGTTGTCTGGCCAGCGTTGGCATTGTAGAGGTGAAGCCGGCCAGTGTAAATACTGTTCCTGGATTCGTAAGCTTCAGCCTGGACGTGCGAGGACCAGAAACCGAATTGGTCGCAATTGTTGAAGCTGAGTTGAAGAAAGAATTCGATGCTATCGCGGCAGAGGAAGGCAAGGGTATTGGGAAGCCTTGTCGCGTGGAGTGGACGCTTGACTTCGACTCTCCGGCAGTCAAGTTCAACGAGGATTGTATCGCATGTGTGCAGGAGTCAGCGGAGGCTGTTGTCGCTGATGCGGGCGTGTCTGACTCGAAGTCACTGGTTCGGACTATGATGAGCGGTGCTGGTCATGACAGTGTCTTCACCTCCAAGAGAGTCCCAACTAGTATGATCTTCGTCCCTTGTAAGGACGGCCTGAGCCACCATCCTGAGGAATTTTGTTCCGCAGATGACTGTGCAACTGGTGCTTCGGTTATTCTACAGGTTGTGGTTCGATATGATCGGAAGAGGTTCCAGTCATAGGGAGAGGTGAATCGCATCAGGGGTAGGGAAATTCTGTATATAGTTCGACTATTGATCGTCGTCTTATCTTCACAAAAAGCTTCACTGCTGGGTAGTCAGAAAGCGCAGAGCCTAGAAAGTTGCCAGTCTACTGTCGAGGAAGAACAATTTGAGTCATGAATATTCTGCCATTGATCCTAGCTACTTCGTAACGTGATACAATGGCTGTCATAAATCTTCATTCCCCATATAACTTTTCTTTTTTATTCCTTTTTGATGTGTACGGTGAATTCAAGGGACCAGATGCAACTACATCCGAAACGTCCCAACACACGTACGAATATCGCTCAAGGCCATAGTAAGACGATCGCAAAGGAACCGCTTACGAAGGAGGAGCACCACGGCCACGGCCGAATCCACCACGGAAGCTAGGAGCGAACTCGCCAGGGGCGCCCTCCTTGCCCTCCTCACGGCGGCGGTAGCCACCCTCACGGGGACCACCACGGCCACCGGGGCGGCGCTCGCGCTCCTCACCACCCATCATGCCACGAGGAGGAGCGTGAGAACGCTGCTGCTTGATGTGGGTAGCAGGGACGATCTCAGCAGGCAGGTGAAGCCATTCGCGGAGGTAGTCCAGACCCTCGGGGGTGAGGGTGTAGTAGTAGTACTGCCACGAGAAGCGGGTCTTAAGGTAACCGCGAGAAGTGAGAGACTGGCAGGCCTTGATCACCTATTGGTTTCCAGACATGTCAGAACAAATTGGCCCATAATCCAGCAGCGTATGGACGCAGCGATCGGGTAATCTTACGTAGAGGTTCTTGGTGTCAATGTCGCCATGCTTGGGAAGGTTGAAGTCCTTCTTGGCCACGAGCACACCCTCTGGTAAATCGATGTCAGCGAAGTTCATTAAGGTGCGTCCCAAAGATCCAATTCGGATAAAGGACGCGCTGTCGAATTGTTCACATACCGCGGAAGAGGTACTCGTGGATCTTCTTGCGGTCGGCCTTGGGAATAAGCCTGATGCTAGTATCAGTCTCGGCCACTCTTAGAAGGAAGTAACAGCGGAAGTATATTTCGCACATACATTGTCGCGAGTTCCTGGCGTAATTCGGGGAATCGCTCTGACAACGCTAGGGGATGATTTGGTTGATGGGTTTGGTTTGAGAAGAGCGGAGCGAAGCTGTTAAGCAAAGTGCGATATTGTTCGATCGCTCCGCTAGGGTAAATACCCTAATCTGTGATCTAGTCCAGATATGGATATACCACGTGACATTGATTTCGGTCTCCGCGCCAAGACTCAGATCTCCGTCACTTCGCCTCCAGGTGATCTTATCAACTCCACATCAATCACGACGAAAACACGTTGGCATCATATATTCCATAGTTTGGCCCAGGAGCCGCTTGCGACTTATATCCTTGAACATACACTACCTGTCAAGGCAGGATCACCCGCCATGATGGCGCAACCCGTCAATGTCCTTCTCTCCTCTTTTCCAGGGCTGTCATTACCCGCGACGCTCTCTATCTCTCTTCCTTCGACATCTACTATTTCCGATTTGGCGGAGAAGATTGCTTCTTATCTGCCTGCATCGCTCAACCCTCAGTCCTTGATCCTTACGACTACAAGCAACAGACAACTGCTTCCGTCGTCTGAATCATTACTGTCGCTCCTCCCCAGTCGCGATGACTCTACTCAATCCTCCACTCTCCTACCGCTACGACTTTCTGTCCCGCTGTGTGGTGGCAAGGGAGGCTTCGGTTCCCAGCTCCGTGCCGCCGGTGGTCGCATGTCCAGCAAGCGAAAACGCAACCAAGGCGATAACAATGGATCCAACCGGAACCTTGACGGACGGCGCTTGCGCACTGTTAATGAGGCGAAAGCTCTAGCTGAGTATCTCGCTGTTAAGCCGGAGATGGAGCGCAAAGAGAAGGAAGAACGCAGGCGCAGATGGCTGGCAATCGTGGAAGCGGCAGAAAAGCGGGAGGAAGAGCTGAAGAATGGTGGTGGAAGGGCCAAGATCGATGGTCAGTGGATGGAGGATAAGGAGGAAATGAGTGAAAAAGCACGAGAGGCAGTTTTGAAGGCAATGAAAGATGGAATGTGGAAGGACAATCTCCGTGATGCTCTGATGGGAGGATCAAGCACTAGTGCTAGCGAGGGTCGCGGAAGCGGTTCACCCGCGAGTTCCAGCGAAGAAAGCGAAGATGAGGATATGGGAGAGGAAGCAGAAGATGCAGCAGGCCCTTCGGAGCCTCAACCGAAGCCAGTCGCGAGGAAATTCTTTGGATTTGACGATGAGGATGAAGAGTTCATGAGTGATAGCGATGAAGAAGGCGACAAGGATGAGAATGAATCTGACAGCAAGGGAAAGGAACGGGCATGATTTCATACTTTTGGGTCTATGGCGGGGGATATGGCGTTTCTGGGAATTTGGGCTCTACTGTACAGCAAGCTTTAATGAATCTTCACGAGAATTTTTTTTTTTAGTGGACAATGGAAAACATGCCCATGCTATAATGGAAATCTTAAAGCTGTCTGCGTGTCCAAGACGCGCCGAACTCCAGTAGTTAATCAGTAGTTCGAAGTCGCGTTCTGATTCGCCGCCACCTGCGTTAAGTTTTTACGGCGACCGATATATGCCATGAGAGCTGTCAATTTCTAGAACCCGCAGCTCTGCGTGGAGTTCCTTGGGAGCTGCAATACTTTCACGTCATGTTCCTGTGTCCTAAATGCTTTTTTATAAGGTCTATAAGACCGAATATTCATGGCTTTTTATCCTCTCCTTCATTTCAGCGACCGCTATCGACATTGTCGACTAGGACACACCGTTTCGCCTACCAGCCGTTAATTGCAAGCCGACGAAGTTTCCGAGCTATTGCGAGACGGTTAGATACGTCGACAGGAACCTATACATCGCCAACTGAACCGCTAGAACCGGGTAAAGAGTTACTCCCGATATGTTGTCCAGGTTGTGGCGCATATGCGCAAACGATCGACCCGAACGAGCCTGGGTACTATAGCAAGACGAGGAAGAAGACTCGCAAGCTTTTGAAGAAAACGAAACATCTGGCTGAGGAGAAGGATAATCTGCTTCTATCACCTGCGGCAGAAACCTCGTCTGGGAATCAAGATGTTGCTTCCGAAGCTGGAACCAAAGCGGTCGAAGATACTGCACCTAGACCTGCGCGTACGTACACTCTGGGTCTTTCATTGTTTGGATTGGCTTTTTTTAACCAGCAACTGTAGATGGTGCGCTAGTTGAAGAAGATGTGATTGTCACAAATGCCAGCCACTACGTCGAGGCGACCTCGATACCCTCTCCGGTTTGCGACAGGTGCCATAATCTCATCCACCATAATCAAGGTGTTTCGGCACCATCACCCACCATATACTCCATCCGCGAACTGCTCGATGAATCCCCACATAAACGTAACCGTGTTTATCATATTATTGATGCGGCTGATTTTCCGATGTCCCTCATACCGGACATATACGATGCGCTTTCTCTGCAAGAGCAGCGCTCAAAGAATCGCAGAGCAAAAACCACCAAGTATGTTTCCGGAAAAATACAGACCACGGTCAGCTTCATCATTACACGGTCAGACTTGCTGGCTGCTACCAAAGAGCAAGCGGACTCGAAGATGAACTATATGCGTGATGTCCTGCTCAATGCTCTTGGTCAAGATAAGGAAGATGTCCGTTTCGGTAATATCCACATGATCAGTGCCCATCGGGGCTGGTGGACAAAGTCAGTCAAAGAAGAGATCAGAGAACACGGAGGTGGTATCTGGGTCGTGGGTAAGGCTAATGTAGGGAAGAGCAGCTTCATCGAAGTTTGCTTCCCGAAGGACTCAAAGAACCTAGAGAAACTCGCGGATCTCTTGGAGCGCGATCCGCTGCAATTTCTCAACGCCGCTCAAAATAATGAACTTCCTTTACCGGACGAAGACAGTTTGTTGCCCCCGGCGCCTCGTGAAGATCTGTATCCTACTCTGCCAGTTGTGTCGTCTCTTCCGGGAACAACTGTCTCACCGATTCGGATACCATTCGGTCGTGGCAAAGGAGAGATGATCGATTTGCCAGGTCTTGACCGGGAGAGCTTGCAGGAGTATGTCCGTGAAGAACATCAATCTGATCTCATCATGACCAAGCGTCTGAAAGCCGAGCGACTCATAATTAAACCTGGTCAATCACTCCTCCTTGGGGGAGGGCTCATCCGAATTACGCCTGTTAATATTGATGATGTTGTGATGGCCGCTTGCTTCTTGCCAATCGAAGCTCATGTGACTAAAACTGATAAGGCTATCGAAGTCCAAGCCGGAACGCGGGCGTATACCGGTACAAATATCATCAAAGAAGATACCAAAGATGTCATATCGTCTGCTGGACTCTTCGAGTTCAAGTGGGATGTGACAGATAGCCATCTTCCCAGGTCAGCCAAGAAACTTCTGGAGGACCAGGGTATCCCTCCCCCTCCGCTTCCATACAAGGTCATGTCAACGGATATCCTTATTGAAGGATGTGGCTGGATCGAACTGACCTCGCAAATTCGAACCAAAACGATACCGGGTGTGCCAAAGGGATTCCCAAGAGTCGAGCTCTTCAGCCCGCACGGCAAGCACGTTGGGTTTCGATCCCCAATGGAGGCCTACGAGTTCATTGTCCAGAAGAAAGTGTCAGATAAACGGAAGAATGGTGGTCGTCCGGCCAGGCAGAACATTAGCCAAAAGAAGCGGGCCAGCCATACCTCTAAGCTATGATGCTCCTGAATGATCTATCTTAACGGCCCCTGACTTCGGCATTCGCTCTCCTGTGTATGCTCGTGGCTGGGGAAACAGTATATATGTACATATACAATGGTTGCATAGCGACGGCGCCGGATATTCATGAATCTGATAGCAATAGAGGCATATACATCTTATTTCCACTCTATATTTTGATACATTATCCCCCCCCGTACTTTATATTGTTCTGCCCATACTAGGAAAATAAGCATCTGATTAAAAGTGGGCATACAATGCATCCAGTATTGTCAGTAAGGTGTTCAGCTGGATGGTAAGTGGTATCAATAGAGCATCTAGGTGGGGTAACGGTTCCGCCGTGTTATCATGCCACTATCACAAGATCTCGGCAGTAGTCCTCTTTGACAGACAACCAAGCAGAGACGATCCTTGACCATTAGAACATTCGAATAATCTTCCAAGCTACATTGGCTTTTCCCCATTCATAAACTATAGGAGATATTCCGCCCATAGTTCCTTACTCTACTGTACCTACATAGACCAACAACTTAGCCTTTACATGTAGAATGTGAGGACCTGTGAAATCGACGGCGAAAATGACCACCATTGACGCTGTATACGGCCTCATTTCCACTCGTAACTCCCAGCAGCGAGCCGCCGCTTTAGCGTTCTATCACGTGCTTTGCACCACTATTTTGCGCCCGCCAAAAATCGTTTAGTCACCTTCCTGGAGATGATGCGGGTGCTTAAACCTCAGTGAGCGATCATTCTGCTTCAACTCACTGTAATAGGCTAGGGGCCGGGGATTTACTACTAGACTAAAAAGGCACAAATTGAACTGACCGCCAGGTCAGTTCTATCCCCGAACTATATAGTGAAGTAGCAGTGGTAAAAGGTATGGTAGTTGGTTGCGAGTTACCAAAACCTACCACGGGTCCGCTCGGGTTTCAACCGGTTCTGGTCGGGTACAATACAAAGGGATGCTCGCCCTCACCCCGTCCTCTTCCTCTTTCCACCCTCCCATCCTCCTTTTTCTATCCCGAAATCCATTGAGGTTTAGATCACGTCCTGAACCCAGTGTCCTCTTCCTAATATTGTGAAGGGCTAGGCCCGTGGTAGGTTTTGGTAACTCGCAACCAACTACCATACCTTTTACCACTGCTACTTCACTATATAGTTCGGGGATAGAACTGACCTGGCGGTCAGTTCAATTTGTGCCTTTTTCTCGTTGATAGAACTACTGAATTCTTGATACAAAACCTCCTTCTGTTCCAAAGATAACACCGATCTCCTTACCAGTATATAAGATTTGAATATCGTGGTACCGCGCACCTACGATGGTAAGACCGAGAGGAAGTCCATTTTCACCAACAAAGCCTGGAACGTTAAGGCCGGGAGCATGTAGCAGATTCCACATTGAACCAAAGCTCTAGTCCATATGTCAGCTATTCAATCCTGGTGGAAACGAACGTGAACAGAAACCGCTTCACTCACTGAGTCTCCTGTATATGCCAGGCCCCTGGGCGCATCATCAACTGTGCTAGGTGCAATGACGGCATCAAATTTACAGGCAATCTTGTCCCAGAGCGGTCGAAGCCGGGCACAACCATCATAACTTTCAAGAAGTGATTCTCGGCTTATATAGGATGTGTTCTCAACGAAGCCGACTACTCTTTCCGCCAATTTGTCTTTCGATAGTAGGTAGTCTTCATATGTCAGATCAAAGCTGGACGAAGAGGAGGGGTATACTTACGGCCACGGAAAGAGGCACGGCCTTCACCCGCCAAAATAGTGTGATGCCATTCTGTCAACTTATTGAAGTCTTCTGGGAGCTCGATTTGTTCAATCTTCGCCCCGTGATCGGCTAAAAGAGTCTGTGCTCGTTCCCACGCTGCTCTGAGACCAGGTCCAGCTTTTGGCCAGACATGTGTCTTCACAAAACCAATCTTGGCCTTTTCTATGGAAAAAGGTGATCTAGGCACTGGCTCATCGCCCGCGAGATCGAATAAGCTAGCCAAGAGGTCGAGGTCCTCCACACTGCGGGTGAAGAACCCCACAGTATCGCATGTGATTGAAACATGACATATGCCATCCCGAGAGATGGCATTCCACGTTGGCTTCCCCAGTATCAATCCTAGTATATCCAAGTAAACATCGTGAGTGGCTGACCTTGAATGCGTAGACGCCGTTGAATGAACCCGGGCGGATCATGCTACTTCCTGTCTGGGTTCCCATTGCAATGGGAACTTGGAAGTCCGCCACCGCTGCGCCAGACCCTGACGACGAGCCACCAGGTGTATGCTCAGGGTTATGCGGGTTGGTGCATGGACCACCCTCCGATGTCGCTGCGAATTCGGTGGTCGTTGTTTTACCAAAAATCAACGCGCCGGCGGCACGAAGGGCGACAATAGCCGCGGCATCCACGTTGGAACACGGGGCATCTTTATAAATAGCCGAGTTGTATCGCGTTGGCATATCTGGGGCGGTTAGAATTACTTACGCCAGTCACGGCAGTATCTTAGTCCAGGGAGCGCACCCTTCGTCAGAGCAACATCTTTGATTCCAATCGGTATTCCGTGGAGAGGACCTCTATTCTCCAGTGCGATTTGATCCAGAGCCTTCGCATCTCGAATCACCGCCTCAGGATCGAGAAACGCCCATGCCTGGACGATATGATCTCTTTCCCTGACGCGATCAAGCAGGGATCGGGCATACTCTTCGACGGTAATCCTTCCGTCTCGGATCCGATGGTGGGCTTCCGTTCCTGTCAGGCGGCAAAGTGCGGTCATGTTCGTGTATGAGTCGTTGCGTGATGCGCGGGCGGCGTGCAAATCCTTTATAATTCAGCCGACTTACCCGATAGCTCGGATTGGCGGTCATTGACCCCACTGTGTAGCTACGTGGCACTGTACTACACTCTGGTCATAATTACTGACTGAAAGAGAATGAAGCTTGTACCTCAATTGGCACAGTCGAGGCTCTTTGTCTATGAGTCGATAGGCTAGATCTAGCAGCGAAAAAACCCTAGAGACATGACGGTATATACTTTCACCATGCAGAACGCTGCTTGCTTTCGGGATTGAAATGGCTACATTTTGGTATTTCCGAAAACAGGACAGAGATTCGTGACATTTGAACGGCTGAGCTAATTTATATTGGAAATGGGATCCAGCGGTATAGGCTAGTCAGGCTAGATTCTGATATTTTGCTGGACTAGTTGATTCAGGAAATGATTGTCTGATTCATTCAGTGGGTTTTTGACAGTATTTATACTACAGTGGGAGGTCATATTGTTACAGACCAACCATGGAGGGGCACGACGGTGACACCTTGATGAGATGAGACTCTACGGCGCAGTATTGAGCCAAGCAGACCAATTGGACCAAAGGGACCACGTGACCTAGGAAGTATATCCTTGGCACTGGTAGAGGTATACCAACACGGTAGATATACCAAGGATGGTAGGATATACCGGGATGGTAGGATATACTAAAGGGAAGGACTGGATATATAAGGACGCTCATTCTCGCCCTGCAGTTGTATTTAGTTCTTCGTGATTATTGTACTTTTCAATCTAACACATTGAATTTGGTTACTTCTATCTACTACGGATCAGTAAGAACAGTACTACTGAGTATACGTACGAAGCAGGCCCTACTTCTGACTCGTTCGTTATTCTTTATTGATTGAGATCCATCGTGACATTATTGTGTCAACCCTTCCGCCAGAAGTACTTGACGGGTAGCGTACTGGACGCTACGTGAAGATCCTCGAAGGACCGCAGGATCACCAGACGAGAGTTAAGGTAACTCGCTTGAACCTTCCCTAACCAATAGCAGATAGGAACGATCGAGACCCAGATCTTGGGGCGTAACACATATGTCCTCATCGAACACTAGTTAGTCATCAACGCTAACTTGATCTTTGTTAGGGAGGTCGTATAGCTGTAACGGTCTCGAGGTAGTTTATTCAACTAGCTAGGCCACTCTACGAGTACATTAAATCTTGAAGGAAGGAAGGAAAAGAGGTGGTGTAGCTCCTAGGGGTCTGTTTACCTAGGGAGCTCGGGGCGGAATAACGTGGGTCCGTGGTCAGGTGTCGAGATAAGGAGCTCAGGAGCTCCATGGGTTGGCTGAGGGTATCCGAAGCCCTATATCGGGCCTAGCCTGCTGAAAAAAATATGATATATCATCTCTATTGGCAAATATCTACTTCTATACACTATTCCCACAATATATGTTGCTCAATTCACTACCCAGAAAGAGCCTCGTTCCATTTTCCATTTACAACGTTAAGAAATCTGCACTGCGTGTTAGCTCATCCTTGATCGCTAGATATTATTTGTCTTTGCTACTAGAAAGAGTAACTAGTTCAATCATGGAACAAACTCACCTTCTCAGCCCTTCTCTAAGAACATCTTCCTCCTGCGTAAAGACTAGTCGGAACCAACCCGGGTTCTTAGCGTGCTCTTCTCCTGGATGCAGGAAGACACCATTGTCAAGCAATTTCTGTGCAAGAGCGAACTCTCGTGCCTGTTGTGAGGGATGATCTGGTGATTCAGGTGGAAGATACGGAGAAAGGTCGATGTAGATGAAGAAACCGGCATTTCTATCATGGGTGTTTTTAGTATTTCTAGAGCTCAAGAGAATGGAGTTCTAATGGAGAAGCAGGTGACTCACCCTCCTTTAATATATCTGATCCCAGCTTTGTCAAGAGTCGAGGTGGCGATGCGGTAGCCTGATGCCAGGCTCTGGCGCGCTTTGGTGACAAAACTCGACACGAAATCTTGGTCTTCGAGAATAACGGTTCCGATTGTGACGGCTGCGCTGGATGCACTGTGAAGTCTCCTGATGTAGAGGTCAGTTTGTGACCTTGGGGCCTGTTAGGAGGCTATTCGGGGACCAACAGGATGGCCTTGCATGCCTGGAGAAGCTGCTTGTTTTGAGAAATCAGGAAGCCGAGATGCAAGCCACCTGATGCGAAGTCCTGCATTTTTTTATTCGTCAACCACTCATGATCTAGAACGGAAAAGGACTTGTCAAATCACCTTGCTGAATCCATACATAAGGTGCACAAGATTTGGGTCAATCAGATCCGAGAAGTCTAGAGACAAGATAGAATGGAATGGGATAGCATCTGGGTCACCAGAATCGAAAATGCAGAGAGCATAAACCTCGTCACTGATGAGATGGATCTGATGTTTCTGGCAGAACCTGCAGATCTCCTTCAACGTTTCAACGGAGTAGCAACGACCTGAACAGATTAGAGCGCGTGAGTAAGGCAACGGAAAAATAGGATTGCAAATTTAATAATAATGTTCATATATGAATACCCACCGATAGGATTATTCGGATTCGCGATCAACACTGCCCTGATCTTGGTCCCCTTTTTCTCCGCTTCCTTCAACGCGGCTTCATATTTAGTAATAACAGCAGGCGTAAACGCTTCTTCAGGTTCTGTATCGGCATAGATGATCTTGACGTCCGCTTCGACGCCATAATCGAGCTCGAAACGACCGTACATAGGCCGACTAACGAGAATACCGTCTCCAGGTTCTGTTAGGGTAAAACCCAGCATGCCTCCCAGGGCAGTTGGGCTGCTGACAGTCAAGACATTATTTGGGTCAACAAGGGCATAGGGATTGAAGTTTTTGTTAAGGTGTGCCGCGAGAGCTGCAGGAAGACGTGCAGCAGTGGAGGGTTTCGAGCGATATCCAATGCTGTCCTCTGTGAACGTGACCTAGAAATCAGGTTTAGATCGGGTCATGGAAGGATAAGAACGTCCCTCAAACGTTTGACAGACCTTTTCGTTGATATATTTTACTATTTCTTTGCGCATAGGGATCTGTTTATTGTGTCAGTCATCTGCCCCCAAGAATCTTACCACAGTATTCTGGACTACTTGAAAACGCAAGTTTCTTGGTGCCATTGTACGTATGTGGAATACAACGTCATTTCAGAAGTGGGTTACGTGACGTACATGCTCTGCCATTCCAAAGGAGATTAGACCGTCAGGGTTCTTTTCCCTGTCATATGTCTGTGTTGGAGCATATCGCCAAGGGATGTCGAGTAACCCCGCTCTTGATGCGCCGCGTTGTGAGAGCATACTTGGGCCTGCTATTCCAAAGGACTCCCCAGAACTTGATCCGGATCTATCATATATCTCGTTTCTATCGTGTGTTCTGGCAAAATGTTACTAATGTATAATATCTCGTGGATCCCTTCCGTCTTGCTAACAAGGTTGAGAGGGGGGAAACGATACTAAGGCTTCCATTTGCGAAATCGGGAATAGTGGCTTGGCAGTCTTATTTACCACCATTAAAAAGCCTAATTTGACAACTGATTATCCTTACTAGCCCTGTCATCCCTTATACAAGCTGTATATATCGGTGTAGACGAATGAGTACCCGGTAAGAACGTGGAGATAGTGATATAGATGACGGTCAAATACATCCAGAAAAAGTATGCTAATCGGTTCCCGGGCGGCCGGTAACGTAATCAACCACCGAGCAGCCAATTGTTACGGGACAACCTCAGAGGGGTAAAACACCAACAACGACAATCAGTGAAACCCTACGGCGCAGCACTACGACCAGGCAGACATAAGGTCACGTGATAGTATATTCCTTGGCAAGAATAGCAGGATAGAAATATACTGAAGGATAGAAGTATATTGCTATACTAGCTGTGACGGGCTAGGCCCGATATAGGGCTTCGGATACCCTCAGCCAACTCATAGAGCTCCTGAGCTCCTTATCTCGACACCTGACCACGGACCCACGTTATTCCGTCTCGAGCTCCCTACCTCTAGGAGCTACACCACCTCTTTCCCTTCCTTTCTTCAAGATTTAATGTACTCGTAGAGTGGCCTAGCTAGTTGAATAAACTACCTCGAGACCGTTACACTAGCCAGGGAAGGTATACTATGGAAGGACTGGATATATACCGTGTCTAATCACCTGGCGCACGTCCACACCTTGTGACGGGCTATGCCCGGTATAGAGCTTCGGCCACCCTCAGCTAGTGTTGCTTTAACCTGATGTTACTTTAAAACATCGGATGAAAGGACTTGGCATTCATTCGTGACCCGTGACCCAAGGGTAAACCTGACCTCTGAGCTCGCCACCTCGGAGCTCCTGAATCCCAGGACCTAGGATCCTATGCGGATCTTATTCGGGTAAAAGGGGGGGGGGGATTCCCTATACTAAGCGTCTCTAGCATGCTGTTATTGCTGTTTCTTTCCTTTCTTTCCTCATGTTTAGAATACTCGTTGAGTCGTCCTAGCTAGTTGAATAAACTGCCTCTTTGTCATGGGCGCAGCCCGTGACAGGAAGCTTTTTTTATTCATATTGTAGATATTAGCTGGTTCCACATAATATTGGTTAATCTTCTGGCCTAAAAGCTCAAAGTAAAATGAATACTTGAAGGTAGAATTAGCTTTTTTCCGGCAGACGTCCATACTGTGACGGGCTATGCCCGGTATAGAGCTTCGGCCACCCTCAGCTAGCGTTGCTCTTGGCATTCATCCGATCTGACCCGTGACCCAAGGGTAAACCTGACCTCTGAGCTCGCCACCTCCTGTTTCTTTCCTTTCTCTCCTCATGTTTAGAATACTCGTTGAGTCGTCCTAGCTAGTTGAATAAACTGCCTCTTGGACCGTTACACATACTAGAGTTGTAGGCTGAAAGAAGCTCATTGTGGTGTTTGCTTAAAAAACGAGATAGTTATATTTTTCCAGGTTTTCTAGTAATCTCTTTCGCAAAATTCCGTAATATCTTATTTGATGGAGGTAGACCACATTCTATAAGATTATTTATCCATTTGAGTAGTTGAGCTGTTTGTACATTGTTGAGCATTCGTTGACTTTCATATTGCTTCTCGTGGGAGCCCTGGACACCATGGTGTCGCTTTGATAATGTTGACCGATTGACACCATATTTTTTTTGTAATTTCAGTGTAATTAGGCTTTTCTCCAGGCTTCAGCGACCCCAATTCTTCAAGAGCTAATAAAATAGGATCCATTTTGATGATTTGGTGGGTAGTTGAATAAACTCGAAAAGTCGGTGTTGCGCAAAAAAAAGTGCGTTAGGTGGGGACGTGTGCCAGGTGATTAGATACGGTAGTTAGGTTAACGTTAGTTACACAGATATCCTTCAACATGAACTTCCAAGCCTAAGTTGAACCAAGTTCCCATACCTCCAGGGACTATTCCAAGTTACTTGCAAATTATGTGGAAAATTCGACACCATATGAGCTAAATCTCTTTTCCTGATGATCTGCACACCGAATACCAACGAAATATTTTCTCTTTCTCTTTCACTTTGCACCATCAGCGCACTTCCTTATACGTAGGGACAAATAATGCTACAGCCTTTCTAGGTCACAGCCTTTTTTTCCACAGGTATTAGTCTGGCATAAACCATACCCTACAGCTGCAGAGGTTAAATCATCAGTCCCAGAGCGGGCAAAGTACAAAACGGTAGGAGCTTAGCCGACACTATTACGTGTAATCCCGTGACAGCTGGAGGTGCATAATTCCCCAGTCAGGAGCTGTAATAGGCTAGGGGCCGGGGATTTACCACTAGACTAAAAAGGCACAAATTGAACTGACCGCCAGGTCAGTTCTATCCCCGAACTATATAGTGAAGTAGCAGTGGTAAGAGGTATAGTAGTGGTAAGAGGTATAGTAGTTGGTTGCGAGTTACCAAAACCTACTACGGGCCTAGCCCGTTACAGGAGCTCGTGTAGTAATCCTGGGTCATCTTCAATCAAGGGTGCGTAAATCATTCAGAGCTAGCAATCAGCTCCAAAACTAATTGACCTTGACGGGCTGTATCGGTTGTATATATGAGTCATGATCCGGATTATTCATTAGCCCATTGTTCGTTGGGTCCTGATGAATACTTAAGCGGAGGTTAGAAAACTGGTCAACAAGATATGGAAAGTCTCCCCGCCAAACGCAACCAACTAATCCACTTTCGTCCGCGGACATCCGTTGATTGCCTATTCGTGCTCCGCAGAGACAGGTAGACGAGTTCGGTGGCCTTACCGGGGAAATATATCCCTCGCCACCGACCTCCGCTGAGTAATAAAAGGCTCAGCATGTTACTCTTTCTCAGCAAGGGTCCCCTTCTCTCTCCAGATTCACTACGACGTGGCCAGCAAGATGGAACAATCATTGTCCACCAGTTCGTACCAAGGAACTCGCTTCAGGCAGTCTCAGGATCGAAGTTTTCAGGCGTGCGATGCCTGCTATCTGCGGAAGGTGCGATTAGCTGCAATGACCGTCTTCCACAGTAATTGGGTCATTTAGACTAGAATTGTAGCTGATGGTCATTATTGTAGATCAAATGTGATATGCAAAGTCCACAATGTGACTGGTGTAGGCACCATGACACCCCTTGTACCTTTGCACGGCCTTGTATAGTAGGCTTGCCATTTAAACATACATGCCTCCATACTAGCCTCTAGAGCTGCTGCTGCTGCTTTTCAACTTCTAATTCAGCCTCCCTAGCTTTAATACGAGTTTCCAGCTCCTTCGCTTCCTGTATTGCCTCCTTGATATTTTCAATATTTGCAAATCGGGTATTCAGGCCGACGATAACTTTGTGCTTTCTCTTTTGACTCTGCGGGGTCTCTACTTGAGCAATTCGCTTTGCAATTGTTTTGCCTTTCGCATTAAGAAAAGCTCAGTCCAAACGAGGAGTCTACTCGACGTTATACTTGCTCGGGAAGTCAGAAAACCCACCCTATTTTAGATCGTAAAAGGTCCGGCTACTGTGTATACTGAAATAAGTAACTTATAACGGGCGATCCGACTTTACTCTCGAGTTCCTTCAATGGATTGTTCGAAATACAAATTTAAGCACAAATGTGTAAAGAGTGACAGTGGTCGGAATAGAAGAGACTTCGAAATACAAATTCAAGCACACAAACAAATGTGTAAAGAGTGACAGTGGTCGGAATAGATGAGACGTTGAATGAAAAAAAAAAAATGAGACGTAGAATAGAAGAGATGTAGACCTGTTCCCTAAGATACGTCAACGGCAGCCGAATTTCCAATTTGTCGCTAGCCAGCTGCTCAGAACCTTAGGTACAATCCGGTCTTCGTAGACCTTCAGTTTCCACTAGGAGGAGGGGGCGCAGGCGGTGGAGGGCCATCCCGCTTGCCAGGTGGAGGAGGCGGCGGTGGCAGTGGAGGGCCATCCCGCTTGTCAGGCGGAGGAGGCGGCGGTGGCAGTGGAGGGCCATCCCGCTTGCTAGGCGGAGGAGGCGGCGGTGGCAGTGGAGGGCCATCCCGCTTGCCAGGCGGAGGAGGGGGGGGAGGAGGGGGCGGAGGCGACGGGTCCCGGGGGAGGAGCGCGGCGTGATCTTTAAATGCCTGTCAATATCCTCTGGTATGATAATCTTGTTCCGAACACTCACCACTGTCAGCCGGGACAGCAGCAGCCGGGATAGCGACGGCTGATACCATACCGGCTATCATGAAGCCGGAGACCAGAGTGGTCACCTTCATCTCTGAAACAATAGGACTATAAATCGAATTCTTAAACCTTGAATTTGGACTCCCAATGGTTTTTGACAATCGATAATAATGGAGGGAAGGCACGACTTCTTAATCCTCTTTATAGTCGGCAACAGGATAAATCTTTGGCTTGATATTACCTCGTCTCCACATGCCAAAATGTAATTTCGGCGGACCGGTCTAACGGCCGCCCTTTGTCGGGCTGTGCCTGCAGGGTTGACGGAGTTTGGTAGACCAATTTAGTTGGCCGGGAAACATTGAATGGGGGTGACCAACACTGCAGATCGCAGGGTTCCCCCAGGCCACTGGAATAGTTTTCAATCCACAATTGTCTTTGCATACTTTCTGAACTCACCGCTAGTCGCAATGCATGGACGAGCGGTCCGGAGCCGATGATCAGTGTTGGTCTGCTGATACACGAGACATACTCGGCTAGAACACTTCAGCCATCGTGTCTTCTCCTCACTGGAATTAGCTCAGGCTTGTCCTCCTGAGGTAAGTGCGGACGCAGAACCTGCGGTTTTCATATGGACGACACAAGCGTAAGGCTTCTAAAATTGAGTTTGTGGTCGTTACAGCCCATCTGTCTAGCCTGATCTGGGGTCGTCAGCCACTGGAGCTCCCGCAAAAAGAAAAGCGGAATGGTATTGGACAGTGAATCCAAGGTTGTATAGGGCTATGCTAACCCCATCAAGTCCAAAATTGAGATTATCTTCTAGTGCTAACGAGGCCCAAAAAATGAATCTGAGCGACCGTTATCTTTCGCCTCCTGTTTCGGCTTTCGTTTCACGATCGAATAGAGTAGTAAACCGTGCATATCCAAGCCTCCCATTCATCCGGGCCACTGAAGGAGGATAGATCGTCCGAATTGTTTTTTCGCCGCGATAGCCATGATTCGTAGACATCGGGGTGTTCAACTGCGTCTGGAACCAATGGTCAGAATTGGTCTGTCAAAACATGTTCAGTTGGGATATTGCAACCGACATGTGTTTTACATCAAAAGGCTCCAGTCTACACCCGTAGCGAAACGGATTTAGGTTGTTTTCCTCTAAATCAGTATGATTGTGGGTCCTGTAGAATTCAAAGCATTTCAGTATGGTCCAGCATAGGTATGAAATCTCTGGTAATTTCGTCTTTGGCCCTGAACACGAGGTGGGCACTGGGCATTACCGGCCACTTGGCTGGCCTGCTCTTGGAAACCTCTAACTAGAGCTGCTACAAAGCCTCGACCCCATCCGGTCGGACACTATTGAGCAAGGAGTTCCGAGGAAGTTTTAGTTAGTAGACATCCATTGAGAGAGCTGCCCATCGTCTTGTGCCCCAAAGTAACCACGGTCACTGATGCTCACGCGTGAGACTGTCACCAAAAACGTTAAATTAAGCATACACTAGTCTGCTTGACGATTGACTATGCAAGTCGTGCACGTGCCAACACCGCTGAGTAAGCGGACAACTGCTGCCAAGACAGCGGATAGTTTTGTTCTGTGGGTCCTGCTGAATAAGTGGGGTTTGAAAATCTGGCTAACGAGATATAGAGTTCTGTGCCCCGTACATGGGTAACTATGTAGATACTCCGCCACGGTAGAGCGTCATCAGCCGCGCCCCAAGTTAGGGTCTGTAAAACACCAATAGGGACCCTATTTGCCGGAGCAGGTTAATTTGGGGGTAGTGGGGTTCGAATTTCACTACGAGCGAAGCCGCCGCACTTGGGCACCCCCTTTGGCAGTGTGACGGGCTAAGCCCGATATAGGGCTTCGGATGCCCTCAGCCAACCCATAGAGCTTCTCATCTCGACACCTAGTTGTTCAAAATATCGCATTCTGCCACCCTTCACCGCCCTACCGTAGCTAAACAGACCCCTAGGAGCTACACTACCTCTTTCCCTCCCTTCCTTCAAGATTTAATGCACTCGTAGAGTGGCCTAGCTAGTTGAATAAACTACCTTGAGACCATTACAGGCAGCCCTGGGTGGGAGGTAAGTCTACCAAGGAGGCCGGGAGGGGAACTCAGGTGTTATGGACCAACCATGGAGGGGCACGACTGTGACACCCTGATAAGATGAGACTCTACGGCGCAGCACTAGAGCAAGGCAGACAGCAGGTCACGTGACATCGAACGGGTAGAGAAGGTAGAAGGGGTAGACGACGATATACCCTGTGCACCTAGACTACCATGAGGGTAGAGGAGGTAGAGGGGGTAGACAGCAGTACACCCTATACACCCTAGGCACCCAGGAAGGACTGGATATATAAGGACGCTCATTTCCGCCCAGCAGATGTATTTAGTTCTTCGTGATTATTTTCTCTACTCATTGAATCTACTTCTTTGTTTAGGTTACTTCTATCTACTACGGATCAGTAAGAATAGTACTGCTGAGTATACGTACGAAGCAGGCCCTACTTCTGACTCGCTCGTTGATTGTTATTCGTTGAAGATCCGATTGTGATACTGTCGTATCAACCCTTCCGCCGGACGTACATGACGGGTAGTGTACTGGACACTACGTGAAGATCTCCGAAGTACTGCGAGATCACCAGACGAGACTAAGGTATAGTCGCTTGAACCTTCCCTAACCAATAGCAGATAGGCACGAAC